>CM050856.1:1112500-1235000 GCA_027580175.1 Siniperca scherzeri | reverse complement strand
TGATTATGAAACACTTGACTTTGTCCTGAAAAGAAGCACACAAACAAACGGAGTTACTATAAATGTGTGAGTCCTGAGTGAAGACACCTGAACTCGTCGCGGTGAAGCGATTCCTCCGAGGGTTGCTGGGTGTCGGAGCAGCTGTGCGACGCCCCGTCGGCCTGTTTGCGCCTGGACTTTCTGTTTTTAGCAGCTGAATGAACCGAGGAGCCGGCTGAGGCTGCTGCAAAGCCTTCTGGGACCGAGATTGTTGGTCTGCTAAAAGTATTTTGCCACAGTCGGCGAAACCCAGATCTGTCTGAATGTAGAGGAATCTGATTCAACGGGACGTTTGCGGGACAGATGGTTATTGCGGTTCCCGTTAGTCTGGCGAGTCCCGCTGAGCGTTCTGGCACTGCTGGACCGAATGTGAGCCGGCTTTTGCCCAAATATGTCAAATATAGTTGTTTTTTTTTGTGGGAGAAAATCAGCTGCACTGTTTTGATTGACCTGAAATTGATTGGTCACTTCTGACACACCATTCATCACGAACCAAGCGACCAGGCGGCCGTTTTGGCTCTCTGGGTTGGCTGATCTAGTGCGACGCTTGCAGTGGAGGCAGGAGGACATTTGACAGCGCAGAGCAGCTTAAAGTGAGCGTCCGGTTAGGGCTCGTAGGTGCGAGGGGGGGGGGGGAGGTCAGGGGTCACCGAAAACATTGTGTTTCATTGTGAGCACGAATCTTCAGGGAAATCTGCTCGGCAGTTGTTGAGATATCTCACTCTGGACCAAGCGGACGGACTGACAGTCGAACCGGAATCACCAAAAGATAGCATAGCAGTAGTATGCTAAACCTTTTAACGATGAAAAGGGAAACATTAGCATGCTAACAATGCAAACAAACACAAAAAACAAGAAAAATTGCTGCACGTCTGTAATTAAAAGACGAGTCTGGTGATAAAATATGTTTTTGTTATTGTGAATAAATCCAATGTGCAGAACCAAACCAATAATGAACTGATCTACTAACAAGTATGCCCCAAACGCTCACTACAGCACCACATGTGGATTCATCCGCCGCTGGAAATAGTCCCCAACAGATGCACCGTTTCCTCCTGTTGGTCTGATAAAAACTACAGCGAGCAGCTGTTTGAGGAAACTATCTGTGAGGTGTTTTTAAAGATTTACGTCTTCAGGAACCAACGGGCTCGCAGCTGCATTATTTAGAAAACCAAGTCAGAGATGGATTTTGTGTGTTTACAGGAGCTGTGATGTCCTCACCATTAACAGTCTGTCAGCGAGCTGCTGCGATCTGCTGCTGAGTGATCGATCGCTGCGCTCAAAGCTTTGCCCCCCCCCCCCGCTGACACCCACACATCCAACTTTATGTTGTGTCAAAAGTGGGGGGGGGGGTGCTGATTATTCACTTCCTGTTTGACATCTTCTGCTCAGCGTGCAGGTGGAGCTTCGAGGCAGATCTGCTCCCCAGTAATAAAACAAAAGCTGTTCAGAGGCAGCAGCAAACACACATCCATCTCAGCGAGGGCTCCACGCCTGCTGGGAGAGAAAACAGAGCTGTTAGAGCTCCTGTTGGGCCGCCATCGACTCCCACAGGGACCCCGAGCCTGGAGGACACACTGAGACGAACGTATTCATCTCCCCCTTCGTCGTCACCCCCGCCTCCCCCGTTATCATCAGAGGGGGGAGTGACGCCTGCTGCTGCTGCTGCTGCTGCTGCTGCGATAAAGCAGAGTGACAGCCCGCTGAGAGAACTGCAAATTGTTTTCTTCCCCTGGATTTATCTGATTTATTTCACTCAGAAGTTCACTTTGTGCAGCAGTTTCTCTGTTCTGACCCCTGCTGGTCTGATCAGACCGATGCTCACCTGAGCAACAGGTGAGATCAGGTCAAAAGACCGAAACGGAGAGCGGAGAGCCAGAATGTTTGGCAATTTTCAGCGGTGGAAGAAGTATTCAGATCATTTACTTAAGCTGCAGTACTGATACCACACTGTGAAAGTCCTGCATCCAAACCTCACTGCAGTAAAAGTAAAAGTATAATCAGCTAAAGTTCCTTAAAGTGTGACAGTGAGAGTCGTCCCTGTGCAGTAAAACGCTTCCTGTCAGTGTTTTATTATATCTGATGTTTCTGGATTCATCTTCCTGCTGCGTTCATGTGTGTGTTGCATTTTACTGCTGCAGATGTTTCAGGCTGAGCTCATTTTAACTGCTTTATATACTGTTGGGCAGTTTAACCTGCAGCAATGCATCATGGTCTATAAGGTCATCACGTGTTTGCAGCGTCGCCGTCCTGCGAGAACCACGTATCTCTAAAAAGTCTTCCTGAGCTCAGAGAAACAGCCTGTTTTCAGCTCTGCGACGATGCGTTTCCCAGCTGATCCGAGGGGGGGTTAAAGAGTTTATTCAGCTTCAGGAGGAGGAGAGTTTCCTCAGCACGTGAAGGAAACTCTTCATCCTTCAGCTCGTCACAGACACCTGGAGATACGAGGTTTCCAATGGACAGGAAGGTGATGAAACACTGTGATCTGTAAAGTAACTGAAGCCGTCAGACAAACGTAGGGAAGTAAAAGTCCAATATTCCCTCTGAGACGGGCGCAGTGGAAGCAGAAAGATGCAAGAAATGGAAATACTGCAGTAAAGTACAAGTACCTCGAATGAACACTTAAACACTTCATTTCCCATCAGCCCTTGTGACGCCTTTGACAGTTTGGGGGACCAGAAGGTCACCAGATCTCTGCCAACACAAGAGAGAAACTGTCACAGAGAGGAGGTTTCAGGACCTGCCAGCAGCTCCGATTCTTTGTCGAAGCCAAGAGGCTGCTGGGAAATCAAATTTACAGCCTGAATTTATAATCTGCAACCAAAAACCCGTTTCATTCAGGTCATTCACTCCTCACTGTGATCTGAGCTGAGAGGGTTTGATGTGTGAAGCTCTTTACCGAGCCGGGAGTGCCGGCTCTCTGTTGCTATGCAACTGAAGCGAAAGGCCGTTTGAAGCTGGGCTGTCGACGGCTCCGACTCCGAGCTGTAAACCAGGAGACGCGAGGCACCGCGTCGACAGTCTGAAGGATTTCAACCTGCGACCACAGAGAGATTCAGACGTTTCAGAAGAAGCCGCCGGAGGGTTTAGCTGGAACGACCTCTGACCCTTCACAACACTGACCAACGTAGACCAACCGGAGAGGAGGAGGCTGACAGACTCCAACAGGAAGTCGTTTTATCAGCCTAATCAACCTACAACAGCTGTACAATTAGATAATAACACCTTTGGATGCTTGAGGTCGTTTCTACGTCCGCTTCTGTCTCACTGCGGAGGTTCGATGACGGAGATTTATAAATCTGATGGAAAGAAGGCGTCTGAATATTTCTGTCTTTGTGTTAGTCGTGAATCCACACACAGAGTTGTGTGCGTCAGGTGCAGTTAACGAGGTCGACGAGGCCTCGCGGCAGCTCAGTGACTGACACTCTGCTCACAAAACTGATATACTGTCAGCGTCGACTCTGAACTCCGTTTCCCTTTAAAGCGTCAGCAGCGCTGCATCAAAGCACGAAGAGAAACGCCGCAAAAAGGGCCTGCAGCTGCGACACAGAGGATTATCAATCTAATGACCTGAATTAAAACGGTTTAGCTGTGATAAGATGACGTTTAGCGGCTCGAGTTTCAGTGGAAGAGGGTTACACTTGACATACAGCAGTTTTATAAAAGCAAGCTTTTTGTAGCCGGCCACTGGCCATGACCTCGACCCTACCGCTACATTCAGGGGTGTCTGACCCTGACTTTACCTTTCGAACTCAAACCAACAACAATAAATAGGACATCAAAAATCTACATTCATCACAAAACAGCCAAAAACCTAAATTACCTTAAGTCACCTGGTCCACCACTTGGTCTCTCCCGGAGCCTTTAAGTTAGTGTTCAGACACCCGGAGAGCAGACGTGACAGCAGAGGCGACTGACGTTGCCTTAATGTTTGCATCTTGAAATATATGAATACATGCGTTGCCAAACAATGAGAAATATTTAGAACATTTACCAAAAAAACCAAACCAGCCAAATTAAACGAGCCACAGTGTCTGCAAAACACCACAAATATCATTACACGTATACGAAATGCAAATAAATTACATTTCACACCAGCAGTTTGTAGATGTTAGCCTTTCCACAGCACTGCACACATCGGACTACGGTACACTAACAGTATCAGTGCGAACGTGGTGTGATGTGTGCTACCGAGGTTGTCCTATTATTTATTACTTATACAAATAGACATGAAGCATAACTACAAACCTTTGCTGCTAAACTGAACTGTCTAAATCAAAGTGGTTTAGCTGTTCAAAACGGTCTGAGCTCCTAATTTGAACTGCTGGTAAAGTCGCAAAACTAAACGGCTAGCTAACCTGAACCAAACTGGTTAGGCTGCTAAAATTAACCATTTAACCCTAACCCTAATTAACCAAAGTACTTAAGCTGCTAAACTGAAAGGTTAGCTAACTTAAATCAAAGTGGGTTAGCTGCTAACCTGACAGAAACGGTTTGAGCTGCTAAACTGAACCTGCTGAAGGTTCGCTAACAGCTTCACTGGACCGTCAACGAGTTTCACGTCACATTCGGTTTCCTGTTATTATCGCAAAATCCTTTGTGAGAACTGTAACGTGTGATGTTCAAACCTTATGCTCATGTCACCGAACAGTTTGAGCTGCTAAACCGGTCTGTTGGCTAACCTTAGCCAGTGTAGTTTAGCTGTTAAAATGTAAGCTTAACCAAAGTGGTTTGGCTGCTAAACTAAACCCGCTAAAGGTTTGCTAACAGCTTCATTGGACCGTCAGGTGAAAATGTCATTTTCAGTTTCCTGCTGGTATCGTATAATCCTTTATGGGAAATGTAATGTGTGCTCTTTAAACCTTATGGTCCTTTCTGTAATTTCAAGACACTTTGTACCTAGAAACACAAAGCGAGCACAGCTGTTTGAGACAGAAAGGACTACAGGGAAGATTTGATTCATTAAACGCAGTAAACGGGTTATATTTCAGCAGGACTCTGGTCCTCAGTTTTTGCGCCTTCAGAGCAGAAAGTGAAGGTGAAAGGAGTGCTGTGCTAATAAACCACAGCCTCCATTTCACCTCCTGACCTGCTCACCAATTTAACAAGAGCAGAAGAGATGGGCTGCTCGGAGAGGAGCAGCTGATTAACTCCCTCAGGAGGTGGAGGAGGTGGGGGTGGGGCGGGGGCAGTGGGTGGAGAGGTTTCCATTATTCTTCTTAACGTCGTGCTAGCATTTGCAGTCTGTTCTTCAGTCTGGATGTGAGGATGACCCTGAAAGCGTTCTGATTCAGTCACTTCAGACCCAATGAGTGAAATATAGTCCTGCCAGGATGCGTGTACACGTCTTTCCTGCAGATCTTTCCTGCAGATCTACGCAGGGTGTAATATGTAACTGTACTCTCGACAGACACGTTAAACCTCCCAGAGATTCTTCCGTGTATATAAAAAGAAAACTGCCACTCTCCTGTGCAGATGGAGCAGCGTGGTGGTCCGGCCCTCAGTCGAGCAAAAAAACAAACGTTCAATTTAAAAAAATGTCTGAAAAATTGCGTTTCTAGCGACGGCAGTTGCTCTAGGGATGGCAGTGCAGGTCGGTTGTTCACCAGTTTGGTCCAGATTGAAATGTTAGATGGACTGTCATGAAATTGGTTGACTGGCTTTTCCTGTAGCGCCACCATCAGGTGTCCAATACAATTTGTCCAATACAACACTAATTACATGCCCATCAGCCTCAGCTGTACCTTTTGTTTACTGCAAATTATCAAACGTTAGCATGCTAACACACTAATTTAAGATGGTGAACATATATGTGCTAAACATCGACATGTTAGCATTGTCATTGTGAGCGTGTTAGCGTGCTGATGTTAGCATTTAGCCTCACAGAGCCACCAGCATGGCTGTAGACTCTTAGCTGGTCTTTTTCCATTGGAAAAAACACATCAGCAGTTTATTTCTGTCCACAAATGTCTGTAATGAGAGTCTGGAACAACGCTTCACAGTAACAGTTCTGCAACTTTATGGGTCTGTAATTTCCCAATAATTTCATTGAACTTTTCCTGTAATTTGGTGCAAATTTCAGGGGAATTAAAAACAGGTTTTTGAGTTCGTTTTGTGAAGTTTATCAGCAGTTGTTGGATTCCAGAGGAATTTCTGTGAAGGACAAAGTCCATATAAACCCAAGGAAATATTCAGTCATGTCTTCAGGAAACACCACGGCGCCGTTTCTGTTAAACACAACACTGGGAAGACTTAATATAAGATTAATTTAAGAAATTAAGAACTCTAATATCACCTGGTTGCAAGTGAAAGTCAAAAAGGCTTCAACACTGACAGAAGCACCGCCACTGGTCTCCTCTCACTTGTTTGACCTCTGACCTCTGTCTCCTCCAGGAAGGTGTTGAAGCAGATTCCTCTGGGCGACCTTCGACCTGACGAGACAGTCCGAGCTACACAGGAAGCCCACCTGCTGTCTCAGCTGCACCACCCGGCCATCCTCACCTTCTACCACAGCTTCCTGGAGAGAGACGCCTTCTGCATCGTCACAGAGTTCTGCCAGGTAACACCGACACTGAGGATCACCTGATCTGAGAGCCCGGGAGAAGGAGTTCAGTTTTCCTTTGAACGATCCCGGGACCGTTTCAGAGGTTTTGGTGTCAATACTACACTTGAGTTTTACTAACGATGCTTTGATACTTTGCTTTGACGAATCTATTTCTACAAAACCCATTTTTTTTATTATACAAGATGAGCTAAACTTCTTTAATTCATCAGTGTTTAATTTTGTCTGAACACAAAGTATCTTTGACTGAATAAAATAGAAACAAAGTTAAAAGAGCCAAAAAACAGGACAAAAGTGTAACAGAACCAAGAAGGAACGGCGTCTCCATCCCTTATGTATCTGGACTGTCTGAAAAACTACAAAGGATCTTTAGACAGCACGATGTTCCTGTCTTCTTTAAACCAGGCAACACTTTAAGACAGAAACTCGTTCACCCTAAGGACAAGATGCCCACACAGAAACAGAGCAATGTAGTTTACTCCGTTCAGTGCAGTGAGGAAAACTGCAAAGAACGGTACATAGGTGAGACCAAACAGCCCCTTCACAAAAGACTTTATCAGCACAGACGACACGCTAACTCGGGATCGCAGAGCGCCGTGCGTTTGCATCTAAAAGCTACAAACCGCACATTTGAAGACAGCGAGGTGAAGAGTCTAAGCAGAGAGAAGAGTTGGTTTGAAAGAGGAGTCAAAGAAGCCATTTCTGTGAAAAAAGAAAACCCCTCTTTGAACAGAAATGGTGGTCTGAGATTCAACCTGCCCAAAGTTTACCACAGTGTGTTAACACCGTGGTCAAGCCAATCACATGCTAATCAGGTACTTAACAGTGATGAGGGAGGTGCAGCCAGAAAACAACAGGCCTGATTACTGATTACTGGGCCATCATGGAAACTATTAGGTCAGTTTCAGGTGAAACTAGCTAATCAACAGATACTCAGGTAGACTCCTTCCTGAGGGCGGGGCTTATGTAACACAGAGTAGCTCAAATTTCTGAGTTTTCAGACCATTTTCACAATTGAGAATGACTTCCGGATGGGAGCCGAAACGTCTTGATTCTGAAAACAGCGTCCAGACGACCACGACTGAAACCTTTTCTACGATGAAACACTCCTGGACGAAGAGGAGGACTAAGAATGTGACAGAGAAATTCGATGCCAAGTTCCGATAACTGACAGATTCGATATTCGGTGCTAAAGACACATTTTGCTCGGTATCCAAAACGTATTGAGTGTTGATCCCCAACCTTACACCATTCACCCACCTGTTTCTGAGAAATTTCAAAGTGTAGCAGACACAGGACTCTCTGCCCATCTCGTCATTTCTGCCATGAGCCGATTTTTGTTTCTGCTAGAGAGAACAACAGATTAGTTACAGGTAGTTGGAGATTAGTCCAACGCTTAGTTAGCTACGAAACACAGTCTGTTATGCTGCAGTTCCTCTAACGTCCACTAGACGCTGCTGTAATCAAACTCTGACTTTATTGAAGTGAATGAGAAAACTTCTCTCTACAAACACAAAGTTCAGCTCTCTGCACCTCTGCACAGGGTTATTTTTAAGAGGAGTACAACTTCGGTTTTGGGCTCGTTAGCCTGTGTGCAAACCCTCACACGCAAAGACACACTATGGAAACACAGCATTACAGAGACAGTGATAGGCAAGACCAGATGCAGAGACAGAGATCAGTCCAAGTCGAAGCAACCCGTGACACTGAGACAAGTTTCAGATAATAGAAAAAATGCCTCATGACCTCACTTCATAAAGTGATCTGTGAGCATCGTTTACATCCATCCATCCATTTTGTGCCTCTTATCCGGGGCCGGCAGCAGGCTAAGCAAGGTGGTCCAGACGTCCCCCTCCCCAGCAACGCTTCCCAGCTCCTCCTGGAGGATCCCGAGGCGTTCCCAGGCCAGATGAGATGTTCTGGGTGTCCTGGGTCTACCCCGGGGTCTCCTACCGGTTGGACGAGCCCGGAAAACCTCAAAAGCAAGGCTCCTGATCAGATGGCGCGAAGGAGCAGCGGCTCTACGCCGAGCTCCCTCCGGATGCCTGAGCTCCTTCCCCTCTCGCTAAGGCTGAGCCCAGACGCCCCACGGTGAAACTCACGCCGGCCGCTTGTATCCCGCGATGTCATTCTACCCAAAGCTCATGACCACAGGTGAGGGAACGTAGATCAGCTGGTAAATCGAAAGCTTCGCCTTCCGGCTCAGCTCCCTGCGAACCGCGACAGTCCGGTTCAGCGCCTGCGTTACCGCCTGTGGATCTCACGCTCCGTTTCACCCTCGCTGGTGATCAAAACCCAGAGATACTTGAACTCTTTTGACTTGGGGCAGCCCCGCTTACATGCAGAGTGCAAATGGTGACAGTGTCACGTTTCACAAGTGTTCGAGTCCTGCAGGGCTCTTGAACGTGAAATTCATATTATCGCGAAAGGAAATGGCCTTATGTTACAAATCACAGCAGTGAAACGGGCGCCTTTCTCGTTTGATGAAATCAGCTGCTGCTGGAAACACTGAGACCGAACCAGACAGGAAATGAGCCGCAAAAACCAAAAGTAGGAGCTGAAAGAGGCTGAAAAGCTCCGTAGAGCTGCAGATTCACAGCAGAAACAACTCAACCCCCGTGAACAGAGTTTCTCTGCTCGGTGTTGCTTCTTTTCATCTTATTTTTTCCAAACATCCATCATTTCTGTTATGAGCATGTGAGGTAAAAGATTAAAGAGAAGCAATGATCTGAAATTGAATCTCTCCCTTCCTCCCTCCATCTTCCTCTCTGTTTCATTATATTTCTCCTTTCATCTCTGCTGTCTGGATTACAGCAGGTGCTGTCGTTACACTCGACCCTCTCCGCTAATGAATCTCTCCCTCCCACACTCGCCGTACTCTCCTCGAACGCGTCACTCGCTGGAGATCCCCCCTCGTTATCGGGCTCTCGTCCCCTGCAGCGCTGCTCTGCTCCCCCCTCAGAGACTCATTTCTCTGCTGTTTGGCTTGTTGTATCTGCACACCGGTATAACCATAAACGCGGGCAGCTCTGAGGATTCATGTGCCACCAAACACAGTTTCACATTTTTCATACACTTTGATTTTCTTGAATAAAAAGTCTACACGCACACACACACACACACACACGAAAACACTGTTGAATTCAGAGGCTGTCCAATCAAAGAGCCCATGCACTCAGAGACCCTCAGAGCTATTGTTTCTGGTCAGACCATTACCCACAATCCCCTGCAGAGCTGCGGAGGACTCAGGGGTTTCACTGCAGCCTATTAGAGGAAAAAAAACCGAATGAAGAAATCGAGCCTGGTTCAGCAGAAAAAACTCACAGACAAAAGAATGAAACAGAAAACGCATTTATATTTATATAGTAGATTTGAAATGGTTTTAAAAAATGCTTTTACAGAAAATACAAGAGGAGGAAAACACTCAACAATAACTGGACAGACCTCCATGTGGTTTACTGAGCCCATTCAGGCTCCTAACAGGATCAGCACGTTTGAGCTTAATTAAAAATGTCTCTCATCGAGGGTTCGCTCTGGGACTCGAGAACGTCGGACCCCAACAAGTGAGATGTGTCAGTTCCTTTAGAGGCTTTTTCCCCTCAAAAAAGTTTTATTACCACGATTTCACAATGTTCATAGTGAAGTGAAGCCGAACTGAAACAGGAACTTTCAGGTTCTGTTACAGAAGTAAGAAAACCTGTCTCAGTCCGCGGTTAGTTCACTGTCTGTAACAACTGCGGGACAGTCGAGCGTCTGCGGTTAGTTCACGAGTCTGTAACAACTGCGGGACAGTCGAGCGTCTGCGGTTAGTTCACGTGTCTGTAATAACTGCGGGACAGTCGAGCGTCTGCGGTTAGTTCATGTGTCTGTAATAACTGCGGGACAATCTGCGGTTAGTTCACGTGTCTGTAATAACTGCGGGACAGTCGAGCGTCTGCGGTTAGTTCACGAGTCTGTAATAACGGCGGGACAGTCTGCGGTTAGTTCACGAGTCTGTAATAACGGCGGGACAGTCTGCGGTTAGTTCACGTGTCTGTAATAACTGCGGGACAGTTGAGCGTCTGCGGTTAGTTCACGCGTCAGTGTTGGTGAATTTTCTGTATACGATGCTGTAAGTACCGGCTGTTATTCCGGACATGTGAACTAACCCCGCCCCCGTCTCGCTGTCAGGATCGGGACCTGGACTGTAAGCTGGAGGAGGTGAGACGAGCTGGGCAGAGCCTCCCCGAACTCCAGGTCATCGACTGGCTCCTCCAGCTGCTGCTCGGCCTTCACTACATGCACGACAGGTGGGGATACGGTCGCCGTGGCAACCTGCATTCCTCCCCTGCCTCCCCCCCTCCCCCTCTTTTCTTTCTTGTCTTTCTGCTCTCTTTGCATATTTGACGTCTTCTGTATAATTAGGATAATTAGCTTCATTGTCGACCTCACAGCATTACAGCTGGAGGTCAAAGGTCAACCAGTCAATAGATGTAATGGACACATTCAGCCTCTGGTCAAACAGCTCCGCACGTCACATGCTCAATCAGCCAAACAATAATTAAGTGAATCAATCAATAAACAGTCGGATAAATAAATCAGATGTTTTTTTGTCCCGTTTCTTTGACTGCTGCGCTGCTTTCTGCAGGCGAATCCTCCACCGAGATCTGAAGGCCAAGAACATCTTCCTGAAACGAAACTTTGTGAAAATCGGTGAGTTTCCTCCTCTGCTGCTGCTGCTGCTGCAAAGGCTCATGGGGCTTTCTCCCCGTTTGTTTGAAATCTTACTGAACATACGTGTGTGTTTATATGTGTGTGTGTTGGATGTGGGTTTGTTACAGATTCCCTCGTGCTGCTTTCAAAGACTCCCTCTCTAACAACAACAAAAACTCTGAAAACAGGATCATAAATAGAAACGAGCCTCCAGTTAATAATGAGTCCATATTCACCCAGGAGAAAGTGGATTCACTGTCAGCCAGTAATATCTGGAGTGGAAACTCAGCAGACTGTCGCTGCTGTCTGCAGTTTTGGACTTTGACCAAACTCTAATGGCAGTTTGTAGTTTGCTGATCACCAGCTGAACACACGGACCAGAGAGGCTGTGGACAAAACTGAAAGTTAGTCAGAGAGAATAAATTAGTAGCCCACGCTGACGCAGAGAAACGTGCAGCTGGTGGATATTTATGCTCCCCAGTTTTTACTCGCTAACCTCTCAGCTCGCATTTTAATTTAATCTTTTGTTCACACAAAAAACTGTATTTCTACTCTGTAAGCTTTATAACGCACGGCAGCGTATTGCTGCCACCACGGCTCGTGTGTCTCTACAGACAACGAAGGCCTTGATTCATATAAACTAGCTGTCAGGTCGCCTTTAAATGTCCTGATCTCCTTCCTGCTCTCCAGAGGATGAAACCTGTACATTTTCACGACCTTTCCTCGGTTTGGTGCTCCTCGTCTGTTTCCAGGTGATTTTGGTGTGTCCTGCCTGCTGATGGGATCGTGTGACCTGGCCACCACCTTCACAGGGACTCCATACTACATGAGCCCAGAGGTGCTGAACCACCAGGGATACGACTCCAAGTCTGACATCTGGTAAACTGTACTTAAAGTATACATCTGGTGTCATAATACATTTTTCTCATTGTCAACAAACGCGTGATACTTTCTGACTTCAGTACTTTCTGTGGAGCTGTAAGAAATACGGTTCTGTAGAACCAGTACAGCTTTGTTTTCCTCTGATGGGATTGGCTTGGAGCCGGAGGGCGTGCAGGTGTGTCATGTGAAGGATGAATGGACTCCTGCAGGTGAAGAGCAGGAATTCATTTAGCTTTTGTTGCCGCAGGACGGAAAACAAATACCAGCTGACGGTCGCCTGCAGTTTATCTCCTGCGTACCGAGTGTTGCAGTCAGTGACGGCATGTTACCAAAATGTGAATCTGGGTGATAGTAATTTGTTCCAGAGACCGAGGAGCGGCTGCAGATATTCGTTCCACAGCTGACAGAGAAAAACATGCAGAAAGGACTCTGAGTATCCTGTAAATCTGCTGACAGGCAGCAGGCGGGACGACAACTCAAACACACCCGAAGTGAAAACAGCTGATACATGATACAGGCCTAATGAGGGAAGATAAGAAGGAAGTGAAAGATTGAAGGGTATGTTGACAGAGTGAAGGATGAGACAAACCTGTAAAAGAAAGTGAATAATGATGCACCTCTGGAGGAGGTTTAAAAACGCATTCCAGTGTAAATTCATCTGTCTCTTCGAGACGAAAACACAATCTGTACTCCTCCCACAGTGTAACTCCGTCAGTAAGAGATCTGTGACCTCACCAGGGTCGTTCCTCTGTGATAACGGCAGCTGAAGTTACATTCAAAACAGCTGTCGTACTCTCGTTAAAGCGATTTAATCAGTGGTGGAACGTAACTAAGTGCTGAGGAAACTCTCCTCCTCCTGAAGCTGAATAAACTCTTTAACCCCCCCTCGGATCAGCTGGGAAACGCATCGTCACAGAGCTGAAAACAGGCTGTTTCTCTGAGCTCAGGAAGACTTTTTAGAGATACGTGGTTCTCGCAGGACGGCGACGCTGCAAACACCTGATGATCTTATAGACCATGATGCATTGCTGCAGGTTAAACTGCCCAACAGTATATAAAGCAGTTAAAATGAGCTCAGCCTGAAACATCTGCAGCAGTAAAATGCAACACACACATGAACGCAGCAGGAAGATGAATCCAGAAACATCAGATATAATAAAACACTGACAGGAAGCGTTTTACTGCACAGGGACGACTCTCACTGCCACACTTTAAGTAGGCTACACTTTGCTTATAATAGTTATAATTTAAAAAATCTTTACAAGACAAACCCCTGAATATTTATCTGATTTATTTACGAGGTTCTGTCATCACTCCGACTCCTAACAAAATGTTTTATAGACAAATCAAGCAGACGACAGTGTCCTCGACTCGTCTGTGGGAGAAACGCAGACAAAACATTAACTCTGACAGCTGAAAAAAACTTTCCCAGCAAAGAATCCAGTCAAACAGAGCTGAGAGGTCAAAGGTCATTTTAATCAAGCTTCTTAATGAGAGAAGAGTCCACATTCGTTAACACACCTCACACACACAGAGTGCTGACAGCAGTCGGAGGTCAGTTGTTGTAATTAGTGAAGAACAGATCAGAGAGGAGGATGATGAGGAGGTAATTAACAGCAGGAAGTGATGAAGGTTTCTTCACTTTCACACTGACAAACTTCAGCTGAGTTTCACGTGAAGGTCATCGGATTACAGGAATAACATGCTGTGTAACAAGTATGATCCTGAACATGATCAACACTCACACCTTCAGCGATCTTTGACATGCTCCTTCTTCAGCATGTAGTACTGTAACGTCATGTAGGGAGCCAATCGGAGAGCAAGGGGGCGGGGCCTGAGGGTAGCAGCACTGACAATAATAATAATATTAATGATTTAAACTATTTAAAGAATGAAATTAAATTGTTATCACTTAGTTTCATAAAGACGTCAAACTTTAAACCTGCATTAATTCATTGTTTGTCCAGCAAAGCAGTCTCTTAACTCAGCATCTGACACATTACCTTGTAAAGGAATTGTGAGGCTTGTGAGATAAAGACCTTATTTCAATACAACCAATCAAATCTTGCACGAAGCAGTGACATCAGCGTTGTATCATAGGCAGAGCGGACTGTCACACTGAGCCGATCAGCAGCTACACAACACAAGAGCCACAGAACAACAACACACCTTAGCTTCATGCTAACGTCTCCTTCTCCTCTAACTTAAAACGTGACCTGTCCTGCAGCTTGTAGAACGAGTCACATTCACCAGGGAAAAGTGCACTGCTGACTTCAGTTTGCAGGCTACACAGCTAATTAGCTAATTAGCTGCTCAGCTGCAGCACATTAAAAATGTAATGCATGTAAACGTACCTGCAGACATCACTTAGATGCTGGTTTGGTTCTTACTCTTCAACACCACCAACAACACTCAGTCTGCCCATCACATGTAGACTACAGGGCAAGTTTGTTTACACCGGCGCTCTCTGGTTCTCTGCGGTGTAACACCCCCTTCGGTGTAAGACCGGCACTGTCTGGTTCCCTGCGGTGTAACACCGCCGCTCTCTGGTTCCCTGCGGTGTAACACGGGCGCTCTCTGGTTCCCTGCGGTGTAACACCGGTGCTCTCTGGTTCCCTGCTGTGTAACACCGGCGCTCTCTGGTTCCCTGTGGTGTAACATCGGCGCTCTCTGGTTCCCTGCGGTGTAACACCCCCTTTGGTGTAAGACCGGCACTGTCTGGTTCCCTGCGGTGTAACACCGGCGCTCTCTGGTTCCCTTCGGTGTAACACCCCCTTTGGTGTAAGACCGGCACTGTCTGGTTCCCTGCTGTGTAACACCGGCGCTCTCTGGTTCCCTGCGGTGTAACACCGGCGCTCTCTGCTTCCCTGCGGTGTAACACCGGCACTCTGGCAGCCTGCCAGCTGCTGTCAATCAAACACAGACAGGGACACGCCCCTCCAGCTGGCTCAGAAGAAAAGGAACATTTCTGATATTTCCCCAAAGACCATAGTTCTTACGATTAATAATAATAAAAAATATTAACAATACATTTTAAAAACACTTTCTGGATGTGGAAAGGGGGATGTGATTTCAGTTACACTTTAATACATCCATCTTTCAAATGGGTGGCACAGGCCCGCCATCCCTACGCCTATGGACGCCACAAAACCAAAACTTAAAGAGGCTAAAAAGCTCAGTAGAGCCGCAGAGATGGTGATAAATATTTGTGGGTTCATCACCATTTTTCCCCATTTCTAATATATATATTTTAGCAGATTTACATAGTTTTTGTTTACTTACACTTATATATATATCACGCCTCTAGCAGCAGCATCAGAACAAACTTTAAGATAGTTAGTCAGCTGATGGTTCTGTCCAACACTTTCATATTGTGGCTTTTATTTATTTATTCTTTTTTTTTTAAGTCAAATGATGTTGAACTCTGAGGTTTGTCTTCAGTTTGTTCCCGACCTTGTTAGTACGACATGATTTGAAGATATGAGTAATTAGTGTGGATCAGTAATTACTAATAAACTGACAGATGCATGTTAAAATAATAATAATGGAACAGAAAAATGTAGTTAATTAGTAATTACTGAATGATAGATCTGGTGTTTGTTCATGTAGATAATTAGTAAAGAGCAGAAAGCAGATTCACTATTGTTACTGAGGTGATGGATGTTGTTCTGTTGGTTGTTAGTGAGCTAATAAACAGATGGAAGTAATTAGAGAGGAGACGGCAGGAAGTGAAGCAGGTTGTTAATTAGCTAAACAGAGTGAAGATAGGGAACCGAGAGGAGGCTCGAACTGAAGAACAAAGACGAGAAAAACAGCCTGTTATGTTTTTCCTTCTTTTATTAAACAGTTTTTATCTCAGATACATCTGCACCATTATTACTTTGGCACCAGACCTGCTGCGCAAAATCTACGATTGTTCAAAAACAATCAACCAATCGGAGATTTGTAGGTGGGCAGGGCTGGACACGGACAAAAATTGACCCTGGCATTTTTCAAACGACATCGGTCGAACACCACCCACCAGTACACCAGCCTTAAATATGCTTACTGTACTATTCCCCCAAAACATGACGAAGCTGAGTAGTAAGTGCCTTGACCGACTCCCCTGGTGATCAGAGGTGGCTGTGAAGTACACAATATCCAAACTCAAGTACAAGTAACCGTCGAAGCTCTGCTAGAAGTCGAAGTATCATTTCAAATTATTTAATACAATTTGAGTATACCCTACAGTCAGTAATAACAGTAATCCATACCATATGCATATCATAATAGTTACCACATACCTGAAAATAAACATAGGACAGCTTTGTTGCCTGTTGATGGGAAATAAAATATGTTTTACCCTGTACTACGCTAATACATAAGCAGGCATGCACTTTAGCATAGTAGAGCTACATTTGTAACTTATTTTACAGCCTTTTCACACATCATTATCAAGGGAAAATGTCAGGTTTGCACTCAGTTTTCATAATCTTAACAGTCCACATGATATATCACTTCAGTTTCAGGTTGATTTTCTTACTAAAGTGTCTCCGAACATCGTTCTCTTAATGTCCAGACGCCAGAGTCCAGACGAGAGAAGAGAGGAGTTCATCTAAGTCTCCTTCAGTTATTACTGCGGCTCAGTGCAATTAACTTAACGAGCAGCAGCGGGTGCTTGGTTGATTGTTTTTGCCCTGCGGTTTGCCTCTCAGGTTACATACATGTACAGGCTGCAAGGAATACCTGCAGACACAACTCAGGGCTGAAAAAAGTTACTTCCCACCACGTTTTTCAGGTTAAAAATAATTTAATCTGTATTTTTTATTTACAGTTAATATAAAAAGGTGCTAGAATTAAACATAAGATAAGACAGTGAAGTTCTCTCTGTGGTCAAGACGCAAATACAACATTATCCATCATAAAAGTATCAGGTAGCTATAAAGGAAACTGAGAAGAAAATTATTTCAATGAGTAGGGTTACTATTATATTATCATTATTGTGGAAAGCACAATAACCAATTTAAATATCCATAATTTATAATGTTACATGTATAGTGTTTGTGTCACTACAGCACTGTGAGAAGCCTGCTGTCATATTAGACTAAAATCAAATGAGCAGAACTACAAGAGTTTTGTTTTGTTTTTGATCCGAAATGTTGTGAAAGGCCTGCAACACCCTCCTCCGTCACCTGCCATCTTTAATCTTCATGTCACAGCAGAGCAAAGAGTTTTTGCTCAGAGATCTAGGAGTCGGAGTGTGAACGCAGACTGAGGCTGAGAGGCTTCGCTGCATTTTAATCAGACCTCAGTTCAGCCGGCTGCTGCCGTCTTACTCACTCACTCACCCAAACCACACAGATGTGCATCATCCAACACTGCAGTCTGTTTTCAATAAAACCGGTTCATGTGGATCGACTCGTTCATTCATGTAAAAACATTTGAAACTGAGCGCAAAAGGTGCTGCAGAGGTAAATGGGCTGCTGGAGCTCATTTTGGTATTTTCATTCTGGATCCATCTGCCGATTCTTTTCTCCATCGATCGATCGATCGTTCGGTTTGGAAAACTCGTGAAAACGGTGAGAAACGGCGTCACGACGACCCAGAGCCCAAAGCGACGCCTTCGCCGTGTCGTCGTGTCCGACCGACAGTCCGAAGCTCGACGTTATTAACAAACATCACAGTTATTATGTCGTGTAGTACGATCTAATGATAGAACACACACACGAGCGATAGTGAATAAAGTCACTCTTTATTGACAAGCACAAGGTGGAGGGGAAAGGGGTAAGATCTTCGGAGCGGAGTCCTCCGTGTTGTCTTCGTAGGAACCGGAAAGGTAATGGTAACCTTCAGTGTGTAGACTGGTGACGGGCCGTCAGCGTGAACACCAGCACAGAGCAGGACGGTTTCCCCGGGTCCGGCTCCGTGGATAGGTAGATGGGGAGAAGCACAGCGGAGTATAGGCGAGGCGGAACAAAGACGACTGTAATCACCGGCACAGAATAATCCTGTGGCAGAACAAAGACCAGGATTACACGAGATATCAAACACTCAATAGTTGGTACTTAACTTGGAAACAATCAGGAGCCGTGACGTAGTGGCCGTACTAGTGTACGTGGACGACCTGGCGTTGGTGTTGTGGGAGAGCCTGGTATTTAACTGTGGACACCGATGAATGATTGAAGCCAGGTGAGCCGGTGATCAGCAGGTGTGGAACCCGCGGAGTCAGACCAGGTGACATACACACACACATACACACAAACACATCCAAGGATACGTTGGAGGACACACGAGACACATCAAGGAGAGGAAAACAACGCAGGGCTGGAGGAGATAAGGTGGCAAACTACCACATATTACAGTCATTCAGAGGAAAAGCAGCAGATCTGCACATCTGAGAAGCTGCAGCCAGGAAGTGGTTTTACATGAAAAATAACAGATAAATGTAGTGAATTAAAAAGTTCAATATTTCCCTCTGAGATGTAGCGCAGTAGAAGTAGAAAGTGGCATGAAGTGCACTTAAGTAAATGTACATAGTGGAGCATTTCTCAGGAGTTGGTAGAGACCAAAAACGGAGCTAAAAGAGACTGAATACCGACATGGTACTTCATTTATTTTCTGACCTGTTTATAGTGTATCATATTGTTTGCTAGTACTTCCTCCTGTGTGCACTGACGTAAAGGCGAGCTACTGTAACAAAGAGTTTCCCTCCGGGGATCAATAAAGTATTTCTGATTCTGATCTGATCTGAATACTGGACTCTCATTCATCAGGTGACGCCTTCTCTTGGATTTCAGTTTCACGCTGATCATAGAAACAAACTGTTGTTTCAGACTAGTCGTTTGTGTGTTCAGATGTGTGACTGGTGTGCAGAGCGTTGATGTAAAGCAGTTTGAAACAGCTGATGTTCCCGGTGCGTGTTGACCTGCAGGGCTCTGGGCTGCCTCCTCTATGAGATGTGCTCCCTGACTCACGCCTTCCAGGGTCCTAACTTCCTGTCTGTGGTGATGAAGATCGTGGAGGGAGAAACCCCGACGCTGCCCGCCGGATACTCTCAGCATCTGAACTCTGTCATGCAGAGGTGAGGAGGAGACAACGCTGACTTTACTGTGAAGTCACTGAGGGTTTGTTTTAGTCAGACAACTCACAAGGAATTGATTTAATAATATGCAAATAAGAAAGCAAATACTGAGCTCAACTCAGACTGTAATACACTTCTCCTGAGAGGAAGCTAAGACTTTGGAGCGAACAGATGGGCTGAATCCAAATGTCTACCCTCCAGACTTTTGGACTTTGATCACACGTTACTTTGACAAGTTCACCGTCATCTCTGTGAGGGCGCAGGAGGATAAAATGCAGCATGAGATGATACTTAATTCGTTTTTATGGATGTGAAGTTCTCGACCCTGTAACCTGTCTCAGTGTATTTTTCTGAACAGTTCTTGACAGTATTGATATTTGCAGTTAATGCAAGGTCTGCTGCTCTACGTTACAGACAGATGCTTAAAATGCAAAGAAAACTTTTACGTTAGATACAACGTGTTAATCAGTGAGCTTTAGAGGTAGATGTATTTCTGAACTTCAGACAGAGCCAGGCTAGCTGTTTCCCCCCTTTTACAGTCTTTATGCTAAGCTAGGCTAACCACATCCTGACTCCAGCTCTGCACTGAACACACAGACATGAGACTGATATCCATCTGAACATCTCAGAGAGAATGAACTGTTCTGACACTTGTGTTTTGTCTCTCTTTGAACCAGGATGCTGCAGAAACATCCAGCATCCAGACCGTCAGCTGCAGAACTCCTCAAGACCAAGTTCATGGAGGAAAAAATGAAGGTTGAACACTTTAAACAGAAACTTAACACATACAGTGGTGTGCAAAAGTGTTTGCCCCACTTCCTGATTTCTTATTTTTTTGCAAGTTTGTCACTTAAATGTTTCAGATCATCAAACAAATTTAAATATTAGTCAAAGATAACACAAGTAAACACAAAATGCAGTTTTTAAATGAAGGTTGTTATTATTAAGGGAAAACAAAATCCAAACCCTGTGTGAAAAAGTGATCGCCCCCTAAACCTAATAACTGGTTGCTCCACCCTTAGCAGCAACAACTGCAACCAAGCGTTTGTGATAACTTGCAGCGAGTCTTTTACAGCGCTGTGGAGGAGTTTTGGCCCACTCATCTTTGCAGAATTGTTGTAATTCAGCCACATTGGAGGGTTTTCGAGCATGAACTGCCTTTTTAAGGTCACGCCACAGCATCTCAATAGGATTCAGGTCAGGACTTTGACTAGGCCGCTCCAAAGTCTCCATTTTGTTCTTCTTCAGCCGTTCAGAGGTGGACTTGCTGGTGTGTTTTGGATCATCGTCCTGCTGCAGAACCCGAGTTCGCTTCAGCTCGAGGTCACGAACAGACGGCCGGACGTTCTCCTTCAGGAGTTTTTGGTAGACGGCAGAATTCATGGTTCCATTTATCACAGCAAGTCTTCCAGGTCCTGAAGCAGCAAAACAGCCCCAGACCATCACACTACCACCACCATGTTTTACTGTTGGCATGATGTTCTTTTTCTGAAATGCGGTGTTACTTTTACGCCAGATGTTAACGGGACACACACCTTCCGAAAAGTTCAGCTTTTGTCTCGTCAGTCCACAGAGTATTTTCCCAAAAGTCTTGGGGATCCCCAAGACTTTTGGGAAAATACTCTGTGGACTGAAAAGACAAAAGTTGAACTTTTTGGAACTAATATTTAAATTTGTTTGATGATCTGAAACATTTAAGCGTGACAAACATGCAAAAAAATAAGAAATCAGGAAGGGGGCAAACACTTTAGGACAGGGCATGGACAGACAACGTGTTATGATGTTTAATCTGGAGGACCTGTTGCACATCAAGAGCTGTTTTTGTGTAGTTTTGTGCCATTTAACAATGATAACCGATCAGACCACAGCACAGCAGTGAGCGTGTTTATCTTCACGCCGGCTGTTTAACAGCTAAGCTAAATTTGGAGAAACATCTGCTTCGGTAGTTGAGTTTAACCTCCAAACCGAATGTATGCGATGAGATGCAGTCGCAGTAACGGCGGCTTGTTTTCTTACACCTACAACGTGGATTAGTCCGTAGCTGAAGACAAATGCCGCAGCTGGTGAGGTTTTTAAAAAAGGCAGTCAGGCCATGATCATGTGACCAGGCGTTAATGTGACACGTGTTTGTGATGCCTCGGCGTTAAATCAACACACGATGGCGTCCCAAGTACGTGCTTAATAAACACTTGGTGGCGCTAAAAGCAGGTGAATTATGAGCCGTTTCCATATTGTTGTGGCAGTGTGCGTGTCTGGAGCACAAGCATGTATTTGCATGTACTTTTACTACATGCATCAATGTACTCAGTAGGCGATTTGTTCATTTTTAACGGGGGGGGGGCTCTTTAATCAGAAGGAAGCCTATTTGTTGCAACCTTCGCATTTTTAGGGGCATTTGCAGCAACAACAAAAAACGTTTCTGAGCATTCAAAGACACTTTTGGTCCAACCTCTGTTCATTTCTGACCCGGCCCCCCGTCTGCTGTAGAGAATATAGATAAATTGTTGAGAATTATTAAATTCTGACGGAGCGTTTCTCTTTTAAAGGCTTTTCTAGCCTTTAGCGGCGCTGCTTTAGCGGCCTGCGACTCGAGTCAGTGACTGAGGTCCACACGCAGGGAGAGAGTAGGGACGAGTCGAGTCGGAGAAATCACGTGGCGTGCTCTAAAAGGAGAAAAGTAGACGGCGGAAACAGAGCTTTAAATCCCGGACGGACTCTTACATGTTCAGTCCTCCAACAGGCGGCTCAAAGCCAGCGTGTCTCACATGTTCCGAGATCGCGGCGATTATTAAAAGCGGCGGTGTGAAGCGCCACGACGAGACAAAGCGGAGCAGCTTTTGAGCAGGTTAACGAGGGGCGGGTTTTGGTCATTTTGCTAACAAGGGGGATGGCGTCCCCCTCGTTCCCCTCAAATCGCCTACTGAATATACTTGTGCTTGCACACACACACACTATTACCCATTAAACCATGGTAGAAAATTACTCACATTCATGCATTTTATCTCCGTTCTCACACACATAATAACGGATAAGTTGAGGGCCGTGTGTGTGTGTGTGTGTGTGTGTGTGTGTGTGTGTGTGTGTCCGCAGGATGTTATTGTCACACAGTTTGTTATGAATCACAGCTGCAGGCTGGACGCTCCTCTTTGTGGATACGCAGGGCACCTAAAGAGCGATAACACATTTATGGATTACGGTTGCCATGGTTTCCACTGAAATATCGTTATGCTGATGGGATTCATTACTGCACCGCGGCACTATGGGATATCATTAGCAGAGAAGGGTTTCCGCCGAGGAGCCTCAGCTCAGAGTAAACCTGTAGAAACGCAGACGATTGGTCGGCGTGCACGTTAACGTCTCCAAAGCCCCAAACAGATTTCACTTCACTGATCTGCTCGAAAAGGGGATTTCATAATCTCGTGTTTTTATGTTTTGTCATATATCATCTTACATCTGTGCACGTGGATTCAGGTGAAAGCAACTCTTCACACTAAACCTACAAATGGAAATACAAAATGGAGGCCTGAGGTCAGACAGAAAGCAGTTTTTGGCGTTTGTGTTTATCCACCTCAGTGACTGTGGTGGAGCGTAACTACGTACATTTACTGCCGTCTAACTGCTACATCTCAGAGGGGAATATTGTACTTCTTACTTCTCTGCAGTTACTTTACAAAGTAAGATTTTTACACACAAAACATACGAAGCGTTCACAAAATGCGATGTTTGGACATTTGAGTCCGGCTGAAATGATCCCGTTGCTTCCTCGAATCTGTGTGTTTCTGCAGAAGATGAAGGACAGGTTTGTCTTTGTGGCGTCAGACGGAAAGAAAGACGCTGAACTCATCGCCAGGAACATGTAAGACTCTTCCTCCTCTCCCTCCTCTTCCTCCCAATCGCTTGTTTCTCGTTTTCCTCTTCTGCTTTATCTTCATTTTCTCCTCCTCTCCTCTTCTTCATCCTCTCCCTTCTCGTGTTATATTTCCTCTTTCTTCCTCCTCCTCCTCCTTCTCTTCTTCGCACTGTTATACCTCCTACACGCTCCTCTACTCCACTTTACTTCTTCATCCCCTCATCCTGTTCTTCCTCTTCCTCTTCTTTTATTCTTGCATCACTTCCTGTTGTTGTCCTCCTCTTCCTTCTTGTCTTCCTGTTTCTTAGTTTCTTCCTCTTGTCCTCACACTTCCCTTTCACGTTGCTTTTTCTCCTCCTTTCTTTCCTGCGTCCTTATTTTCTTCATCCTCAACTCTTTCCTCTCCTCTTGCCTTTTTTAATCTCCTCATCTTCATCCTCTCCCTCTTCTTCCTCCTCTCACAACACCACCTCCTTTTCACCTTCCTCCTCTTTCTCATCCTCCATTCAACTTTACATTTCTTCATCCTCCCCATTTGCTCCTCTGCTTCCTCTTTTTCGTCCTCCTCCCCATCACATCTCGTTGGTCTTCCTCTCCTTCATTTTCCCTCTTCTTCCTCTTTTCTCTTCTTTTCTTCCCCCTTCTTCATCACCTCCTGCTGTGCTTCTCATTTTCCTCCCTTCTCTTCTTCCCCGACCTCCTCTTCCTGCTACTGTTGCTCTTCCTCGCCCTTTATTTCTTATTCTTGCTCCTCCTCATCTTCCTCTTCCCTCATTCGATCTTCTCTGTGTTACTCCTCTACCTCCCCCTCTTATTCTTCCTGCTCCTCTTCTTCCTCCTGGTTTTCCTCTCCTAGTTTTAGTTTAGTCCAACGGTTCCCAACCTAGGGGCCGGGGCCCCTCCGAGGGGTCACCAGATGAATCTGAGGGGTCGTGAGATGATTGATGGGAGAGGGAAGAAGAAGAAATAAGTTCTGAAACACGACTTTGTATTACTTTTTCAGACTTTTCTCTAATCTGTGCGTTTTATTTGTAAAATATTAGATCATTTTCCCTCTTTGGGCCTCAAACTATTTAAATGACATCATCTGAGATTCAATTTATTTATTTATACAGTTCATAACAGAAGTTATCTCACTGCACTTTTCCTACAGAGCGGGTCGAGACCGAACTCTTTATAATATTATTCACAGAGACCCAACAGATCCCACCGTGAGCGAGCGCTTGGCCACAGCGGCAAGGAAAGACTTCCTTTAAGAGGCAGAAACCTCGAGCAGAACCAGACTCAGTGGCAGAAAATTTAAATACTCAGACTTGTGCTTTAGTACAGTACTTTGCTAAATGTACTTAGTTACTTTCCACCACTGAGAATGCAGTGATTTGATTGGACTGTTCCAGATGATTGACAGGTGTGTGTGTGTGTGTGTGTGGTCGTCTGCAGGCAGACGAAGGTTCACCTGCAGACGCTCAGGGAGAAGTCAGAGGTGGAGAAGATGACGCCCCGAGAGAGAATGAGGCTCCGCAAACTGCAGGCTGCTGACGAGAAGGCCAAGAGACTCAGGTAACACACACACAGGTAACACACACACAGGTAACACACACACACACACACTCAGGTAACACACACACACACAGGTAACACACACACCCGTTAATGCCACGTCTATAACAAAGTCTCACAGCATCACTTTTAAACGTTTATCACTTGGTATTTTGTGCAAAAGCCGCATTTTACAGGATATTTACCTTCAGAAAACAGCAACAGTCCCCAGGAAAAACAAGATGGCTTCCCAAGTCTCTCGCTACGCTGCTCCCCAATATCAATTTGTCGATAAAATGGATAAATTTAAAAGACCCGGTGGGTGGCGAGGAGTCTGGACCTCGGGATTCCTCCCCTCTCAGCGCTGAAAGGGCATTTGTTTGGTTTCTGTCTCTACAGGAAACTGGCTGAGGAGAAGTACGAGGAGATCCACACCCGCAGGAGGGAACTGAGGAGCCGCCATTTTGAAAAAGTCAGCCTGGATGTTCTGAATGTAAGAAAAGATTTATTCACTGTGTTTAACTACGGTTATATTGGATTTACCCCACACTGCTTCTCCTTCTGGATTTATGTTTAACGAATCCTCTAACGATGAGTTAATTAGCTAACTGCCTCCCAAACGTCTGAAAGCTTCTCTGAATATTTCCGTTTTAAAGTCCGTCCTGTCTGTGAGTCAGTGAGACGAACGCTGGGTTTCATTTTAAAGAAGTGGCACTTTCCCTCCAAACAACAGGAGAGCGGAGAGGGCGGGGCCTGTCAGAGTCAGCCAATCAGCATCCAGGATCACCGGTCACCAGGAGGGTCGCAGCCAGTCCCGAAGACGTCAGAGTCGGAGCTGCGCGGTGAGAAAACAACCGTCTTCATCACGTCATCGTTTAGATTTCCTACATGATCACTGATGAAGTTCATTCCACACGTTTAGGTAAAAAACTAAAATGTGACGGACATAAAGTACTGTACTTAGGTACAGTGCAACTTTATACTTTATACTACTTCACTACATTTATCTGACAGCTTTAGCTATTTTGCAGATTTAGATTGTCAATACAAAATATAACCAACTAATAAATGATGATAAAGTATTACAGATTAAACTACCCAGCGGGATATAAAGTCATTAAAATGAGCTCCTTCTGCACCAGCTGCAACATTAAAGTGACGAACACATGAATGCATCAAAACATATAATCCAATAATATAATGAGACGGTGTAGTCCCTCATTCGCCCAGGAGTGTTCTATCGTAGAAAAGGTTTCAGTCGTAGGTTTCAGTTCTTTAAACCAGGCAACACTTTAAGACAGAAACTCGTTCACCCTAAGGACAAGATGCCCACACAGAAACAGAGCGATGTAGTTTACTCCATTCAGTGCAGTGAGGAAAACTGCAAAGAACGGTACATAGGCGAGACCAAACAGCCGCTTCACAAAAGACTTTATCAGCACAGACGACACGCTAACTCTGGATTGCAGAGCGCCGTGCGTTTGCGTCTAAAAGCTACAAACCGCACATTTGAAGACGGCGAGGTGAAGAGTCTTAGTAGAGAGAAGAGTTGGTTTGAAAGAGGAGTCAAGGAAGCCATTTCTATGAAAAAAGAAAACCCCTCTTTGAACAGAAATGGTGGTCTGAGATTCAACCTGCCCAAAGTTTACCACAGTGTATTAACACCGTGGTCAAGCCGATCACATGCTAATCAGGTACTGAACAGTGATGAGGGAGGTGCAGCCAGAAAACAACAGGCCTGATTACTGATTACTGGGCCATCATGGGAACTATTAGGTCAGTTTCAGGTGAAACTAGGCAGGTAAACAGCAGACACTCAGGTAGACTCCTCCCTGAGGGCGGGGCTCATGTAACACAGAGTAGCTTAAATTTCTGAGTTCCCATCCCATTTTTTCACAATTGAGAATGACTTCCGGATGGGAGCCGAAACGCCTTGATTCTGAAAACAGCGTCCAGACGACTACGACTGAAACCTTTTCTACGGTGTGTAGTCATACTTGACATTTCTCACTTTTTAATAGGACCGAACACCTCGATGCAAGATGCAGATCTTGCACGTTTATTTCTTGCAACAAATAAGCGATTGCGTAATGTGTAGCCGAGGCAGCGACCAGCAGAAGCGGCACTTAACGAAGAGCCGTGATTCCCGTCACTAGCTCAGGTGTCATCGCGCGTGTGAAGCGTGGCGTTTTGTTCGGATGACACCAGGCGGTTGCGTATATATAAGGGGGAGAACCCCTGTCTCCGAGGTCACAGGTGAAGGGCCTCCTCGACCCCCTGCACGATGACCTCGACCCCCTTCCAGGCAGCTGAGCAAACTCCATCTGCTGAAGAAGGCCACAAGAAGCGGCTGAAACCTTTTCTACCAGTAATATAATATAATACGTTTTACTCAGACAAGGGGATATAATGAGGTTTACTGAAGAACGGGGAAGTGGAAGAGACAAGGGGTTGGGATCCAGGGCTGGCAGCGAGGACGTGAAAGTATGGTGGTGGAAGTTGGCGAGACTGGGATGAAGATCCAGAACAGGTAAGCAGCTAGGTGAGGTAAATGGAGGCTGAGAGACACGTGGCGGACAGACAGGCAGGTGGAGCCTGTAGCAGATAAACACGACACAGATCAGACCGAAGGCTTCAGTAACTACCGCGGCGGTTCAAACACCACGCTGCCGCTGAGTGACAGGAGAGCCGGAGGAGATGTACCGCCATCGATGAGCTCGATGGGAGGCAGGTGTGTCGGCTGAGCGGAGCGATTGGGTGGAGAGAGACGGGAGGAGTAGCCACGCCTCCAGACATAATGCACACACACAGAGAGGCAGACAGGAGGATAACGTGGAAGCACTGAGGGAAAGCAGACACAGCCGTAACATTAGGTATATTATCATGAAACGGGCCATTCTGCACAATGAGTACTTTTGGTACTTTAAGCATATTTTATTTGTGCTTACTTGTAACAGAGTATTGCTACACCGTGGTATTGCTCATGTTCAGATTGCAAATGAAAAGTGGAAACACCGGAAATTTCTAAAATAGTCAAAGTGTCCCTGAGGCAGAAACGTTGGATGTTATAAAAGCTGTTGGAAAAAAGACTTTTTTAATAGACCTCGATACCTGCGTCTTCTTCTACTGAACACAAAACGTTCATGTCCTGTTAAAGACCTCCACTCCTCCAGAAAGACCGAATAATCAGAATCAGAGATACTTTATTGATCCTGAAGGGAAACTCTTTGTTACAGCAGCTCGCCTTTACGTCAGCGCACACAGGAGGAAGGACTAGCAAACAATATGATACACTATAAAACTATAAAACAGGTCAGAAAACAAATGAAGTATCATGTCGGTATAAGTATAAGATAAACTAAGTGTCGAGTACCAAGTGGTTTTACCGGTTGCAGTATAATAATACAATGTAACTAAATATGTAATAAGTAATATTAATAAGCGGAGGTGCATGTACTGTCGAGAGTAATGGAGGTTTATAGTATCAGTAACAATAAATAAGAAACTAACAAGGGAAAACTAATATTGCACGGGAGTATTAACACAGAATATTGCACAGTTATTATTAATTATGGCGGAGATGTTAATGATCAATGTCCAGTTTAGTGACTTCGGGTCAGACAGACTGACACTTAGAGGGAGGAGTTAAAGAGTCTGACGGCCGCAGGCAGGAGTGACTTCCTGTGGCGCTCTGTGGTGCATTTTGGGGGGATGAGTCTTCCGCTGAAGGCGCTCCTTTGCTTGACCAGCGCGTCATGGAGCGGGTGGGAGACGCTGTCCAAGATGGCTAATACTGACAGCTGACAGAAATGCAGCTGTCAGTATGGACCATCATGTTAAGAGTCTGGTTTGTTCCTGTTTTTACTTGCTGACTAACTAAACTCGCTACACTGTGTCTCCACATTAAATCCAGTCCAAGACTGTTCAGGACTTCTTCTCGTCCTGACGTTTGAGTGAATCCTCCGTGATCAGTTCCTGTCAGCAGCACACTGGACAATAAATTACACTTCATGTATCTCATCAAACACATTTAATAAGCTCTGCTAACTTTTCATCAGTCTGCAGGGATGATCTGTCTTTGTAATAATATTGCCCGCCGCGTTCTTTGTCACTGATGTTCCTTGAATAAACCGAGCAGTCAGTAAGTCAAAACTAATGAATTTACAGCCGGTCTGAAGCAGGAAAGCTCTCCGGAGATTTCTGCGTTCGAGCACTTAATCGTGTGTTTATCTAGAAAATCCTCCAGGAGCTGCCGGGTATGAAAAAGACCGCGAGCCGTGAATCTCATTAAAATCAGTGTCAGCTCTGACAGACGGTTCGGATGAAAGAAAGAACTTCTAATATTTTTTTCTGTAATCATCCTAGAAATAAGTTTGGGATACGTGTTTATGTAATCACTCTGATATCACCGGGGTTTGGCTAAATAACAGAAACACCTCTCTTTAGAACGCAGTACAGTTACAACAGCAGCACGAGCTACGACCTGCAGAACATTACAGCCTTTCCACGAATATTTTCATAGTATTCTGTTGTTATATTTTATACGTCTGTGGAGAGGAAAGGGCGGGAGGGTTTGAGGAGACACGAGCTGCTTCGTCCTCACAAGAAAAACTACAGTATCGGTGATTTGATGTTTAACTGTTTATATTCTGACTGATGTCTGTCTGCAAAGTTGGAAGTAGCGTGGCATTATAACCAGTGTTGCAGGAAGTATTCGGGTCCGTTACTGCAGTACTAACACACTCTGTGAAACACTGCTGCAGTGAAAGTGTGAGAGTGTGATCAGGAAAAAGCCCTTAAAGCATTAAAGCAGTGCAGCGTCCCTGCGGCTGCTGTGCTGTTATATATTCTGTCATCAGGTTATTATTCCTCGTGCATTAATGGAAAGCAGGATGTTGCTGCTGCAGCTGGTGGAGCCGGAGCTCATGTTGAACCGGTTTGTATCGGACTGCAGCTGATGATGCTTTTCATTCTGGATCCATCTGCCGATTCTTTTCTCCGTCCATCCGTCGATCCATTGGTTTGGAAAACTCGTGAAAACGGCGAGAAACGCCGTCACGACGACCCAGAGCCCAAAGCGACGCCTTCGCCGTGTCGTCGTGTCCGAGCGACAGTAGAAAATTCAAAATTATACTTTCATGTTTTATTGGGAATCGCTGGGAACCTCAGAGGCTCCTGGAGAGTCCTGGAGAGTCCTGGAGAGTCTTGGAGGCCTGATTATTAAATACGTCCTTTGAAGTTTGTTGAGTCCAAGTGAGACGTTAAGCTCGTGTGAAACACTCAGCTGGAGAACAGAAGCGAGCCGGACGCTCCTGCAGGGAAGCCAGAAATAAACGAACAACAAGTCTTTTTGTTCAGCTGTTGGACTGAAAGCAGCTGCACCTTTTCTTTTTTCTGTGGATGCAGATGTAATTTAGATTCGCTGCAGCGAGACTTTCCAGACGTTCCTCTATTGAAGAGCCTCGGGGGCTTTAACACAGAAAATATAGATTCACATCGAGAAAACAAAACCAGAGTTCATTTAATGTTTCTTTTTACCTCTCGGCGTCAGTCAGAACAAATGTGTTTTTCATTTTGTATTAATTCAGCGTTGGCGTCCCCCCCCCAGAGTTTGATGCAATCAGCTGACAAACGGCAAACAGGGGAGCTCAGGTTTGAGCTGCGGCTCCAGCTTCGACTCCGAGCGGAGCTCTGGACGAACGTAAAGTCAGAGGGAAACACTGACGAGCTCTCCGGCTCGTTACTGAGTTTATAGAGGTCTGATTGCATCAAGCCGCTCGGGGACGCGTGATGAAACCCTGCTGCTCAGAGACAAAAGCTGAAATGAAAAGTAAAAACTCAGTTTGGGGAGAAATTAAAGTGTAAATTCGTCATGCAGGAAATGGTTTTCAGCCGCTTTAATTTCACGTTTTCTCTCACACAAAACACACTCACACTTGTGCCTCTATCCTTGCGAGGACCCTCGTTGACTCATGACAAACCTGAACCTCGAGCGGCCCTTTGAAGAGGAAATGTCCCCACAAAATGTCCTCGCTTTGAGAGAGTCCCTCACTCCCCAAAAATACCTGCAACATGCAAAAACATCCTCACACACTTTCATTTCCGAAAATACCCTCACTGTTTGAAATGTCCTTTCTTGACTAAAAATGTCCTCGTTTCAAAAAATGCCTTGTCCGTCCACAGACTTCCTTACTGCGTACAAACTTAACAAAATGTCCTCACTGCAAACGTTTCCAGACATTTCCTCGTTTCCCCAAATGACCCAGTTTCCCCAAAAATGCCCTAAGTTTCTAAAGAATTTCCTCATTATAGAGAAAGTGTCCTCACCTCCCCACTTTCCATAAATGGTCCTCACGAGGACACAATGTAGACTTCGAGACCTGAAAACCACCTGCAGGTAACTTCCTTAAAAAGCGTAAACTGTGTGTTATATTTGAAAGTGTTTGTCGACAGAGAGCCAGTCAGTTTATTGACAAACTTTATTGAGCTTTATTTTAGATCTCTGCTTTCAGACGCTGTCCAGCTTTCTGCTCCTCAAACTGTTTTCATCCTCCAGAAGCTCATTAAAGGGTCTGAGAGCTCCGACTCGAACAGAACAGACAGACAGGAAACTCCTCCGAGACACGGTTTTTAAAGCCTCGGCGGTCTCGCTAAATATTTTCAGCTTCAACAGAAACAGACACAACACCTGAGCCTCGCTGCGACGTCACATGGCGCTGCGGCTCAGCCAATCAGCTGTCAGAGACTCATTAGGTCAGTTTGAGTTCACACGTAGAGAGACACTTTAAACACCAGAGCACTGATGAAACACTGTGTGTTTCTGCACAGTATTACTACTTCCTAGATGTTTCCACATTACATCCTGTGCCGCTTAGAGACACTGAAATGAAAACCTTTCCACGTGTCCCTGTGTTAGTTTTCAAACTCAAACTCTCTTTTCTCTTCCTGTAACTTGAACTCGGGGGCCTAGCTAACCCGCCTAGCATACAGTATAAAAGCACACCTGGCTGTTAGCTAGTGGGAACCTAGCAGAGCAGTCTCACGCTAGGAGGTGTGTGTTTGGATTTCAGCAAAAAACTACGTTTCCAAAAGAATGTGGTTGAGGTCTAATTTCTTCATTTCACCCTCCAGGTGTCCCCTGACGGGGGAGGAAGGGACTGTCAGAGCTCAGAGAGCCACATGAATTAAACATCCTCCATCTTTAAAACTCTCAGAGCTCGTTAGCGGGAATAATTATCCCGACAGAGCGCCTGTTAAAACTGACAAATTAAATCCATCAGGACCGAAGACTCATTTCTGCTCATCAGCTCTTTATATTTACACAGTTTCTTACTTCATAAGACACATTTAACTTTAAAAACTGTCCAATCAGTAAGCTGCCCGTCAGTCCATATGACTTCATGCTACTTCAGGTTTGCTCGTAAAAAGTCAGTGTGAACACGAACCGGAGCGGAACCGGAAGACAACAGTCAGTCTGGGTGTGAAAGACTCAGTGCTTAGAAAAACAAACCTGCAGCGCCAGTTTTGTCTTCGTGAGTCTCACAGACCTCATCGCTATCCGATCTCGAAAAATCGAAGCGTAAATGCGTCCGACAGACTGAAATAGGACTGTTCAAACCGCCTCTGGAGGAGGTTTGAGACTCATTCTGGCCAGATGCGTTACAGTGTAACCGTGTCGTCAGTCTGTCTCCTCCGTGATGACAGCGGCTGAAGCTTCACTGGAACGAGCCGTTCGTTCTCATTTAAAGCAACAAGGAAAAGCGTCTGCAGCCATTTCTACACATACGATCAAATACAGTGTGATCTCTGATCAGTTCAGCCATCTGCGAGGGCGAGTTAGAGCCGTGACGACGATACAACTCGTAGTTCAGAAATACATCTCGTTCATGTGTTTGTGTTAGCTTATGGCTAGTTAGCTAGTTAGCTGGCTAAACTGTTACTGTTGCAACTCTCGCGAGACAAATAAGCAACCGCAGCTTCCTGCTTTATATGTATTTCCTGTCAGTGTAAACAGGCTCAGTAAATGAGCGGCGTGTTAAAATGAAACCACTCGGAGTTTGAAAAGCAAAATCAGTTTATTTCTGTCAGCTTTGGTGGTTACTCTTGTGTTTTAGGGTGACGCTGACAACTTTACATTGTCCACGACTGTATCATCGTATTGTTTAATTACAAAGGGTTCGTATTTCTGAGAGAATAAGAACGGTGCTCTCTAAAAATAAAACTACAAACCCGTGAAATCTGGCTCGTAACTCGGCAGTAACCGCGATAACTCCAGATCGGCGAGGCTACGACACGATTGACGTGACATTGATTTTTCTCCAATGAGAGGGAGGAGGGGGCGGGGTCGGTCACGTGGGGATTTGTGGGAGGGCGAATTACACAACAGCACTGATATCACCTGTGAGGAACATAGAGACCATAAATGTAAAAAAAAATAAATAAATAAAAAAAGTCGCTCGTCAGATTTTCCTAACAAGATCCATATTTTTTAAACAAGCCCAAAAAAACGCGACCTGTGACCCGTGATTTTTTCAAGCGACTGAAAAGGAAAAGAGGCCCGGAGTCGCGCGTTATAAGCGGACTCTGTTACTGTCGCAACTAAACTGCTAAAGTGCAGAAGTTCTTCTTCTGGTATCGTAGAAAAGGTTTCAGTCGTGGTCGTCTGGACGCTGTTTTCAGAATCAAGACGTTTCGGCTCCCATCCGGAAGTCATTCTCAATTGTGAAAATGGTCTGAGAACTCAGAAATTTAAGCTACTCTGTGTTGCTTAAGCCCCGCCCTCAGGGAGGAGTCTACCTGAGTATCTGTTGATTAGCTAGTTTCACCTGAAATCTAGCACCGTGGTCACGCCAATCACATGCTAATCAGGTACTTAACAGTGATGAGGGAGGTGCAGCCAGAAAACAACAGGCCTGATTACTGATTACTGGGCCATCATGGAAACTATTAGGTCAGTTTCAGGTGAAACTAGCTAATCAACAGATACTCAGGTAGACTCCTCCCTGAGGGCGGGGCTTATGTAACACAGAGTAGCTTAAATTTCTGAGATCTCAGACCATTTTCACAATTGAGAATGACTTCCGGATGGGAGCCGAACGTCTCGATTCTGAAAACAGCGTCCAGACGACTACGACTGAAACCTTTTCTACGATGGAGCACTCCTGGACGAATGAGGGACGACACCGTCTTCTTCTTCTGGTGTTTTTGTCAGTTAGCAAACAGCTTCAGGTGCAGCAGCACCTCCTTCTGGACTGGAGGAGGACCGACCCGGATTTACACGTAGCCCAGAAAAACAAAGACTGTAATCGGGTTCGTGATCTGAGCAGCAGAGACGAGACTGAGTGCAGATGAAAGAGTCTTAAATCTCGTCTGGATTTTATCTGATACGAGACATTTGAAGTGAAATGGGGCCGTAGTGACCCTGAAAACAAAGTTAGCAAAGTAAACCATCAGCTCACCTGAACCAGGTGTGTGTGTGTGTGTGTGTGTGTGTTCAGATATCCCAGAGGATCCTCAGGCTGCAGAAGTTTATTACAACCAGGACGGATTTGATTCCTGTTCAGAGGACGAAGAGACAGAAACACCTGCGGAGACACTTTACCTGTCTGACCCACAGGTGAGTCAGTCTGTCCGTGTGTGTGTGTGTGTGTGTGTGAAACAGGATTTATAAATCCTGTTTCACACACTTTGTTCAGGACATCATTATTATTCGCTTAAATCAATAGTGTCAGTTTTTATTTTGAATGATTCAAACGTGAAAATCAGAAAATAATATTAATATAATGGATAATAATAATATTATAAAGAGCTCGGTCTCGACCGCTCTGTATAAATAAAACTGAATTGAATGAATCCAAACTAAAGGATTTTCAAAACAGCATTAACCATTTATTAGTTGTTTTTGTTACTTTGAGAGACTCTGGTGCTTCAGCAGCTGCTCGGGTGTGGAAGTTTCTCTTCACTTCCTGTTAACAGATCAGCGCAACACAACCTCAGTAACTGTGAACTGCGAAGGTCAGTATCTGCTTCTTTCAGGAGTGCGGAGACGAACGATGCAAGTGAAAATTACTTTAAATTGATGTTAAAATCGGTGGGAAAAAATGTGATGCATTGATATAGATTAAACTACCCAACCATTCATAAAATTAGTGCTGAAATGATTCGGCGATTAATCGATTGCCAGAAAATTAAAACTGATTAAATCCCTTCCTGGCTGCAGATCTGCTGCTTTTCCTCTGAACGACTGTAATAACTGTGATGTTTGTTAATAACGTCGAGCTTCGGACCGTCGCTCGGACACGGCGACACGGTGAAGGCGTCGCTTTGGGCTCTGGGTCGTCGTGACGGCGTTTCTCACTGTTTTCACCAGTTTTCCAAACCGATCGATCGATCGACGGAGAAAAGAATCGGCAGATGGATCCAGAATGAAAAGCATCATCAGCTGCAGTCCGATACAAACCGGTTCAACATGAGCTCCGGCTCCACCAGCTGCAGCAGCAACATCCTGCTTTCCATTAATGCACGAGGAATAATAACCTGATGACAGAATATATAACAGCACAGCAGCCGCAGGGACGCTGCACTGCTTTAACGCTTTAAGGGCTTTTTCCTGATCACACTCTCACACTTTCACTGCAGCAGAGGGTTTCACAGAGTGTGTGTCAGTGCTTTCACTGAAGGAACGGCACCGAGATACTCGATTCATCAACTGTTTCAGCTCTGATTCGCTCTGGATTATATCCATCATCAAATTATGATTTTATACAAAATCTATATTTTTTTTAAAAGGTCGAACACAAAAAAAAACACGAGGACCATGATGTGAGCAGAGAAAGGAAATGAATCAGCGTTGTGTTTCTGTGTTTATACGCAGCTCATCCTCATTAGTATCCAGTGTTGAAAAGGCCAAATATTATTATGTATAGCTCCCTAATTAGGGCAGCAGAGTATAATGTGTGTGTGTGTGTGTGTGTGTGTGTGTGTTAGAATTAGCACGGATTAGCATGAAACAGTGGGGATTTTGTAGGTGGAGGCTGAGAAGCGGCTTTGATTTCAGCTGCTGGTTTCATGTGTTTTATTGTGACTTTTGGGCTCAAATTATCATAATATGATTCTCACACACTGAGCTGAGTCCTCTAATTAGAGACACACACACACACACACACAAGGACAGGGTGCCCTGACCTGCTGTTAACTAAGATGCACATTATTAAATCTAAAAAAAAATCCAATCCAAAATCTGGTTCACAGAGCTGCCTCTCAGCAGACCAGACGTGAAAAATGAAATCCGAGAGTTAAAACGTCAAGAAAGAACAGCGACAACTCAGAAAAACATCGCACTAAAGGAACGAGGGATCAAGAGGTAAATAAATTCGGCACAAGCAGAATTAAATGAGAGAAATGAACACAGATGTGGGCGTTTACAGACTTTCTCTCTTTAAAATACGGCACGTTTGAACGTTTCGAGGGAGTTCGATCCTGGACATTTGAACTCGTCAGTCACCGTTATTAAACGTCAGGGGGACGATCGATGGCTCGTTAATAGAGCTCATTTTGAAACAGCTTCGCAGTTCAGGATCAAATGAAAGGAAATAAATGGAAAGATTGATTCAGTTCATCCCTCGTACGTCATTTAAAGTTTCTAAAAGTGTCTGTGACATTTTGCAGACGGCTGTGTTGTTGTGTTGCGGGAGCTTCGAACGAACGTTTAACTTCGAACGAAACAAATGGGCTCGACAAACGGAATCAAGCGGCCTTTTGCATCTGGCGTCTCGTGTTCATGTCAGCGTTAAAGCTAGCGACAAGCAGGATTTCCACAGTAATGCACATTAGTTACCATTAACAGGTTTCTCATTTTACTGTGTGTTTAACACCTCCCTTTTATTTCAACTAAACAACATGAATTCAATATTTGAGTTATTTTAAACCAAACTATTCACAACAGTGTAGACTGAAAGAATAATAACACATGTTTTCTTAGTAGTTATGACATCATGCTAACAGACTGAGGCTAAAGGTAACAGGTGCCATTCACAGGCTGTATATAAAGATGGCCGACGCGTCTCCTCTTCCTCCCGCTGCACTGAAATGAAGCCAAAACGTCCCGGATACGGGAGCTGCCGTCTTGCGCTGGTGACGTCATTTGGAGCCAGAGTCTGCGCAGTAGTGATCAAGGTCCCGCCCCCACACCCGGCCGACCCAATCGTGAGCCGGCCTCAGCTGTCAATCATGACGTGTAGCCGGCCACCAGGGGGGCGATCCAGATGTTTTGGCTTCACTGTTAGGGAGCTGTCATGTCGTCCATCTTTATATACAGTGTACGGGTCCAGGTCATTTAATCATGCTAATAACACAGACAACACGGAGAGAAAAATGCCACCGTTTTTTAACTTTATCGAGATTAATTTTTGCAGCGCAGAAGATCAATCATCTGTGGTGATAAACACACACACACACACACACACACACTTTTCTAGCCTACAGCAAAAGGACTAGTCATATCCCATTTTCCAGTAAATAGCAGCTCTGTGTCCAATTTATAACACCAGACCGAAGACGAGTCCAATATACCGTCTACAGGAAGAGAGAGAGAGAGAGCCAGCTTGTGGAGGCCAGCAGCCTCTTTGTGTTTCGTTCTTCAGATAAAGTGGGAGGCTGAGAGAGATTAAATCTATTTGTCACTGCTGATAGTGATGACAGAAAAAAAGAGGAGAGAAGAAGAGAAGAAATGGAGCGAAACTGGATAATTAGTGGAGCCGAGACAGAGAGAGACCAGGCGATAACAGCCTCCAACACTGAGACTTTAGCTCTGGAGGAAATGTGGTACTATTATTACTCTGGTCTGTTTCAGCATTTTATATCTGGGCCAAAACGATACCTGAAATTTACTACTGATACTAAAACGAAGTTAGTTTGGGGAATCTCATCGACGTGTTTTAACCTTCATTTTAAATTTAACAAAACGTACGAAACTCTTCAAAGCATCAGTGTTGAATAGTGACCAAATAAAATACACTCTAGAGTTCAGTCTGTGCTCATAAAGATGTTCGATATCCAGCCCTGATCGTTGCCTTTAAGTACACGTGAGAGCTCTGTTGACTCTGCAGGAAGACTCTTCATATCTGCTGGAATAACTTAATGTCATAATATAAACTGACAGCGGAGAAACTAATAAAATCCGTCACATTTGTCTTTGTTTCTGCAACATTTCAGTTTCAGTTTGATTCTTTTCTGTTGTCTCTGAACTGAGTCGTTTTACTCTGTGGCACAAATCTTTGTCATGTCACACAAATTAGTTTCTTTCTCAACACAAATGGATTCGGTGGTTCAGTTTTAACCCTTTTGTTAGAAAGTGGTGTTAGCAAGAATCTTGATATTGGACAATTCAAAATGATTTATAATAAATAATAAAACTTTATTTATAGAGCACTTATCAAAACAAAGTACAAAGTGCTTCACAACAAGAAAAATAAAACACCGCAGTGAATGACGAAATATAAAGAAATAAAACACATAAAATACACAAAAGCAATAAAATAAACAGTAAAATAAACAGCCAGTTCAGGTAAAATCAGGATCTGCTTTCAGATAAAAATGTGTTTTGAGATGAGACTTAAACGAAGACTCTGACTCAGACAGCCTGATGTCTTCGGGCAGGTTGATCCAGATCCTCGGGGCCCTGATGGCCAAAGCTCCGTCCCCCTTAGTTTCCATCCTGGACTCAGGATCAGACAGGAGACCCCTGCCCGAAGATCTCAGACTACGTGAAGGTTCATAAGGGATTACAAGGTCTAAGATACAGTCTGGAGCCATGAAGAGCCTTAAAAGTAATCAACAAGATCTTAAAATCAATCCTAAAACCATTGTATTTATCTATACAATATTCAGGCATGTCAGCTACGGCAATGTTAAGGTCTGGTTTTGGTTTGGGAAATATTGTGGTAATGATTAAAAAAAAGCCAACATTAATTTTTGGTCTTTGATGGAAGCGATCTCATCTCCTACATGACCACCTGATCGTGAGTGGATTCAGTTATTTGTGGGCAAAAACTTGCATTCAGGCCTGTATTGAACCGCAACCCGCATCCCATAATCTGTGCATCGTGTAGTCACTTCCAACTTCCTTTGAAGTAAAGTGCGCACAGCAGACTACACATGTCAGCATCATTAATCAACCAGAAACCAAGCAGTACTCCAATTCTGTAATAATACTGTCAGGTTCAAGATACCTAGAACATTTAAATCACATACAAGGAAAGAAAGACAAAGGCATTAACTTAAGTTTTACTCGAGGAGAGTAAGCATAGATGCATTCAGTTACATCTCCTACTCACTCTGAAGTGCATCCATGCAGCCTCCTCTTTTTTATTCAGTTTAGGAGATTCCCTGTTACATAGTTTTCTAAAGGGTGGGGGAAGTGTATACTGCTACAATAAGAAAAGAAACAAAGTGGTGTTGTCAGGTCTATCTCGTGAGAGCGGCCTTGATGGCAGCCACAACTCATGAGACCATCTGGTGCGGTGTCAGCCTGCCCTGCCGGTCATAGGATGGCAGGGTGCATTCCTGTTATTCTCACAGACACAAGTTTAATAACACACATATACCCACAGCATTGCTGTGTACTTTAAAGGCTACTAAGAACAAAACATAAATGGGATAACTTATGTACATTTGTATTCTAACAAATACGACCTGGAAAATATGTTTTCGACGTGTCACTTGGTTTGTAATACTTTGATTAAACAATGTGTTTTTTGAAGTTGGTGTGTGGAGTTCCCCAAGGCTCAATTCTAGGGCCTCTTTTATTTAAAAGGTCCAGTGTGGAGGATTTAGTGGCATCTAGCGGTGAAACTGCAGTTTCCAACCATGTGAACCCGCTCGCCTCACCCTCCCCTTCCAAGCGTGTAGGAGAAACTACGGTGGCACGAAACTCGTGAAAAACGCAAACAGCCCCATCTAGAGCCAGTGTTTGGTTTGTCCGTTCTGGGCTACTGAAGAAACATGGCGGTGCAACATGGCGGCCTCCGTGGAAGGGACCATCTGCAGCTCAATGCGACAAAGTCAAAGGAGCTGATTGTGGATCTACGGAGGCCAAGGCACCAGTGACCCGGTTTCCATCCAGGGGTCAGTGTGGACATTGTGGAGGACTACAAGTACCTGGGAGTACACTTGGATAATAAACTGGACTGGACTCAGGCTGTTTACAGGAAGGGCCAGAGCCGCCTCTGTTTCCTGAGGAGGCTGAGGTCCTTCAACATCTGCCGGACAATGCTGAAGATGTTCTATGAGTCTGTGGCGGCCGGTGCTGTCCTGTATGCTGTTGCATGCTGGGACAGCAGGCTGAGGGTAGCGGATGCAAACAGACTGAACAAACTGATCTGTAAGGCCAGTAACATTGTGGGGGTGGAGCTGGACTCTCTGGCGGTGATGTCAGAGAGGAGGATGCTGGGTAAACCACACGCCATCTTGGACAGTGTCTCCCACCCGCTCCATGACGCGCTGGTCAAACAAAGGAGCGCCTTCAGCGGAAGACTCATCCCCCCACAATGCACCACAGAGCGCCACAGGAAGTCATTCCTGCCTGCGGCCATCAGACTCTTTAGCTCCTCCCTCTAAGTGTCAGTCTGTCTGACCCGAAGTCACTAAACTGGACATTGAGCATTAACATCTCCGCCATAATTAATATTATTAATCAGAATCTGCAAAGTAACTAAAGTTATCAATTAAATGTAGTGAAGTAAAAAATATAACGTTTGCCTCTGCAATGTAGTGGAGTAGGAGTATAAAGTAGCATGAAATACAGGGTAACTTTGTCTCATGGTGCGAGCAGAACCATCTGCAGCTCAATGCGACAAAGTCAAAGGAGCTGATTGTGGATCTACGGAGGCCAAGGCACCAGTGACCCGGTTTCCATCCAGGGGTCAGTGTGGACATTGTGGAGGACTACAAGTACCTGGGAGTACACTTGGATAATAAACTGGACTGGACTCAGGCTGTTTACAGGAAGGGCCAGAGCCGCCTCTGTTTCCTGAGGAGGCTGAGGTCCTTCAACATCTGCCGGACAATGCTGAAGATGTTCTATGAGTCTGTGGCGGCGGTGCTGTCCTGTATGCTGTTGCATGCTGGGACAGCAGGCTGAGGTAGCGGATGCAAACAGACTGAACAAACTGATCTGTAAGGCCAGTAACATTGTGGGGTGGAGCTGGACTCTCTGGCGGTGATGTCAGAGAGGAGGATGCTGGGTAAACCACACGCCATCTTGGACAGTGTCTCCCACCCGCTCCATGACGCTGGTCAAACAAAGGAGCGCCTTCAGCGGAAGACTCATCCCCACAATGCACCACAGGCGCCACAGGAAGTCATTCCTGCCTGCGGCCATCAGACTCTTTAGCTCCTCCTCTAAGTGTCAGTCTGTCTGACCCGAAGTCACTAAACTGGACATTGAGCATTAACATCTCCGCCATAATTAATATTATTAATCAGAATCTGCAAAGTAACTAAAGTTATCAATTAAATGTAGTGAAGTAAAAATATAACGTTTGCCTCTGCAATGTAGTGGAGTAAGAGTATAAATTAGCATGAAATGGAGTTAATGGCTTTGTAGCCGGGCTGTGAACATGGCCTCTGACACACTTCTGATCTGTTAGTACAGCAGCTGTCTCACCTCCTACTGACCGTCTGTCCTCAGACGTCCACAGCTCATCAGAAATTCCTTCATGTCCATCAAGTCTAAACCGACTCTCACACATGTAGGAGGCAGGAAGTCCATTCAGACCAGACGTCTGTTCACATACTGTTTGTCTCGTATTTGAGTCACCACTGGTTTGCACAGAAACTTGGTTCAGAAAAAGCCACAGAGGAACATTTTCAGATAAACCGGACTGTTTGAACTCCTGCTAGTGTCCCTTAGAGGCTGCAGTGTTCATTACAGACACAGTATGGACAAACAATGATAATAACTTCCATTTTGGATTCTCTGGCTCGCCGTTCCCTCAAATATCAGCACTGTGGAGACTATTTGGTCAACGGTGTGAATGGCGAGCAGTATTCAAATTGTTGCAAACTGCAGTTCCACAGCTGTAATGTGACAGATTGACTTCAGTTATGACTCCGTCTGTATTTCATATCAACAGAAATGAAAGGCACAAATGTTCCCGAATGATGAACAGAAACGATTCCATCACTTTGACTTCCCTCTCAGTTATTACTGTCTGGAGAGCCGATGATAACAATGAGGAAGAGCGGGAGAGTTTATTGTCATAGATAATGAAAAACAATATTTATTGTTGGTTCAGTAGTCGTGTGAGGACGTCGAGCGGCAGCAGCAGAGTGATATAGAGAGCAGGTTGAGTCTCTGAGGGAGCAGCTTCGTCTCTCTCAGTGTAATCAGGTGAAGAGAGAGCAGCGGGGTGAAATTCCTCCATCTCCTCCACACTGAACTCCCTGAAGACTTTAACATGTCGGCTGAGGCTCTGCTGCTGCAGACTCTGAACGTGTTTCCATTACACAACATGCAGGGAGGCTTTCACCCCCTGAAGAGACACCGAGCAGAATCTTTCTGCCCCACAACTCACAGTGAGCACAGAATATCTGACGGGGGAGTCGTTAGCAATGAATCAGATTCTTATTTAAATATGAATTCATTATTTGTAGCAATTATACATAAATCTGCGAGCTGATGTATGTGTTGTACTGTCAGTGCCAGTTGCTGCGGTGGTGCAGTCAAACTAAATATAGTTTCACTAAAAGTGAAAGCACAGATGGTTGGATTGATGATATTCAGCAGTGGCCTCCTCTGATGGATCAAGGTTGTCTACAGGGCTGTTTCTGGCCGTTTTTGTGCTCCAGGCCAAACATCCACAGGCGCCTCTGAGGACTTTGTATTTTTTTAAAGCCAAATAATTGAATAATGTCTTAGTTTACTTGTCAGCGTCCATCCAAATTTAGTGCAAGTTTTAACTGAATTTCTAGAAAACCATCCAAAGAAAACGTGACTCGCTGCTGCTGTGTGAACGCGAGCTCATTGGCTGATGGAGGTGAACAGCTGGTGGAGCTGATCCTCCAGCCGCTGCCGTTAAAGCGTCGCAGAAGAAGCTCGGACGATGGGAAACCATGACGGAAACATGACGTTTCTGTCGGCTTCATGTGTTCATGTGAGGAAGGCTCCAGCCTCCTCATCGCTCCACACACATCTGATGCTCTCAGCTCTTCAGGCTTCGTGACGTCAGCAGTTATTCACTCAGTCTGCTTCTTGTTTCATCATCCAGTAACACACACTGGGACACACGGGACGATTGTTGAGCTGATTATAAATATGATTGTGATGACTAATTGGACCAAGTCTGTTCTAGTGTTGGTCAGCTGGTGACAGTCGGGAGATAGAAATTTCTGTGTGAAGCTGCATGTGAGAAAATGCTGTCGGGGATGAAACCGAAAAGCTGTGTCTTTATCACATTATCACATCTGCACATCCCACACATCCTCCAAACTGTCCGCCACATGATTTACTCTGAAGCAGAAACCTTAATTAGTGTTTGACTGCAGTTTATATGTTTAAATCAAGTTTATTTGGACTGTGAATCAAACGAAACTGGATTAACTTCCTACAGACATCAACTCTGTGCTTCTTCGCTCCGTTTGTTTGACAGAAATAATGTGTGAAATAACACTGACGCACTGGATGCACACAAGTGATTATTACATTGTCAGAAAGCAATGTAAACTCATGTTTTTGCATTTGGCAAGTGTAAACAGTAATTAGTGTGATATTTCTCTCCTGTAATGAAACGCAGGGCTCAGTGGTTAAGTGCGAGCGTGAGAGTACAGGATATCTCTGTAGTCAAGCATAGACACGATCTGTCCTCAAGAGAAAAACATGCTTTATTCTGAAATAAAAAGCCCATTTTTATCTTCAGATTCTGTGCCTGTTGTTCCACGTGAGGTTTAAAAGTCAGACTTTGGTACCATCATGTGTTTGAGGTTCTGCAGAGATGATTGAAGAACAGTTACGGCAGAATGTAATCTAGACGTGGCTTGAGTTGGAGAAGAGCCATGTGCATACACGATCGTATCATCTGCATAAGCTTCAGCTTTGGCAATTAAAAAAAACATCATTTAGGTTTGGAAAAGATGGGTGCTTTGAGTTTTTTCTTTTTTTGTATTGCAAATCAACGTGTCAACACTGGCTTCAAGTCAGCATGCATTTCTTCAGTATTTAACACAGACCATCAGAAGAAGAATTATGCTTCAGCCGCAAAGAAGCGTTTTGCAGATGGGTTTCCTTGTTATGTTCATCAAGAAAAAATAAAGAAGCATAATACAGGCAGCGTTATGTATTTTGTTGATGTAAATTAATTGTATTTGAATTTAATTTTGCGGCACTCTGAAGAACACTGATGGATAAGATAAATGATTGCACTATTGTTATTATAGAGAATAATATCACAAATAGTTTGCTCTCAGGATGTGATGTTTGTAGCGATTTCTGTCCTCAGATCAGTGAGCTGGAGGCCATGATGAAGCACATGCAGAAAGTTCTGGAAGAGGAGCTGAGCGGTGAGTTTGACTCTGTATGTGAAAGAAGGTTTTTTTAAATGAAGCTCCTGACCAGCACCTTTATGCTCTCTGTGTAACGTTAGATCCTTTTTATCAGCAGGAGTTCATGTTTAATGTAACAAGCAACATTATTGAGTCAAATCTGAAGAGACACACACACATGTTAGCATGCTGACGTTAGCATTTAGCCTCACAGAGCTGCCAGCATGACTGTAGAGTCTTAGTCTGGTTAAAGTGTTGGCTGTCCTGCTCCATACAGATGCAGCCGTAAAATGAAGTCAGTCATTCAATCGTGCTTTCTGCAACTTCGTAATATCTCGAATATTAGATTTTTTTTTTCATCCGCTAAGAATCTGGAAACTGTCATCCACGCTTTCATTACATCCCGTGTAGACTACTGTAACTCCTGCTAATGCTGCAGCAAGACTGCTCACAAACTCCAATAGAAGAGTCCACATAACGTCTAATTTATTACGTCTACGCTGGTTACCTGTACGTTTTAAAACTGATTTTAAAATTTTAATGATTACTTTTAAAGCATGTTTGGGGTTGGCCCCTGATTATATCACTGACTTACTAACTCCTGACGAGCCTGAATGCAGCCTGAGACCCTCCGGCAGAGGCCTGTTAGTAATAAAGTGAAGGAAGGAGGATGGCGAGCCGCTGGAGTCAGGCATGACTCTGGAACGACCTGCCGGAGGAGATCAGTCAGGCTAGCTCTGTTTCTTTTTTAAATCTCTCTTAAAAACGCAAGAATTGCTTTCTTCCTTCATTTTTACTTCACTTGTTTTTACTGTGTTTTAGTAATTCATACCTCACTTGTCATTATTACTGTATCAAATCTACTATTATTTATTATTTTTCTGGTAATTTATCTCGTTATTATTATTATTAAAACGGTGCTTACTGTTGTGTTTGTTGTAGTTGTCCTTCTTCCATCTGTTAGCAGCACTACCATCAACCCCTGAAAGTACCTGGGTTTAGTATCACCTCCTGTGCATTTTATGTCTTTATTGGACAGAGTACATTGTCCAGTTTTGTACAGGACAGTGGAAACAAAGTTTCTGGCATTGGAGTCTAGGGATGGCGAAGTCGGTTGGTCCACCACTTCGGTCCGGACTGAAATATCTAAACAACCATCAGACGGACTGCCATGGCATTTTGTACAAACATTCATGGACTTTGGTGATCATCTGACTTTTCCTGTAGCGCCATCATCAGGTTCACATTTGTGGTTTTGACTGAAATGTCTCAACAACGGGTTGTGATGAAACGTGCTTCATCGTTCTTGCTCCCCTCAGGATGAACTGTAATAACTCTGCTGATCCTCTTGACTTTCCATCTAGCGCCACCATCAGGTCGACACGTTAACGCGTCCGACACTTTGGTTCCTGACCAAATACCTGCAGAGCTGATGGCGTTCCCATCAGCCTCAGCTGCGCTCTGTGTTTACTGCTAACTAGCTAATGTTAGCATGCTAACATGCTAAACTAGGATGGTGAACATAGTGAACATTATGCCTGATAAACATTTAGCTCAAAGCACCGAGCTGCTAGCACGGCTGCAAACTCTTGTTAGTGTGTAAAATCATTGCGTTCACTTATTGTAAGTTGCTTTGGACAAAAGCATCTTGCCAAATGAATGCAATGCTCTCAACAGCTTCATCGTAAATAAATATTAATACTGAACAAATCAGTTCAGTCAGCGTGTCGCTTCAGGTAAACATGACAGTTTGACTTCCGGTTTGAGATCCTTGAGTTTGAAGGTTCATCAGAAACCAAAACGCCGCGCAGATTCAGGATTGCGCAGATTCAGGAAAGTCATCACGGCATCAATTGTTTTACGTTTTGTTTGCGACGATCGTGAGGTAAACGGTAGAAATACAGTGTTCACGTTACAAATTCATCCACCACCAAGGCCAGGTTCAGATTTTACTATGACGAGTGGTCTGATGGAAATGAATGAGGGGGAGCTGTTTTCATGCTTAAATATCAGATTACACACTCTCCCCCAGCAGTATGGTGTAGTGTTAGTCCTTCCTGTAGAGACGAATGTTAATGACTGGATGTTTATCCCTGCAGTCGTTTCCTTCTCTCTGCTCTTCTTCATCACCTTCTCCTCCGTCTGTCCTTTACTTTTTTTTTTTTTTTACCTCCACTTGCTGAGCGTATTCGTCCTCCTCCTCCTCTCACTCTTCAGTTCCTGTTGGCTTGGTTCAGTCACAATCTGTCCTCTGCTGTGAAGCCTGTTCGTCTCGCTCCGCTGACCTCAGAACAAAAAAAAACAAAAAACAGCTCAGCTCAAGATGAAACTTTGTTGGTTCTCCTGTCAAAGGAAAGACTGTGTGACAACACAGTGACTTCCCCTGCTGCTTCTTTACACTCACAAACAGTAGAAAAACTGTAAAATTATCATGAACAGCTTCACCCGAAGTCTTAAAGGAGCATTGTTCCCCAATGTTTGGGGAAATCTGTTTGGGTTTTGGTTGACGAAGTACTTTTTACATGTGGACATGTTAGTGTTGTTTTAAGACCTACATCGGTCCTTTAAATGTTAATGTAGTGTGAAACAGTCAGGTACAATTCTTATAACTGTAATCTAATAAAATTGTTATTTAAAAGGTTTCTCGTTAGCCGTGTTTCCATCAACGTCTTTTTATGCTAATTTTGAAGTATCGCGTTACAAAAGGTTGATGGAAATGGCAAAATCATAAAAACAAAACGTCCTCGAATTTTGCAAAAATGTTTTTACGCTCACTTGAGGTGGATTTTGCCTTTTTCGAAAGAGTTAACGGGAGATGGAAAGACCTTTTCTGAATAAGTTCTGACGTAGCGAACAGTGAACTCACATGACCGATGAGCTGTTTCGTTTTTCTCTCGTAGATGGCCAAGGCGAATGGTTTTCTTCTTCTTCTTTGAGGTTTATTGGCAGTTGGCAAACAGCTGGCTTTGTTTCTGGTTCGAAACCTCTACTTCTTCTACACCGTTTATTACAGCCATGCGTGACGGAGCCTATACCGCCAACGTCTGACAGAACGCCGCTTAGCGTTTTTTTCTTTTTTGCAAAAGTTCGCTTCAAATTGACAATCAGATGGAAACACGACTAGTGACTCAGATTTTTACAGTACACTGAATATCTGTGATGGGCATTTTTCAATATTTTATAACATTTTAGACTGAACAGTAAATCGATTAATTGAGGAAATGGCAGATTAATTGATTGAAAATAAGCATTAGTTGCAGCCCTAATAGAGTTCGCTGGTTCCATTAGTAAAAGTCTGATTCATTTTTCCCATAGAAATGCTACGTGACTCACAGTTAAGCACTGTAAGATAAAATCATACTGAATTTATCTAGACAGATAAACAGGAAGCGCTGGATGAAATATGTAAATAATTACTAAAATATGAAACTATAAAACAGAGGGAATTAGAAATAAAAGACCTGTCTGTTATAAACCTGTTTCAAATAAAAACCTGGATCTCTCTGCAGCTGAGGTTGTTTGAGAAATGATTCTGCATGACTTGTTGCAGCTCTGTGAATGGAAAACATGCAGCTAATTGATTCCAGTTTAATGGAAATGTGTCATTTAGATGCAAAATCGAACCGAGACATTTGTAATGTTTTGGCATTAGAATAAACAACAGCTGACATTTAAATTCATTCTAATTGTCCTGCAGATTGAAAATTCAATTACAAGTTGATATACATGTTTTTTTGTCTGAAACACATAAACCGACGCACTCTGCCACTCTGGATTTTTAGAATTTGAACGAGAACGTGCTTATTTGTATTTATTCATGCGTGTACATATTCACTTTATGTATCTGCACTTGTTGTAGCGTTCGCTCACGCTGCTGGTTGCTATGGTTACAACCAAATTCAATCAAGAAGCCTCAGCTGTCTGACGGTCTGTCATCGTGTTAACTCTTTGTTTTATTCATTCTGATCTCCAGGGTTTATTTTTTAGTTCTGTTAGTGATGACGACGATGATACCCTGTCCATTTGTCTGTCCAGCGCTGCGGACTGCAGTCCTGCAGATTACTCGTGCTGGATCAGATTTTTCTGATCCAGTTTGTCACTGATGTTCCTGCTTCCCAGAGGATGAGCCCTTTGCATTTTACAGTCTCTGTGAGCCTTCCTCTGGCGCCACCTTCAGGGCAAAGTGTTTCAAGTGCAGCCAAGTGTGAATCAGTTGGGTTGGGGGGGCCCGCACCTCCGAGTCTGAGGCCATGGTTCTGGTAAATGGTGGATTGCTTCCTTCAGGTTGGGAGTGAGTTGCTGCCCCCGAGTGAAGGAGTTCAAGTATCTCAGCGAGGTGGATTGGTGCTGTGGACGCTGTACTGGACTGTTGCGGTGTAGAGATTGTCCTTTCAAGAAAAAAAAACAAATCAGTTGTTTCAGTAAATGGACAATAACGACATTTCTTTACACTGAGGGAGGAGGTCGGGGTGGATGGAAAGGTCAACAAAACATCCGACTTTAATACCAGAGACCGCTGTCCACGTCCTGTTTCCTACCAACAGTCAAGTTTGGTTTCTTTAACCATGACCACCATTGTTCACTAACCTTAACCGCGTGGTTATTATTGTAACATCATGTCCCAAATATGATCAAAAACAGGATAAGGCTCAGAACTACGATACCCGTGCACATGTAAACATACTGATATGGAGGTGGTTCACGTATCTGATCAGAATGCCTCCCTTTGTAGCTTTTCCAGGCTTGTCAAAGTGGGAGGAGATGACGAGGCAGAACCAGAACTCGCTGGAGGAATGATATTTTCCGTCTGGCCTGGGAACACCTCAGCATCCTTTTAGGATGAGTGTGCTGTCGCTACTTCACCAGCCAACTAGGTGCTCAAGTAGCAAAGGGCCAAATGTGAAAAAATAGACACCTGGCAACACTTGCTGACTTAGTAGAAGAGTCTTCTTTATTTCATTTCATTTAAATTTAGTTAAATAAAGAAGACTAAATCAGTGATCATCCGGGAAGAGCTGGAGGACATCTGGGCAACCCAGAGCTGGATAAGCGGTGAAAAATGGAGGGATGGATGGTGATGATTTGGTAACACCCATGGTTACTGGTGGTGACACAAATTGCTTGTTTAGATTAACTTGAGTCCTTAACAGACATTTACATGATTTCAGGACAAAAGCGGTCATCAAACCCCTGTTGTTGGTTGTTCTCTCTGTGTTTTAATGAAAACTGTTGTTGTTCCCTCAAGGAATCAAAGTAACAGACCACGGCCTCAGCAGCGATAAACAATCATTAAATCCTCAGATATTTAGCTTCTAGTGAACGGACAAAAGACCCAGGGCAGCTCAGAGGCCATTATCCTGATTTACGGTCCGATCATTGGCTGTTAAACAGCCGCTCAGAGTCACTTTGTGTTGTGTTGGTGCTTCTGTCTAAAGCCTGAAGACAAACAGCAGCAGGGTTGTTTTTATTCAGCTGATCAGATTCAGTCTGAAGGAAAAAGGAAGCGGCAGAACTGCTGAGAGAGTCACCTCAATAATAATATCAGCTAGAAAAAAAACTAGATTTCATGAAGAAAATGTACAAAAAATTGCAATTGAGACATTTGAAATAGCTGAAACACTGAAAGAAGTTGACATGGAGGGTGAAGTGGCAGTCAAAAACCAATTACTGAAAGAAGTTGAAATGGCACTTAAAGTAGAAGTGCTGAAAGAGGTTGAAGTTTCAGTGTAAACGTAAGCACTGAATCAGGTTCGAGTATCAGCTGAAGTGAAGGTTGTGAAAGGAGTTGACAGTTAAAAGTTCGAGCAGTGAAAGGAGTTGAAGTCGTTGAAGTGTGAGTAATACATTACACTGAAAGTGTCGAGTGAAGGGTAACCACTGAAAGCAGATGATCCGTCAATGAAAGAATGAGTGATGAAAGTGCCGAAAGCATTTGCAGTGTCAGTTAAAGAGCAAGAGACGAGGACGTGGAGCTGCCAGTTGACGTGAAAGCACTGAAAGCAGTTGCAGTGTCAGTCGAGGAGCAAGAGACGAGGACGTGGAGCTGCCAGTTGACGTGAAAGCACTGAAAGCAGTTGCAGTGTCAGTCGAGGAGCAAGAGACGAGGATGTGGAGCTGTCAGTTGACGTGAAAGCACTGAAAGCAGTTGCAGTGTCAGTTAAAGAGCAAGAGACGAGGACGCTGAGCTGCCAGTTGGCGGAAAGCACTGAAAGCAGTTGCAGTGTCAGTCGAGGAGCAAGAGACGAGGACGTGGAGCTGCCAGTTGACGTGAAAGCACTGAAAGCAGTTGCAGTGTCAGTTAAAGAGCAAGAGACGAGGACGTGGAGCTGCCAGTTGACGTGAAAGCACTGAAAGCAGTTGCAGTGTCAGTTAAAGAGCAAGAGACGAGGACGCGGAGCTGCCAGTTGACGTGAAAGCACTGAAAGCAGTTGCAGTGTCAGTTAAAGAGCAAGAGACGAGGACGCGGAGCTGCCAGTTGACGTGAAAGCACTGAAAGCAGTTGCAGTGTCAGTTAAAGAGCAAGAGACGAGGACGCGGAGCTGCCAGTTGACGTGAAAGCACTGAAAGCAGTTGCAGTGTCAGTTAAAGAGCAAGAGACGAGGACGTGGAGCTGCCAGTTGACTTGAAAGCACTGAAAGCAGTTGCAGTGTCAGTCGAGGAGCAAGAGACGAGGACGTGGAGCTGCCAGTTGACGTGAAAGCACTGAAAGCAGTTGCAGTGTCAGTCGAGGAGCAAGAGACGAGGACGTGGAGCTGCCAGTTGACGTGAAAGCACTGAAAGCAGTTGCAGTGTCAGTTAAAGAGCAAGAGACGAGGACGTGGAGCTGCCAGTTGACGTGAAAGCACTGAAAGCAGTTGCAGTGTCAGTTAAAGAGCAAGAGACGAGGACGTGGAGCTGCCAGTTGACGTGAAAGCACTGAAAGCAGTTGCAGTGTCAGTTAAAGAGCAAGAGACGAGGACGTGGAGCTGCCAGTTGACGTGAAAGCACTGAAAGCAGTTGCAGTGTCAGTCGAGGAGCAAGAGACGAGGACGTGGAGCTGTCAGTTGACGTGAAAGCACTGAAAGCAGTTGCAGTGTCAGTTAAAGAGCAAGAGACGAGGACGCTGAGCTGCCAGTTGACGTGAAAGCACTGAAAGCAGTTGCAGTGTCAGTTAAAGAGCAAGAGACGAGGACGTGGAGCTGTCAGTTGACGTGAAAGCACTGAAAGCAGTTGCAGTGTCAGTCGAGGAGCAAGAGACAAGGACGTGGAGCTGCCAGTTGACGTGAAAGCACTGAAAGCAGTTGCAGTGTCAGTTAAAGAGCAAGAGAGGCGAGGGCGGAGCTGCCAGTTGACGTGAAAGCACTGAAAGCAGTTGCAGTGTCAGTCGAGGAGCAAGAGACGAGGACGCGGAGCTGCCAGTTGACGTGAAAGCACTGAAAGCAGTTGCAGTGTCAGTTAAAGAGCAAGAGACGAGGACGTGGAGCTGCCAGTTGACGTGAAAGCACTGAAAGCAGTTGCAGTGTCAGTCGAGGAGCAAGAGGCGAGGGCGTGGAGCTGCCAGTTGGCGTGAAAGCACTGAAAGCAGTTGCAGTGTCAGTCGAGGAGCAAGAGGCGAGGGCGTGGAGTTGTCAGTTGACGTGAAAGCACTGAAAGCAGTTGCAGTGTCAGTTAAAGAGCAAGAGGCGAGGGCGCTGAGCTGCCAGTTGACGTGAAAGCACTGAAAGCAGTTGCAGTGTCAGTTAAAGAGCAAGAGGCGAGGGCGTGGAGCTGCCAGTTGACGTGAAAGCACTGAAAGCAGTTGCAGTGTCAGTTAAAGAGCAAGAGGCGAGGGCGCGGAGCTGCCAGTTGACGTGAAAGCACTGAAAGCAGTTGCAGTGTCAGTTAAAGAGCAAGAGGCGAGGGCGTGGAGCTGCCAGTTGGCGTGAAAGCACTGACAGCAGTTGCAGTGTCAGTCGAGGAGCAAGAGGCGAGGGCGTGGAGCTGCCAGTTGGCGTGAAAGCACTGAAAGCAGTTGCAGTGTCGGTCGAGGAGCAAGAGGCGAGGGCGTGGAGCTGCCAGTTGACTTGAAAGCACTGAAAGCAGTTGCAGTGTCAGTCGAGGAGCAAGAGGCAGGGGCGTGGAGCTGCCAGTTGACGTGAAAGCACTGAAAGCAGTTGCAGTGTCAGTTAAAGAGCAAGAGACGAGGGGCGGAGCTGCCAGTTGGACGTGAAAGCACTGAAAGCAGTTGCAGTGTCAGTTAAAGAGCAAGAGGCGAGGGCGGAGCTGCCAGTTGACGTGAAAGCACTGAAAGCAGTTGCAGTGTCGGTTAAAGAGCAAGAGACGAGGACGCGGAGCTGTCAGTTGACGTGAAAGCACTGAAAGTAGTTGCAGTGTCAGTTAAAGAGCAAGAGACGAGGACGCGGAGCTGCCAGTTGACGTGAAAGCACTGAAAGCAGTTGCAGTGTCAGTCGAGGAGCAAGAGACGAGGACGTGGAGCTGCCAGTTGACGTGAAAGCACTGAAAGCAGTTGCAGTGTCAGTCGAGGAGCAAGAGACGAGGACGTGGAGCTGCCAGTTGACGTGAAAGCACTGAAAGCAGTTGCAGTGTCAGTCGAGGAGCAAGAGACGAGGACGCGGAGCTGCCAGTTGACGTGAAAGCACTGAAAGCAGTTGCAGTGTCAGTCGAGGAGCAAGAGGCGAGGGACGGAGCTGCCAGTTGACGTGAAAGCACTGAAAGCAGTTGCAGTGTCAGTCGAGGAGCAAGAGGCGAGGGCGGGCTGCCAGTTGGACGTGAAAGCACTGAAAGCAGTTGCAGTGTCAGTTAAAGAGCAAGAGACGAGGACGCCGGAGCTGCCAGTTGACGTGAAAGCACTGAAAGCAGTTGCAGTGTCAGTCGAGGAGCAAGAGGCGAGGGCGTGGAGCTGCCAGTTGACTTGAAAGCACTGAAAGCAGTTGCAGTGTCAGTTAAAGAGCAAGAGACGAGGGGCGGAGCTGCCAGTTGACGTGAAAGCACTGAAAGCAGTTGCAGTGTCAGTCGAGGAGCAAGAGACGAGGACGTGGAGCTGCCAGTTGACTTGAAAGCACTGAAAGCAGTTGCAGTGTCAGTTAAAGAGCAAGAGACGAGGACGTGGAGCTGCCAGTTGACGTGAAAGCACTGAAAGCAGTTGCAGTGTCAGTCGAGGAGCAAGAGACGAGGACGTGGAGCTGCCAGTTGACTTGAAAGCACTGAAAGCAGTTGCAGTGTCAGTTAAAGAGCAAGAGGCGAGGGCGTGGAGCTGCCAGTTGGCGTGAAAGCACTGAAAGCAGTTGCAGTGTCAGTTAAAGAGCAAGAGGCGAGGGCGTGGAGCTGCCAGTTGACGTGAAAGCACTGAAAGCAGTTGCAGTGTCAGTCGAGGAGCAAGAGGCGAGGCGTGGAGCTGCCAGTTGACTTGAAAGCACTGAAAGCAGTTGCAGTGTCAGTTAAAGAGCAAGAGACGAGGACGTGGAGCTGTCAGTTGACGTGAAAGCACTGAAAGCAGTTGCAGTGTCAGTTAAAGAGCAAGAGACGAGGACGTGGAGCTGCCAGTTGACGTGAAAGCACTGAAAGCAGTTGCAGTGTCAGTCGAGGAGCAAGATATGAATTCAGTTGAGATGTCAGCTGATTTGTGACCACCGAAATCAGTGGTTGAAATGTAAGAGAGTTGAAATTTCAGTTGAGGTGGATGCGTTGAAGACAGTTCAAGTGTGTGCACTGACAGCATAAGTTGAGCTGTCAGTTGAAGAATAAAATTCAGAGTTTTGTTTTTACCTGGCATGCAAAGTTTATTGACCCCTAAAGAACTGTGAGGTCATCAGCTCGTTAGCATTCAGAGTTTCTTATAATCGAGGGCCTTGTTAAGAATCTGAGCTCGTTAAGATTCAAAGATCGTTAAGACTCCCAGCCTGTTCAGACTTCAGATGTATTCAACTCAGACATCACGTCTGAAGAAGAACACGTCTTTACTTTTCATGGTGGTTTTTCAGCCTGTCCCAGCTCTCCTGCACAGAGCTCGCGTTTTATAACCATTTAGAAATATCTGTGTGTGTGAAGCAGCGTGTGTGTTTACGTTCTGGCAGCAGCAGATATCCTGCGATTATAATCCCATTAGATCACCTCCACAGACTCTACTGTGCTTTTATTGAGTCAGAGCTGCTCGTGCAGGGAGGAAGAGAAAGAGAGAGACCTGAATACAGGGTTTTAAATAAAATGTCAAATGTACGATGGTATATAATACTCTGTCTCTCTCAGTCTCCAGGTGTTTCTTACCTTTCTTCGTTCTGTTGTTTCTGTCTGTAAACCAGGAGACCCGGCAGAGCCTGAGGCCCCTCAGAGCCCTCAGGGGCCCCCGACGATCAACAGCAGCCTGCTGGAGACCAGAATCCGACACCTGAGAGAGTGAGTCTGAGAGGGGCTTTTATTGTGTAGTTTGAAGGTCTCGTCCTCTGCAGTGCGTCTGATGTACTTCTGTTATTGGAGTTTAACATCACGAGAACGCGAAGTATCAGTGCAGCAGAACTTCTTGCAGTCGGTGTAGTTTGAATATCTTCTGCCTTCCTTGAATCCTGATTCTGCTGACTTTCCAAATTATGTTGTGGTAACAAATGCAATGCACTGCACAGAGGCAATGTTTTATTGAACGAATGAAGCTCTACATTTTACAACACAACACCAAAGTCCTGTCTGTGGTTTAGACAACAAAAGCACTCTGGTTAACGTCAGGGCAAATCATGGTTTCAGTTACTCATGCTTTAAGTCATTGCAGACCTTTTCTGTATTAAACCAGACCAGGATCTTTCTCTAAGCTAAACACAGAGCCGCGAGAGTCTAAACAGAACCACAAAAAGTTAAATAATGCCACGACAAAAGTCTCCGCGAGCAGATATTGTACTGCAAGATTGTGTCATGGTTTTGGGTTTGTGTCTAGTTGATTCAGTTTTATTTTGAAATACTCTCCTTCCCTCACGTGTCTGGTAGTTTTGCTTCCTGTCACTGATTGCTTTGATTGGTTCCACCTGCGTCTCGTTCTCTCCCCTCACTGAGTGTATTTTAGTCTGTGTCCTTCCTTTGTTCTTTATCAGTTCGTCCCTGTTGCTAAGTTGGCTCTGTCTGCCTTTCACCTGTCTGACACCTGCCTACCTGTCTGCCTGTCTTCATGAATCTGGCAGTAAGCTCTTAATAAACCACTCAAGTCATCGTTCTCCTCTGTCTGCGTTTGGGATCTTTCCCTGTAACATTTATATATTCACAGAGTAGCTCAAGAGTTGCGTTCTTCTTGTTATTTTTATTCTGTAAATTTTTTATTACTCTGACACTTCTTTTTTCACAACATGTTTCTTATTTATTTTTCTAAAATGTATAATCTAGTTATGAGATGTAAATGTAGCATAAGGAGGGCTGTAGCTGCATTTTATTGCACATCTCTTTGAGTGTAAATGACGATAAAGCTTTGTTTGAGGTTTCAAACATTTGGGCAAATTGGAATTAAGTGTAAGGCAAACACAGTAAAGTTGGATACAGTAGAAACTTATGGAAACCAGAACCCATCGAACATACTCTCCCCCCCTCGTCTTCCTCCTCCTCTAATTAGATCTCAGCTGCTGAAACAGGTGTGGGAAGATTTATCTGATGAATGAAGGTACACGCAGTTTGACCGCAGGGTGAGATCACCCGTAGAACATTCTTCAATCTAAAAACCGCAGATGAATCCAAACATCTTCCCTGCTGCAAATCTCATTTTGACTCAAACCATCATGAACGTATCTGCTAACATCAGTGTGTGAATCGCAGCCTGATGGATCTTCTTCCTCCGTCGTCGTCCAGAAACTGTTAAAACACATCAGCGAGCCGCTCTGCTGCACTGGGCGACATGTTCCTTCATCACCACGAACACACACACTGTAGTTTATTCTGACTCCGCCCCACACACACCGTCCTGCTGCCCCAAACACTCACTACAGCACCACATGTGGATTCATCCGCCGCTGGAAATAGTCCCCAACAGATGCACTGTTTCCTCCTGTTGGTCTGATAAAAACTACAGCGAGCAGCTGTTTGAGGAAACTACTGAGCCTTTTTAAACAGGAAACTATATATTTAAAGATTTACGTCTTCAGCGGGAACCAACGGGCTCGCAGCTGAGAGCCGCAGACAGGAAGTGAGACGGCGCTGAGAGACGGAGCGACGCGTTGCTGGTTTGAGGCTGAACGTGAGATCTGATGATGATAATAATAAAAATATAAACTGATCTCTGAGGTACTTGTTATGCTGTCCTTGTCCTAATACAGAAATATAATATGAAAACTAAATTAGCTCATTAATTAGTCCAACCAAGTTCAGCCATTCGCTCTTTATCTCCATGAAGACTTCCTCCGTCACTGCGTCTTTCTGTTTGTTTAGCTAATTGTTGTGTAGATAAGGTCGTTTTTTTTCATTCAAGAGTCAATTATTTGCATTTCCACTCACTCCTGCAGGAAAAAGCACTCGTTTAAGAGCCGAAAATCCAGTTTGCGCTGCAGGCAGAGGACTAATGAGTGAAATTCAACAACAAAAAAAGGTCAATGTGTGTAAAAGAGTTTGCGGTTCCATTCAGCTCTTTGAATTCAGAATTGACAGAAAATTTAAACCTGCTGCTCTCCTCTGATAGGCTGGTGGTGGAAGGTCGGGTGATCTGATTGGTCAGGTGGCAGGGGCTGATGAAACTGAGAACCTGGCGCTCCCCTCTTTGATTAGGGTCAGTTTGTCACCATGGTAACAACATTAGGCAAATACAACACACACACAGCTGCTCTGTGTGGGAATTAAAGGCTGTCAGCTCTCAGAGCTCCTCATAAAACACAAAGAGGAAGAGGAGGAGGAGGAGGAGGAGGTCTGAAGAAGAACAGAGAGTCAGACAGTTTCAGCTGCTGCTGTGTGTTCGATTCCTTCACGTTCTCTCTGGCCAGTGATTGTGGTCTAAACACATCTTCTCAAAGAAAATTACAGAGCCTCCGATGAGATTATATATTTAAATCTCGTGCGTTTATTATCTTGTTGGCACAAAATTAAAAACAGATCATCTGTTGGGACGTTTAAGGCTCTGTGCGAGCAGCAGGACTCTGCAGATTCATTGCTGCTGATAGTTTTGGCGGGTTAAGATTAGACTGAAAGTCTCATTTCTGTTGCTCTCATGGTGCAAAATACATATTGTTAATACGTTTACTTTTATTAACTGAGAAGCAGTAAACTTTAATTAAAATTAGCTAGTTCTGACCATAGAATAACACAAACGTAAGTAAAAAATTAAGCATTAATCTACTTCGATACTTACAAACATAACGGGCACCCGCCAGGATTTGTTAAAGTTACAAGAAACTTGATTAAAAATCGTTTTTCTTCTATATCATGAAAATAACAGCAAAACAAAATCACCGGAATTTATTTAAACTTTCACAGAAGTTTGGACAAATCCACATGGCGTCAGTTGCTATAGCAACACACAAAACTGTTAAACGGTGTGAAGGCAACACATGAATCTCACAGGTAGACAGTATCTAGATATTAAGTCTCCAGTAACCAAATATCAAAATTATTAAAGTGTTATTGTTTGCAGATGATGCAAACTTATTTTATCGTGGTAAGAATTTTAAACAACTTTTGGATGCTGTGGGAAAACAAGTTGTTGGTTGTTTATATTTCAACAAACTACAGAATCTCTGAAGACTAAATACGTGAACTTTGATAAATTCCGTAAATTAAACATCGAGCTCCTGAACTTTTTCAATATAGAAACAGCTGCTGCAGTAAGCTAGTTAGGCTAGTTGAGCCAAGGCCGTAGAATTTGGTAGGGACATGTCCCCCTATCACTGACTGTATATAAAGTATGTATATTTATATACGTACAGTCTGTGGTCCCTACCAATATCCGGTGACTACTGAATTGTCCATAGCATTAATTTAGTCCAATGTGTTTTTAAGTTTTGAAAGATTGCGAATCTAAGAATCTGTTTCTTTAATATCGAGTGTGATGTTTGGTGGCAGTTTGAACCCTGAAGCCGCGGCTCAGACTTTAATCCTCCTGCTGCTGCTGTGTTTGTCCTGAAGAGCAAGTTTGATCAGAGCAGCAAAGTCTGTGAGAAAAAAAAAAGAAGAATTTGGAGAAATCAATAAATCATCAGTTTTCGTTCTGACGGTGCGAATGTAGAAAGTTTGTTTTATGCTCCGTGGGCATTTTTGTCTCACCTGTGAAGTACAGCTTCTCACCAGAAAGTTCTGTGGATTCAGCTGAACATTATCAGATCAACAGATTAACTCATCGATGTGTGAAATCAAATAACAGATTAACTGTTTTTCCCACCAGATGCAGCTTTACGATCAGATAAAACATTTGAATATTTGGAATATGATCAAAACGAATCGCAGCGAAACTTTTTACTGCCTGTTGCGTGACAGTAAACAAATGCGATCAGCCAACCAACACGTCGCGTCAACAGCTGACATCCACTGCTAAATTAAAATTGAAAATTCGATTTCTGTAAAACTCTTAATCTACTAAACTTCGGTCAACACGAATTTGTTATTATGGCTTCACATCATGTTGTTGCCGATGGTGTCGGCTTACGGCGTGTTGGCTATGAGCTGGTTGTAGTATTAGTTCGAACAAACAAACACTTAACACTTAATTGAGCCTTTGCTAAGTTAGTTACTGTTGCTAAGCCAATGTTAAGAGAGACGGGTCCTCATACTGTCTCGTTTACTTCAGGGAGGAAACACACACACACACAGCGTCATGTATTTCTATCTGTTTGAGGTCCTTGATTATTACCTTTAATTGTGAGGACATTTTTGGAAAGTAGGGACATTTTTAAACTTGACATTTTCAACAAGCGGCGACATTTAAGAGAAGTGAGGACAAAGTTGGTCAAATATTTGGAAAGCGAGAACTCGGGCTGTCCGTGGGTTCGGACTATGTTTTGGGGTCAAAGGTTAAAATAACAGTTTAGGTTTAATATCCTGGGAATTTAAGAACAAACACACAGATATCGTCCTCGTCCTCGGGATGCACCGTGTGCAGAAACAGCAGGTCAACATGATACAACACATCTAAACCAGACGACCTGCTGCTGTGAATCAGTCTGAGTTCATTTTAAAATTCAGTCTGAGCTGAAATCCTGCTGAGAGTCCGTGTGTCTCTGTGACTAAACATTTCTGAAAGGATGTCGGGCCGCTTCAGAACTGTCACATGTTGGAGCTTCCCTTTATTTAGTTATCTGTTATCTGAAGGGAGCACAACAGTGCTTTGTTTCTTATGTGTTTAAATAAATAGACGATCCTGGCACGTGACTCCTAGAGCTGGGAGATATTGTGCTGTGTAATGTATCAGACAGACAAAGAGATAGTAAAGGTCTGGTCTCGGGGTTCAAACAGCAGATTTAAAATTTCTAAATTCCCTCCAGGTGCAATTTTTTTTTTAATGTATTTTGCTAAAATCAGGAAATTATTTTAGATCCCCATAATCACTGTGTTTTTGGAGTTTGACACAAAATATTAGCGTGTTGTTGGTTCATTCTTTCAGATATGAAATGGATGTTGTTCTCCACGAAACCTATGAATGCTAAGCTACCTGTGCTAACGAGACAGAGGCACTCACTGTAAGAATCAAAGAGGAACCCTGATGGAGTCGGATTTTGGTTAATAAGCTGCACTTAACTTGACAGCACTCATTATTGCACTGTTACTTATATTATTACGTTGTATTATTACACCGTACGTACTTATCAACCTCTAAATCCACTTTGTACTTAATTTCTTAGCTGTATCTTAGCGTATTATATTTAGATTTGTACGTCTCTTATTTCTTACTAGAAATAATTGTCTTGTTGCGTTTCTATTTCCATCCTGTTAGTGCTTCTCTTCCTGTGCGCACTGACGTGACAGCGAGCAGCTGTAACGAAAGAGTTTCAGTAAAGGATTTCTGATTCGGATTCTGACGTGGTCTCTTCAGCTGTTGGTTCAAACTGTTATGTTTTAAAAGCTGAGTGTGTCCTCCCTGCAGGTCTGTCTGCAGCCGTCTGGGTCCAGACGTCTTCCGGGAGCTGTATGAGGACCTGAAGGAGGCCAGGCGGCGGCGGCGGGACGGTGACGAAGGCGTCGCCGAGGCTCTGAGACACCTGGAGGACAGACCTGACGATGGTTTCCAGGTGGACCAGCTGCTGTTCTACGAGGAAGAGCTGCAGAGAGCGAGGCAGCTGCAGGAGGACAGCACGCCTGTCTGACAGCAGCAGAGCAACCTGTGGAGGAAGCACGTGAACTGTGAACTGTAATATCAATTCAAAATATAATAAATACTAATGTGATGTATGTACTGCACTGTGATTGGTGAGTGGTGTCACCTGGGTGATGTGGCCAAAAAATGTCGCGTCAGAACATACAGTCGTTAAAATGAGCTCCACCTTCACCTGCTGCAACACTAAAGTGATGAACACATGAATCCAATAATCTAATATATATCATTCTGCATCTTTTGATACTTTAAGAACATTTTTATGCTTTTTTTGGTACTTTTACGTTACTTGTACTCGAGTACATTGTCAGTTTCAGCACCGACGGGTCGACAGCTGAACGTGTGCTCGCTGATTGATCCACAGGTGTGATATCTGCAGACAGCTGGCCGGCGGTACAGAGGCGACGGACTGAACAGAGGAGAAGCAATAGAAAAGTAGGTCAGCAAACACAAACGGAGAGCTCAGATCAGTGTCCCTCCAAGGGCTTCAGACAGTCCTTTAAACTGCAGAAACACACAAACTCTAACCAGCCGTGTAGGTTTGGCTTCACACACACACACACACACAACTGGAACAGTAATAAACCTCTTTAATGCACTAACTGACGTTTCAGTTTCCTTGATAGAGACCTGATACTTGTTGTGTTCGCGTCTTTACTACAAAGAGCTCTGTGCGTCACTCACTCACTCGATTGATTGATGCTCATTTCTGGCGTCTTTGTGGATTTTGAAAATGAACTGTGAGGAAACTATGACCTGACATGCTGCAGAGCAGGAGGTGCTTATTCCGACCCCGAGCAGTGCCGGCAGTCTTCCCCTGCAGCGTAGGGCTCCGACAACCTCCAGTAAGAAGACATCGCTGAGGTCGGCGGCCTTAATGACCACTCAGGAACAGATTAGACGTTTATCACCTGACCGTTAATGAAAATGTGGTCGTGATTGGTTAAAGCAGCAGAGCCCAGTCACTGATGAAAGACCTCAATTATTCAGTTAACCTTTTTATTAAAGGTGAAGGTTTTCCGGCCGTTTCTTTCGTCTGAAGCTGCAGCAGTCACAGTCTTAACGGCCACCTGATTGGTGTAACGGGCTGCAGGTGTGTGTTGTGGTGCAGCTGCAACAGGTAGCGACAAACGAATCAGGATCTTTGTTTCATCTGACGGTCCAGACAAATCCTGTTTTTTTTCACAGTAAAACCTTCAGTCTGTTCAGTATTCACTGAGACTTCTTCTGTTATCGCACTGAGAATAAAATAGCATTCAATCTTTTATTCACATTTTTAATTTGTGTGTAGAAAAAACTTTTTTCATGTTTAGGCAGGTTTTTTTTTCATGCACAAATTGAAAATATAAGTTTTTCGAGTGAATGGAAAATCGGTCTGCAGCTCTGCTCGCTTTCTGATGAACTTTCAGTCTTCCTCTTCTCTTATAATTAATTTCCAGGTCTGCGGTGTGAATGTTTAGCTGTTAAACGACTGTCAGACAACTGCAGCGTGATTTAAAACGTAGCAAATGCTAACGAGACCTCTCTGATGTTATGAGGTTCGTTTACATTTTAAAGGTGTCAACAAGAAACGAAAAGATCGTCGCTCAGAGAGGAGCGCGAAAATGAAAATAAAATGGACAAAAGGGATTTATTTGAATCAAACGGACGAGGAACGAGGAGGATTATTTCCAGGATGTGAGGCTTTTTCTTCATGTTCTCTCTGCAGGCTGTAATTAGCTGCCAGCTGGAGGACGAACTTCAGTCCTGCAGAGACTGAAGCCTCCCGGCCACAGAGCACCGCAGCAGGGCGCTGACGTTTGGTCACTCACAGACTCGTTAACAAGCTAATTTGTTTCTATCTAGTATTCTTATTCGTGCGTGTCAGACAGGAAGGGTGCTTTTTAGAAAAGGACATTGCTGCTGTTGCATTTCAGACATTTATTGAATCAGTCCATCAAACTGCTCTTTCCTGAAGATAAGCCTGGAGGCGAACTCTCCGTTCACCTGTCGATCTACTTTCCAAACCCCCTCACCTGCAGCCGTGAGCTTTGGGTTTATCTCAAATACAAGCCGCAGAAATGAGTTTTGAATTGTTGAGGCTTTGCATTTGCACTTTTACTACAAAGAGCACTGGTCTCTACTGTCGGACTGATGTTCAGGCCTAGCGTATTTGTGGTGAAACATTAACTGTTGTTGTGGTTAAATGGGCCTGTTCTTTTCCGCCCTGAGTAGTGTCTGCAGGTGTTCCTTTCACGCCGCATACACCCCAACAACCTTCACCAATAAGATCGGTTAGCCCGTAGCCTGAGCGACATTGTAACCTTCATGAAGGGAGGATTTATTGCAGGACTGTTGTATTAGACTGCAACTAAGAGTATGATGTTGCTGGTGCCTGATCGTACCGAGCAGCTTTAACTCAGCAGTGTTTCCCTGCTTTACGACACAAACCTCCTGTTTAACATCAGACTTCTTCTCTGAGAAACTCTTTAACTTCCACTCTCCGTCTGTTGGAGCTCAGCGGGGAATCAAAGCGACAACATTTCACCCAAACAAACGGTCTCCGTCACGGCTCTGTGGAGCTCAGCGGGCAGGGAGAAGCTCTGGTTGGGGGTTTAAATCCCGCTGGGAGCCGGTTTGGATGAAAGGTTCAGCTAAACAACAGATGTTTCTGGTTTTCACACCAGAAAATCCTTCCAGCAGCAGAGAGGCATCCAGGAGCTAAAGCTGCGCCCAGTTTGTCAAACAACACTCTGAATTATCAGCAACACGCATGAATTAAAGGAATGTGTTTGTATTTTTTCACATTTTTAATGCGCCCAATACTTTGGTTTATGACCAAATAACTGCTAATGACATTCCCATCAGCCTCATCCGTTTAGTGCTAATTAGCAAATGTTAGCATGCTAACATGCTAAACTAAGGTGGTGAACATTGTAAACCTTATACCTGCTAAACATCAGCAGCAGCTGTTCATAAATTCAAAGTGAGCCTCGTTCTGACGTCAGTGGACTTTTATTTATGATCTGGAGTTCGGTCGACGTCTCTGACCTGAAACTGGATAAATGCTGTTTAATAATGACGTCAATCCGGAAGATTTTACATTACATTTCACTAAAATAACAAAATATCTCAAATTACCAAACGTAATGCCAACAACATCTGACTAAATGAGTAAATAACATCAGTTAGCTTAGCATAATCAGATATTTCCCTCTACTTCTCCACTTATGCAGACAGAAATAAAACTAAAACAAAGACACAACACATAACACAAAGATTTATCTTTTGAGCCTCTAAAACTGTGATGTTTGGAAGTTATGCTAGCTTGTGATGCTACATTGACTTCCTGTTTACATATTGGACGGCGCTACAGATGTTTCCTAGCAACAGATTTACTCGCCGAGACGTTTGTTCAGTTTTAACGGTGCAACCTGATTTAGTGAATCGCTAGTTCGAAACTAGTTCGCCGTTGCTGAGGACTGAAGGATCCACGAAGACCTGCTGCAGCTCAGAGTCCACCATGTTAGCACGCCGACATTAGCATTTAGCTCAACGCTCTGCTGTGTCTGAGTCCAGCCTCACAGAGCTGCTAGCATGGCTGCAGACTGTTGTTGGTTTACTGTTTGACCGTTGCTCCGAACTTCATCTACGGTCACGAACTGAAAACTGGGAAACTACAGCTCAGCAGTTCGGGAAGACGTCGTCTCACGCTGAGGGAAGCCAGCTGAAGCGTGTAATCACATATCATTATTTTTTCATTCGAACCAATTCACGGCCCTTTAAACTAAACCAAACTTGTACTGGGAAACTTGGGATCCCTCGGTTAGTCGTTAAAATTGGGTTGAAGAAAGAAAGAGCCACACAAACCCGCAGGCTTTCCGTTCAATGAGTCTTTATCACATGAAGCCGCTGGAATCGAGTTTAGCGTTTCCAGTATCAGAGTGAAACTCTAGTTTTTATTAATTCAGTGAGACTTTTGAGGATCGTGAAACAGCTGGAGGTTTGATTCTCAGAGTTTCTGACCCACATTTCTACTCTGAAAATCACGATAGATTACATTTTTTTCCAATAATAATCAGCTCACACAGACAGACAGACAGCTGTATTGTTCAGTTTCTGGACGGCAGTAATCTGTCAAACCCAGAGGCAGCTGCAGCTCTTCGGCCTCTCTGTCATCAAACACTTAACGATAACTAATATTAGCTGCAAAAAATGCTCTCTTTCTTTCTTTCATTCATCTTTTTCTGCTCGCTTTGTTTCATCCCAGCGTTGAGGTTCCCCTTAAAACATTTCAATCAGGAGAGACTTAATTGAAAAAGAGGCTTAAAGAGTAATTACATAAATGTATTTGACATTGTGCACAATAGGAAGTTGAATTGTGTGAAGAGCCCATCGTGACGACATTATTTTAAGGAGGAAGTGATGCCGTGAGCTGTACAGGAAGTCTGGACTCTGGTGCTGGAGATCTGGATGGATGAGGTGTGGAGTACTGAAGAGCTCACCGGACGGAAAGGAAAGGAACAGTTTTAAACTTTGACATCAGCGACACGATCGACTCACAGAGGAAAGAGCGAACGCCGCCAGTCAGCTGGTTGAGTTGAAAGGGCAACAGGAAGAGGAAACAAATGAATAGCACGAAGACCGGCATCTTCCTGACTGACCTCTCGCTAAGATTCATAAAACGTCCCGCCACTGCAGCCGCCCATCACATCCGAGGCAGACGCACTGCTGTTTCATTAGTTAACCAAACTACTCAATGAAACCGTTATCTGGTCAACTGGTGTCCAGAAACGGTTTGTTAGAGAGAGAAATGTTCTTCAGAAAGACCAAAAGAGTGATAAGTCTGTCGGTCAATAAACAATCAGCCCCCGCCGCTGCAGCCAACGAGCAGTCGATCACGGTGACGTCGTTGTTATCGCCACATGTGATTTTGGTCTGGTTTACTAGATTCACTTTAATGTTCAAGTTCTTTGAAGTTGACTTCACAATAAAATACTGATAACTAAATATCAGCCGGTAAATCTTTTTGAACCATCGATCGCTGTAGTTTTTCTCTGTATGATTTTATAAAATATATATAAAATTTCTCATTTGTTCAGTGTAATTAAAATCAAACTGAGGGGCTTTTGGATGGGCTTTTCTGACCCCCTCCCAGCTGATCCTGGATCCAACACAGATTAAAACCCCGAAGCTCTGCTTGTACTTCAGTGACGTATCACGATCACTGCTAAAACATACAATTTTAATTTAATATTCGGATTTATGTCAATTTTGCTGATGATAATTAATAATTAAATCTCTGGGATGCTGAAGGAAGATTCCTACGTTTGACCCAAACTTTGGTTACTGACGAGACGTCCTGAAATCAAAGGATTGTTTCAGAAAGGTGCGTCATGAAGCAGTTAAATGTGGTAGTCGGCCGCCTCATCCTCCGCAGCCCTGTTCTCTGCTGTGCTCGCCGTCCCTGGTGTGTCTTGTATGTCCCCGACTCGTCTCTGGCTGTGTGTGTTTGTCTTCTGGTCTGGCTCCGGGGTTTTCCCGCCAGCTGCTGATCACCTGTCTCCAACCTACCATCAGTCTCCACAGCTCAAATACCAGGCTCTCCCACAACACCAACGCCAGCTCGTCCCCGTACACCTGCGCGACGACTACGTCAAGGCTCCTAAACGTACATGTTAAGTACTGTTTGCTAGTGTGGTTTTGTTGCCTCGTTTTTGATCCTGTTCTGCTTCGCCTCAGGATGATCCGGTGCCGGCGATCGCAGTTTTCTGCCTCCGTCTGGATTCCCGTCAGCCTGCCTACCTGCCTCTCCAGCCAACACCGCTTTGCCTGTCTCCAACAACTCCAACACGGGAGCCGGGCCTTTTGGATCCGACCTGCTCCATTCTGTTGGTTCCAACATCTCACCGCCGACTCCACCTCGCGGCCAGTCCAGGTCGACACTGCACCACCTGTTCCTCGCTTCACGGACCTGCCTGCCTGTCCAGATCCACGCGGCATCCAACCCGAGTCAGACGGGCGACCGCTGCTTCAGTCTCGACTCCAAAAGCATCGCTACTTTCCCTGAGTCGCCGAGTACGGCGCTGAAGGCTTCGCTCAGGAGAACTACACCCCTTCCCTCTGAAACTGCATACATTCAAATAAAGAGTGACCTGATCTGCAAAACTTTCCGGTGTGTTCTGCATCTGTGGGTTCGAGTAATCGCACACTACCACATTAAACCCTTTAAGTTTATTTTCAGGAAATTCTGTTTCATAAAGGAGGTTTAAGTCGGACCTACGTTACCATGGAAGACTATCCCAGCCCGCTCTCACTCGGCAACACGGCAGCGGCGGATGGGCGCCCCTGAGTCTGGTTCTGCTCGAGGTTTCTGCCTCTTAAAAGGAAGTTTTTCCTTGCCGCTGTGGCCAAGCGCTTGCTCATGGTGGGATTTGTTGGGTCTCCGTAAATAATAATATAAAGAGTTCGGTCTGGACCTGCTCTGTAGGAAAAGTGCAGTGAGATAACTTCTGTTATGAACTGGCGCTATATTAATCAATTTTAATGTGGCTGCTTGGTAAGTTGCCATATGCGTCAAACTATGACGCTGTAGGAACCCCTTAGCGTCCTTTCTGGACGCGCCCCTCTAGCGAAATGTTTTGATGTGCCGTCAAAGTCAGGTGACGTAGTATAAAGAGTATAAAAGTCTGCGTAGGGAGGAAGTCGGGGGAGGACTTTCACCCAGGAGACCGCTCTTCGTGTCCCGTGTGAAAACAATAGTCAACAACTTAACTTACGTAACTAACGTACTTATTTTATCCCAAACCGTGTTCTTTTCCTAAACCTAACCAAGTAGTTTTGGTGTCTAAACCGAACGAAACTGCGACTGTTTCACAACATCAACCACGTGACTAAATGTTTCGCAGCAAGCTTTATTTTGAAAGTCTAACCGGATGTTGCATACTTATTATTGCTAACTTGATTGCTAACTGTATCCAAGGGTTACCTACAACGTCACAGTTCGTCAAGTGTACGTCACTGACCGAGCGGCCGTATTTGATGAGTTGGGAGTGAGAACGTGTTTTTCTTTATACGTAAATGCTATTATTAATTAATACGTTGAGTTGTTCTCTCGTGTTTTGATCAATTACATGAAGATATGCTCCTGTTATCCCCTCTAGGTTATCATCTCTCCTATAAAAAAAAAAATACAATAAAATAAACTGGAGAATTGTGATCATTGTTATCCTCAGCAGTAACAGAAGCAACACGCACACACCGGGAGCCTTTAATTAGACTTCAGCTCACATAAGAGGAGTTTCTGCTCGTCCCCTGGTGAGTTATGGTGAGTGTAATTAACACACACACTGTGTATGTGTGTGTGTGTGTGTGTGTGTGTGTGTGTGTTCTCGCTGTGTTTCTGTTTATGAACAAACAGCAGGAAGTTACTGCTGGAGGGTCTCTGATGCGACGACGTGGAAACCACCTGATAAATGGACTCTGTGTGGAGACTTTCAAAATAAAAGCCCCCCGACTGGCCCTTACACAAAAGACTCGCGGGACAGACTAAAACCCGACGGCTCGTTCAGCAGAATCAGACTGAAGTTTGATCAGTAGAGGTGAAGACGATTCATCGATCACGGAAATACGTCAATGTGCATTATCGTGCGTTGGCGCGTCTCAGTGAAGTATGGCCGCTCCCGGTCAAAGCAGGGAGGACAAGCCGCAGCATTAAAACCTCGCCCACGGTCTGGCCAGAGTCCACGTGCTCTGCAGAGAAACTCAGAGAGAGCCGTTTGTTTACGCCATTGTTTTGTAAAAGCTCGTAAGCGCGCCTGTTGGTGCCGACGTCATTCGCTGCCACGTTGGTTTCGATCGTTTCGACGACAAGCACTTTGTTTGTTTCCCGATTACAGAGCCAGGGCTGGGGTTTTTTTCAGCGCTCACGCAGAACGGACAGCTGAGGAGATACTCGCAGAATCGGACAAAAAGACGTGTTTTCGATTAGAATCGCCGACCCTGCCTTTAAAACCGAGTCTGAAGACGTGTGGACCAAACAAAATATCCTCCATACTTACTACAACTACTCTGCGTAGTTGTCGTCACTTTTCAAATCTGTCCCCATTTTACAAAAATATCCTTTCCCTCCATAAAATGTCTTCTTGCTTCTTAAAACTCTGCTGTTTACAGCGATGGAGGAAGTGTTCACATCCTTTACTGCAGTAAAAGTACTAACACACGCTGTGAAAATACTCCACTGCAGGTAAAAGTCCTGCATCCAAAACCTCACTGCAGTAAAAGTATGAAGTATAATCAGCTAAAGTTACTTAAAGTGTGACAGTGAGAGTCGTCCCTGTGCAGTAAAACGCTTCCTGTCAGTGTTTTATTATATCTGATGTTTCTGGATTCATCTTCCTGCTGCGTTCATGTGTGTGTTGCATTTTACTGCTGCAGATGTTTCAGGTCGAGCTCATTTTAACTGCTTTATGTACAAGTACCTCGAATGTGTACTTAAGTAAATGTACTTAATGCATTTCACCACTGGCTGTTTAGGACACAGTTCGACAGAAAAGAGACATGAAACAGATTTTAAAGGATGAAAACAAATATCTTCACTTTTCCAGCTTTAATTATCTCAACGAATTACAAAGTCGGCGTTTAAACAGTGAAATCAGACGGAATCAATCGGCAGAGCCCTGCTGTGTTTTACAGTGTGGGAAATACTTTAAAAATCTTTGAAAGGTCTAAATAAATGATGTGTTAGATGGTCTGTGTGCTGCAGCCTGCAGTCAGTCTGAAACTTTATTACAACTCGGAGAGGAGGGAAAAACTAATCGCTTTCATAAAGAAGAGCAGATATTATCATCGCAAATGTATCTGCACGTTGCTGGTGAAACGTCCGTCCGTCTGTCTGGTTGTTCGTGTACAGACAGAATTCTGTTTCCACGTCTGTGTTGGAATAAGATCTTATAATAAAAAGAGACAAAACGGGCAAAAACAAGGCAAAGCTTTGGTGATGGCTTCGTTAGAGTCCGTCCGTCCAGCTGTGCTGATCATCGATTATCCTCAGCTGTGTGTGACGGTTCCTCTGGTTTCCTGCAGAGGTTTTGTTTTCCGAGCTCTGACCTCTGCAGACTACCACTGACTTACAATGCCTGTGAAACAACAGAAAACAGTAATTCTGCCTTTTTTCAGTCATCAGATGAAATCTAACTTAGATACGTGTTTTCTGTGTAACCGGCCTCCTCGGACGCAGTGAACTTAAACTGAACTGGGTTCACGATTTCACATTTAAATGCCCCAAAAAATCTGCACGTCGTATTTGAGTCCTTAGTTTTCTTGGTGAAAAGCATCTTCTAGCGCTGAAAGGAATTTTGTTGTTTCGAGCGTTTCCTCGATGATTCAGGATATAGACAGGCATTTCTGAAAAAGCTTTCGTTGTACTAGAAACTACTCGAAGTGTTTTTACTGTATTAAACATTTTTTTACTCTTTTAAAAACACGATCAGGTCTTTAGGACTCGAGACAACTGACTCGATGAGATGCAGCGAATACTTGGCACCTGCTTTGTTCTGTCTGGTTATTTCTTCCTTGTGTATTTTGGTAAAGTGCTTTGAGGCTCTGAGACTCTAAAACAAGCCTGAACTTCTCCCGTGCTGTTAACCTGATGAGACGGCGTCTTAATGTCCGTTTCCCTCGGTATCTTCAGGGTCTCCGGTCAGTGACGGAAGTTTAAACGCTGTGTGGACTTGTGAAAGCTTCCTGCAGCTGCTGAAGCTTTAAGTGCGGAGGATCGGGCGCCAGCTGAGACCAGGAGGACTTTCATAGTAGCTGAACTTTGTCTCGTCACATTTTCACTGAAGCTGTTAAAGCTGACCAGCTTCTGACAGAAGAGTTCAGCAGTTTGTGGTTTTAGGGGGAGTTTTGTGCTGGAAGGTACAACAGAGTACATTTACTCAGTTACTTTACAGATCACAGTGTTTCATCCCCTTCCTGTCCAGTGGAAACCTCGTATCTCCAGGTGTTTGTGACGAGCTGAAGGATGAAGAGTTTCCTTCACGTGCTGAGGAAACTCTCCTCCTCCTGAAGCTGAATAAACTCTTTAACCCCCCCTCGGATCAGCTGGGAAACGCATCGTCACAGAGCTGAAAACAGGCTGTTTCTCTGAGCTCAGGGAGACTTTTTAGAGATACGTGGTTCTCGCGGGACGGCGACGCTGCAAACACCTGATGACCTTATAGACCATGATGCATTGCTGCAGGTTAAACTGCCCAACAGTATATAAAGCAGTTAAAATGAGCTCAACCTGAAACATCTGCAGCAGTAAAATGCAACACACACATGAACGCAGCAGGAAGATGAATCCAGAAACATCAGATATAATAAAACACTGACAGGAAGCGTTTTACTGCACAGGGACGACTCTCACTGTCACACTTTAAGGAGCTTTAGCTGATTATACTTTTACTTTTACTGCAGTGGAGTATTTTCACTTTAAGTAAAGGGTCTGAACACTTCCTCCACCACAAAGACTTTTCACATATATATATATATATATTTATATATATATATATATATATAAAGACACACTTACACCGGATTATTTACATTGAATAAAACATTTGAGAGGCTAAACTCTCAGTTTGTAAAATATTTGAGTTTTTGTCCCGGACTCTCCACCACCTCCTCACAAGGTCAGCGTTTCCCTCGGCTTCATGCATATTTCATCATTTCATCATTCATAAATCAGCGGCTCTTCCCTTCCTGAGTGCTGCAGGACTCTGCACTAAAACGCCACTTTGTTCTTTTAGTTTTAGCAGCGCTGCGATCCCATTTAAATAAAGGCCAGCGAGCTGCAGAGAGGCGGCTGCTCGCTGGCCTTTAGCAGCTCTCAGCTAACACGCCTTCATTTCAATCTGTGAAAGTTGCTGCCCTTTAATTGCTGCTGGTTTCAACGAGCCCTTTGTTCCCAGTTTTTAAATACCAAGACCCATTTTCACCAGCGCTGTCAGGTCACCTCTGAGCTTCACGTCTCCTCCGTCAGAAACGCTAAATACAGTTTGTTCAGCGTCATTAAACGCATCACGGAGAGACTAATGATTTTATTCATTCATCGGGCCACAAAACTGTAACGTCGCTGCATGTTTTATGATGTTAAAACCATCAGCGTCTTTAAAATGTGACCACTTTATCCTCATAATATATATAAAACACACCTCCTGCTGCCTGTAAGGCTCAGGCTCCCTTAAATAATGAAGACGTCCTCACATTTGCCTCAAATTGAAAAATGAGGGTTCCTGGTTGCTTAAAGGACTTTGAATCGACCTTTTTCCCAGAAGACATTGCGACTTGTCATGGCAGGAAAATCACAGGCGTTCCTAACAACATTATTGATGACTCTGCCAATCAGTCGTCGTGTTATTTCCAGCTGCTCGTCCTGCTGTCACGGTTAACCCTTTCAGCCCGGCTTCCATTCAGCCTCCAAAAATGTCTCTCAGTAGCTTCGCGTCAGAGTTCAGAGTAACCAGGACTGTTTGAAAATGACGAAACGTTTGTTGGGACATTAGCTGCGTTCAAGATGTACGATGGATCACATAAACACGTGGAATTTAGGTTTGCTTAGAAAAAGACGCTGCGAAATGCATTTGATGTGAATTGTGAAGTCGTCAGACATGAGAGCTGATTACAGAGCAGCTAATCGGGGACGTCTGGTGGATCTGACAGAAACCGCGAGCTCACAGCCGCCGCAGAACTCAAGTAACAGGCGAGAGTGAATAAGTACAACAACACAGATTTACTCAAGTCAAACACGGGGGTCAAAGGTCAACACCCAGACTGTGAACAGTTCACTGAAGCATCGTAACCAATAAATAACAGGCATCTAACTCCGTACAGCCTCGTTTCGCCACCTGAAGGGACGCTCACATGTTGCTCGGATCGCTATGACAACATGCAGCGAGGAGGCGGTTGATATGACGATTGACGGCGAGATGAACCAATCAGTTCGTGTACAGAGAGTGGGTGGGGTTGATGATGGGGTTAAAGGCCATGCACCCCCACCCCAACACGAATATGTGAACACGTATATGTGTCCACACTTGTTTGCATGATCACGTCTGATTATTATTTTCATTATTGTTGTTATTATTAGTTTCCATTTCCTCATGTATTACACTTGTGTGTAAGTACGTCCTGTGATGTTTACCTGAGGTCCTGAGTCCTGAGCAGCGGCTTCCAGCTGGTCCGAAAAAGCCTCTTTCTTTCTGTCCAAGAAGATTTTTCTGTGGCTGCTTCAGTAAAACACAAAATAAAATGGAATACTAAAAGCTGGATATCACGCAGTAAATTGTGATGCTGAAAATTCTACATATTTAATTGGATTAAAACTGTTCAGCCTGCTTCAAAAACTATTTCACTCTTATAACAATCTAAGTTTTTTATATAAGTTACTGTTGTTCAAAGCCCTTCAAAAAAAACAAAGTTCTTTATTATCTGACTAATTGAAATTATGACATTAACAAGAAGCGGAGGTTCTCTGGTAGCGTCCAGGAGCGACTCCCCCACGACATGATGCTCCGGCCCTGCAAGTCACAGTCACTGCTGCAGCTAGTTAGCTGGTTAGCAGCTAACCCCCCCCCACACACACACACACAGTCCAGAGAAGAGCTGTAATTAGCTAACTCGAGTGAAAACACCAGCGCTGTTGTTGTCTTAAAGTATCTGATGAAACGACATTTACAGCTCCACCTCGGCCTCTTTGGGTCAGACTTTGTATTTGTAGCTCCTCCGTCACCTGCTGCAACATTAAAGCATCAGTAATATAATATGTATTATTCTGCATAACGAGCACTTTTACTTTGGATACTTTAAGTTTATGTTGATGCAGATACTTTTGTGCTTTAAACTTCAGTGAAACTGTGACGGAGTATTTCCACTCTGTGGAGTAAAAGATGCGAGCCCTTCTTCCTTCGTTAGCCCCGTAAATAAAACCCCCTCCGCTCTCTGCTGGACGTTGGTCGTGGATTTCATCTCTCAGCTCATCTGCTCGCTGCATGTTGCGCTGAGGTTGCGTCACAGTTGCCACACAGTCTGACTGAAGCAATCTGCTCCCGTGAAATTGGGAAGAGAGATTTAAAAAAAACAAAAACAGCCATCAGGATGCTCTTCAGCATTTTTCTAAGCTGTTTCCAGCAGCGACGGAGGACTGGTGGCGTCCCGTTGGACAGGAGCGAGGCCTGCTGCAGCCTGACCTTCCTGCTGATGCGTCAGAGTAAAGGTGATTCCCGAAGCAGAACCCGTCCGCTCAGACTGCTGCTGTTTGGTTCCAGACACGTCCGAACTCTAACTCACCATCAAACTGCCAGAATCAGATTCAAACCTGCACTTTTCTCCAAACGCTTCAGTTTGATCGTCTGGAAAGTCTTTGACTTGACATAACAAGTGATTTAGTGCTTTAAAGGGTCGGTTCATCCAAATTACAGGATGGTGATTCTGGCTTTGTGCGTTCAGGTTTAGAGATTTCCGCCTCCGCCTGATTTTAACGTCCGAGCGGCAGCCAGGATTTCAGAAACGCCGATGTCCAAATTCCACCTGGAAGAATCCCATTTACCTGAGGACATTGTTAATAGCCAGCTGCTTTTAGTATTTAATAAGAAAGAAAAGAAATGATGAGATAACCCTTTGTTGAAATTCAGGTGTTGCAGCAGCACAAGAACAGAAAAAGTCCAGATGAACAGAGAAAGTTTTTGTTCACATTTTCATTCATTGTTTACGCCTGTCTGACGGGTGACAGCTGTTTGCGGTTCATAAAGTCTGTCCGTGCAGAAATCCAGTCCTCAGTCTGAGTTAATCAAAGCAGGCGGAGAGCTTCCAAAGTTTCAGTCTTTTTAGGACAAAATTCCCTGTTTTTGTTACCGTCCCTCCACTGCAGCTCAACAAGGAAACAGAGGAAGAATTTCATCTGTGGAAGATCTCCACTGGCTTTGCCTAACTCGGACTGCCGAGGCTTCAGATAAACTGTGGAATATATTTTGCATATATCTAGGATTTTGTCCTCCATCGCTTGTATTGGAAGCACATTAGGAAGGGCTCTCTCTCAAGAAAAACCTGTTTCTGTTTTCTTAAAGATAACATATATTATATATTTAAGACAGACTTGAAAAATAGCGAATCTATCCTTTAAAGCCGTCTTCACCACAGAGGTGTGTTTGTTTAGTTTCCCGCTCACGTGAACATTTCCTGCAGGATGTTTGTACTGGACTAACCTGCTCAGAAGACCAGAGAGTCATCGATGGACCATCCATCAAAACAGCAGCGCTGCAATGATTTCGTTTATTTCTCTGTCTCTAAGGAGCTCCTGTCAGCTGATGTGCCACACAGATCCAATATGCAGCCGCCTCCAGAGCCCGTTCATCCCTTTAAAAAGCCTCCGTCAGCAGTTTATCATCACATACTGAGCCTGAAGAGGAGGAGGAGGAGGAGGAGGAGGAGGAGGGCTGGACATCCAGTGGCATTTTCAAGTTATTATTTCTATGTAGCTGCTTTACAATTTTACATGACAGAATTTCAATCAAACTTGAGTTTTTCTATTTTCTGTTACTTTATAGGCTACTGCTTATTAATATCTCATATCTACATTTATTTAACATCTTTAGTCACTAGTTATTTGTCAGATTAAGACTTGACATAAGAAACACATGATAGGCTTATAAAATATAATAAATTGTTAAAGATTAAACCAGTGATTTCAGTTGTTTTCAGCGTCACCAAAGAGACATTTCCGCTCTAAACTTCTCACATGGTTTCATTTAAATAACTCAAAAAGGTAAAATGATCCAATATTTCACAAAATAATCAAAGATAAGTCCAAAAACTGAAAACAGATTTGTGTATCAGGACTTTGTTTCTTCTTCTTTCTTCTCCCATTAATCATCTCACGACCCCTCAGATTTATCTGGTGATCATTTGGAGGGCCCCGACCCCTAGGTTGGGAACCACTGGACTAAACTAGCTAACTGTATATAAAGCAGATAAAACTAGCTAACTGTATAACGCAGTTAAAACTAGCTAACTGTATATAAAGCAGTTAAAACTAGCTAACTGTATATAACGCAGTTAAAACTAGCTAACTGTATATAAAGCAGTTAAAACTAGCTAACTGTATATAAAGTAGTTGAAACTAGCTAACTGTATATATTAAAACTAGCTAACTGTATATAAAGCAGTTAAAACTAGCTAACTGTGTATAAAGTAGTTGAAACTAGCTAACAGCGTATAAAGTAGTTAAAACTAGCTAACTGTATATAAAGTAGTTGAAACTAGCTAACAGTGTATAAAGCAGTTAAAACTAGCTAACTGTATATATTAAAACTAGCTAACTGTATATAAAGTAGTTAAAACTAGCTAACTGTATATAAAGCAGTTAAAACTAGCTAACTGTATATAAAGTAGTTGAAACTAGCTAACAGTGTATAAAGCAGTTAAAACTAGCTAACTGTATTAGCTAACTGTATATAAAGCAGTTAAAACTAGCTAACTGTATATAAAGTAGTTGAAACTAGCTAACTGTGTATAAAGCAGTTAAAACTAGCTAACTGTATATATTAAAACTAGCTAACTGTATATAAAGTAATTAAAACTAGCTCCACCTCGAGCAGCTACAGCAGTAAAATGCTGCTCTAACGTTGCTGCTTCAGTATTAACAATCTAATGATAAAATATATAATAATATAACAGTAACACGGGGCCATTTTACTGCGGAACAAGTACATTTACTTTTGATACTTTGAGTACATTCTTCTGATAATACTTCTGTACTGTTGCTTGAGTAGGATTTTGAATGCAGGACTTTTACTTAAGTAAAAGATCGTAATACTTCTTCCATTCCTGATCAACAGAAGCCACGAGGGAGTTACTTTAAAAAACTCAAAATCGACAGGAAAAAACCATCAAAATGAGGCAGATGATTATAAGATTGATGGATTTGACCGCTGTTCTAATTAAGCCGAGCAGATGCCCCATTTAACGGACACATAAAGGTTTTCAATTTGCTGCAACACCAAAACCTCATTTATCGATGGCTCGGAGGTGTTTTAAAATCATTTGTTCCTGAATATTTCTGTCTTTGGCCCAAAGCTAATCTACTTTTTCCAGGCAGAGAAACGTCACGACACATTTCAGCGCTGTGAGAACAAAACAAGGCAGTTAAAAGAAGCCAACAGGTGACCTTCAGCATGAAGAGACGCTTTAAAAAAAAAACGAGCTGTGACGAACCACAGTTTGAGTCTGTGGACAGGAAACACGTTCAGGTTAAAATCTCAGCTGTTTTCAGATGAATAAAAGATGGCATTTGGCTCGTTCAGCTGCAGTCGCCCACTGAGCGTCTTCACACCAGGTTTGCATCCAAAACGATGCATCTGTTTGTAAATGGATGCTTTTTAAATCACAGCTTCAGCGTCCTGGCAGCAGATATCTGGAAGAGGAGGATTCATTCAGCGCCTACATTTGTACATGCTGTGAATGCTCATTTTTGGTTTTGGCTGAAGTGGGAACAAAGCAGGAATTCATATTTCATCAGCTGTCGGACTGCTGGACCGAAAAACATGCAAATATTAGAAATGTGAGAGAGAAATGGACCAAAGCAGAAAGTGGCAGTTTGATAACAGAGGGTGGAGTCGACTCAAGTACAGTTTCATAAATGAAACCAGATGTTAGATGTAAAGAGCTGCTCTTACGTTGGAACAAAGTCAGTGTGTCTAAATGTTCGAGTCTTAATCGAGTCATTATGCGCCAGTCATCACATCTGGCGTTTAAACATTTTGAACACAGTGAGAGTGATAGTTTGGTAAATAAAAAAATAAAAAGAATATTTATTACTTTAAAATAACAAGTCTCTTGATTTTTGTCAAGACTCAAATCTGACTCGAGTTCGAGTCATGTGACCTGAGTTGCGAATAAACGACATTAAAGCTCATTGTTCTGTTTTGTTCTTTTAACGTTTTTTTTGTATTTGATTCAGTGTAACGTTTGGTTAAAAGATGGGATCTTGACACTTCATGTGTCTCCCTTTTATTAAGTTTTGTTAAAGGTCCGGCGTGGAGGATTTAGCGGCCTCTAGTGGTGAAACTCCAGTTTGAACACCGCTCGCCTCGCCCTCCCCTTCCAAGCGTGCAGGAGAAACTACGGCGGCCACGAAACTCTTGAAAAACATGCTGTAGAGCCGGTGTTTGGTTTGTCCGTTCTGGGCTACTGTAGAAACATGGCGGAGCAACATGGCGGCCTCCGTGGAAGGGGACCCGCTCCCTCTGTAGATATAAAGGCTGATTCTAAGGTAACGAAAACACAACGATTCGTAGTTTCAGGCGATTAAACGCGGGTGAAAACATATATTCTGCCGACAGCTCCTCCCGAAAGTTTCCCACTGGAGCTTTAAGTAATCGTTTTCAGTCAAAGCAGCGGCGGTTGATTCCTTTGCCTTGGGTTCAGTCTGAAGTGGGTCACGTGACTGTGACAGTCTGCACAGGTGGAAGTCAGATTAAAGATTATCCAGGCGATACTACGTCGACCGCAGGAGGAGAGAAGAAGAGGAGATAGATAGATGTGAAACTGGAAGAATGGAGGAGGAGGTGGAGACAGCAGAGGAAATGGAGGAAGATATTTTAAAGAAGAAATTGGTTTATAAAGTGATCAATCAATTGCTAATCCATAAACTAGTTCCTGATACCTACTGTGGGGACAATTGTTGGAAAGTGAGGACATTTTATCTGGTTCTCGTTTCTTCAAGGGGCTGATGACGGAGCGGGATGTCAATGAAGTTCTCACAAGTATAGTAGTTAGGGTTGAGCTTCTTTTGGATATTATCGATTCCGATTATTGATACTTATTGATTCCCAGTTTCACTTCCAATGCGGTGAAAAAAAAAAAAGAAAAAGAGGTCAAATGTTTAGATAAAAGCGTTTACTTTGACTTCTGTTGTTTAAAACAAGTAAATTCAGAGTCTTTAACTGAACCTTTACAAAGTAAATGCGAACAATAAAAACACGCCGCGGTATCTGACCCGCCTCGGCTTGGTGCCCCTGGCTCTCCTGGAGGTGCTGGCGCTGGCTGACGACGCCGCGCTGCCTTAAATGTTCGGTCAAGTTTGATGACTCACAGCCAAGTAGCTTCCCACTTTGCCTTTTTTGTTTTCTTTGATAAAGTGAAGCCACACTTTTGAGCGTTTTCCGCCCGTCCATCTTCCGCTGCCGTTGTGACGAAGCCACGCTGGCTCGCATCTGAACAAATCGACACGCTGTTGCGCTGATGCAGGACGTGGACGGGTCCTGGCAGATGTGTAGATTTTGTTTGCACTAAGAAAGAATTACTGTGTTTACGAACCGACAAGCAGAACCGAAATTCAAACTTTTTTTAAGGGGTGGTATTTTGGATTTGGATCTAATTTGGAACCGGTTTTCAGTTCCCAGCCCTATTAGTAGTACTAATGTGTGTGTGTGTGTGTGTGTGTGTGTGTGTGTGTGTTGTACTGAATATCCCAGCAGTGTTTCTGAACTTGAAAGGTCAGCAGAGTTTATTTTGTCGTCTGAAATGTCTCTGAAAGGTCAAACAGCAGCGACACAAACTGTGACAAACAGAGCGCCAGCAGCTCACCGCTGACCAGACGAGACGCGTCGACTGACCTTTCAACACTCTTTTTCAAACTGGTGGAGGTGAAACTTCACACGAAATCTGCCTCACGCGTCACAACTTGTTAACCACATTAAACGCAGCAGAACTACGTGGTTTCCAAAGAGGCCCAGAAACAATAAAGGCTGCGGAAGGAGCCGAACGTTTCTGTTTTATTTACTCCACGCTCTACACGTCTGTCTGAGAAGCGCTTCAAACTGCACTCACCTGTATGAAAGCTGCTGTACAAATAAAGTTTGTCTGATTGATTGATTGATTAGTAACGGTGATCCTGCTGCTGGAAATACTGCATAAATACTGGAGCACCAAATACTGATTAATCCGCCGCTGGAAATAGTCCCCAACAGATGCTCTGTTTCCTCCTGTTTGTTTGCTAAGATCTACAGCGAGCAGCTGTTTGAGGAAACTACTGAGCCTTTAAAAAATGAAAAGATGTTAAAGATTTCCATCTTCAGCAGGAACCAATGGGCTCGCAGCTGAGAGCTGAAGACAGGAAGTGAGACGGTACTGAGAGGCGGACTGACACGTTATTGGTTTGAGGCTGAACGTGAGATTTGTGAACAATATGAAAATTACAGAGAAAAGCCAACATTTAAATTTCACAGCAAAATCAATTCATTTCTATCAAGTCGCCACGATCATCACATTTACTCGCATCTGTGGAGTAAATGTGTTCAAATCTTTTGAATCGAGTTTGGTGAACGTTGACAAGCTGCTAAGCTTCTAGCACCACCTGTGAGGATGCACAGATGAATTTCTGAACAGTATAAAATGAAGGAAACTGCAGTATAAAGTGAAGGAAACTGCAGTATAAAATGAAGGAAACTGCAGTATAAAGCGAAGGAAACTGCAGTATAAAGCGAAGGAAACTGCAGTATAAAGTGAAGGAAACTGCAGTATAAAATGAAGGAAACTGCAGTATAAAATGAAGGAAACTGCAGTATAAAGTGAAGGAAACTGCAGTATAAAGTGAAGGAAACGGCAGTATAAAGTGAAGGAAACTGCAGTATAAAGCGAAGGAAACTGCAGTATAAAGCGAAGGAAACTGCAGTATAAAATGAAGGAAACTGCAGTATAAAGCGAAGGAAACTGCAGTATAAAATGAAGGAAACTGCAGTATAAAATGAAGGAAACTGCAGTATAAAGCGAAGGAAACTGCAGTATAAAGCGAAGGAAACTGCAGTATAAAATGAAGGAAACTGCAGTATAAAATGAAGGAAACTGCAGTATAAAGTGAAGGAAACTGCAGTATAAAGTGAAGGAAACTGCAGTATAAAGCGAAGGAAACTGCAGTATAAAATGAAGGAAACTGCAGTATAATGAAGGAAACTGCAGTATAAAGTGAAGGAAACTGCAGTATAAAGTGAAGGAAACTGCAGTATAAGCGAAGGAAACTGCAGTATAAAGTGAAGGAAACTGCAGTATAAAGCGAAGGAAACTGCAGTATAAAGCAAGGAAACTGCAGTATAAAGCGAAGGAAACTTCAGTATAAAATGAAGGAAACTGCAGTATAAGTGAAGGAAACTGCAGTATAAAGTGAAGGAAACTGCAGTATAAAGTGAAGGAAACTGCAGTATAAAATGAAGGAAACTGCAGTATAAAGCGAAGGAAACTGCAGTATAAAGTGAAGGAAACTGCAGTATAAAGTGAAGGAAACTGCAGTATAAGCGAAGGAAACTTCAGTATAAAATGAAGGAAACTGCAGTATAAAGTTAAGGAAACTGCAGTATAAAGCGAAGGAAACTTCAGTATAAAGTGAAGGAAACGCCAGTATAAAATGAAGGAAACTGCAGTATAAAATGAAGGAAACGGCAGTATAAAGTGAAGGAAACTGCAGTATAAAGTGAAGGAAACTGCAGTATAAAGTGAAGGAAACTGCAGTATAAAATGAAGGAAACTGCAGTATAAAGTGAAGGAAACTGCAGTATAAAGTGAAGGAAACTGCAGTATAAAGCGAAGGAAACTGCAGTATAAAATGAAGGAAACTGCAGTATAAAATGAAGGAAACTGCAGTATAAAGCGAAGGAAACTGCAGTATAAAGTGAAGGAAACTGCAGTATAAAGTGAAGGAAACTGCAGTATAAAGTGAAGGAAACGGCAGTATAAAGCGAAGGAAACTGCAGTATAAAGCAAAGGAAACTGCAGTATAAAGCGAAGGAAACTGCAGTATAAAATGAAGGAAACTGCAGTATAAAGTGAAGGAAACTGCAGTATAAAGTGAAGGAAACTGCAGTATAAAGTGAAGGAAACTGCAGTATAAAATGAAGGAAACTGCAGTATAAAGCGAAGGAAACTGCAGTATAAAGTGAAGGAAACTGCAGTATAAAGTGAAGGAAACTGCAGTATAAAGCGAAGGAAACTTCAGTATAAAATGAAGGAAACTGCAGTATAAAGTTAAGGAAACTGCAGTATAAAGCGAAGGAAACTTCAGTATAAAGTGAAGGAAACGCCAGTATAAAATGAAGGAAACTGCAGTATAAAATGAAGGAAACGCCAGTATAAAGTGAAGGAAACTGCAGTATAAAGTGAAGGAAACTGCAGTATAAAGCGAAGGAAACTTCAGTATAAAGCGAAGGAAACTTCAGTATAAAATGAAGGAAACTGCAGTATAAAGTGAAGGAAACTGCAGTATAAAGTGAAGGAAACTGCAGTATAAAGTGAAGGAAACTGCAGTATAAAATGAAGGAAACTGCAGTATAAAGTGAAGGAAACTGCAGTATAAAGTGAAGGAAACTGCAGTATAAAGCGAAGGAAACTGCAGTATAAAGCGAAGGAAACTTCAGTATAAAATGAAGGAAACTGCAGTATAAAGTTAAGGAAACTGCAGTATAAAGCGAAGGAAACTTCAGTATAAAGTGAAGGAAACGCCAGTATAAAATGAAGGAAACTGCAGTATAAAATGAAGGAAACGCCAGTATAAAGTGAAGGAAACTGCAGTATAAAGTGAAGGAAACTGCAGTATAAAGCGAAGGAAACTTCAGTATAAAATGAAGGAAACTGCAGTATAAAGTGAAGGAAACTGCAGTATAAAGTGAAGGAAACGCCAGTATAAAGTGAAGGAAACTGCAGTATAAAATGAAGGAAACTGCAGTATAAAGTGAAGGAAACTGCAGTATAAAGTGAAGGAAACTGCAGTATAAAATGAAGGAAACTGCAGTATAAAGTGAAGGAAACTGCAGTATAAAGTGAAGGAAACTGCAGTATAAAGTGAAGGAAACTGCAGTATAAAATGAAGGAAACTGCAGTATAAAGCGAAGGAAACTGCAGTATAAAGTGAAGGAAACTGCAGTATAAAGTGAAGGAAACTGCAGTATAAAATGAAGGAAACTGCAGTATAAAGTGAAGGAAACTGCAGTATAAAGCGAAGGAAACTTCAGTATAAAATGAAGGAAACTGCAGTATAAAGTGAAGGAAACTGCAGTATAAAATGAAGGAAACTGCAGTATAAAGCGAAGGAAACTGCAGTATAAAGTGAAGGAAACTGCAGTATAAAGTGAAGGAAACTGCAGTATAAAGCGAAGGAAACTGCAGTATAAAGCGAAGGAAACTTCAGTATAAAATGAAGGAAACTGCAGTATAAAGTTAAGGAAACTGCAGTATAAAGCGAAGGAAACTTCAGTATAAAGTGAAGGAAACGCCAGTATAAAATGAAGGAAACTGCAGTATAAAATGAAGGAAACGCCAGTATAAAGTGAAGGAAACTGCAGTATAAAGTGAAGGAAACTGCAGTATAAAGCGAAGGAAACTTCAGTATAAAATGAAGGAAACTGCAGTATAAAGTGAAGGAAACTGCAGTATAAAGTGAAGGAAACGCCAGTATAAAGTGAAGGAAACTGCAGTATAAAATGAAGGAAACGGCAGTATAAAGTGAAGGAAACTGCAGTATAAAGCGAAGGAAACTGCAGTATAAAGCGAAGGAAACTGCAGTATAAAGTGAAGGAAACTGCAGTATAAAGGAAACTGCAGTATAAAGTGAAGGAAACTGCAGTATAAAGTGAAGGAAACTGCAGTATAAAGTGAAGGAAACTGCAGTATAAAATGAAGGAAACTGCAGTATAAAGTGAAGGAAACTGCAGTATAAAGTGAAGGAAACTGCAGTATAAAATGAAGGAAACTGCAGTATAAAGCGAAGGAAACTGCAGTATAAAGCGAAGGAAACTGCAGTATAAAGTGAAGGAAACTGCAGTATAAAGCGAAGGAAACTGCAGTATAAAATGAAGGAAACTGCAGTATAAAATGAAGGAAACGGCAGTATAAAGTGAAGGAAACGGCAGTATAAAGCGAAGGAAACTGCAGTATAAAATGAAGGAAACTGCAGTATAAAGTGAAGGAAACTGCAGTATAAAGTGAAGGAAACTGCAGTATAAAATGAAGGAAACTGCAGTATAAAATGAAGGAAACTGCAGTATAAAATGAAGGAAACTGCAGTATAAAGCGAAGGAAACTGCAGTATAAAGTGAAGGAAACTGCAGTATAAAATGAAGGAAACTGCAGTATAAAATGAAGGAAACGGCAGTATAAAGTGAAGGAAACTGCAGTATAAAGTGAGAGAAACTGCAGTATAAAGTGAAGGAAACGGCAGTATAAAGTGAAGGAAACGGCAGTATAAAGTGAAGGAAACTGCAGTATAAAGTGAAGGAAACTGCAGTATAAAATGAAGGAAACTGCAGTATAAAGTGAAGGAAACGGCAGTATAAAGTGAGAGAAACTGCAGTATAAAATGAAGGAAACTGCAGTGTAGCTGAGGCGTGAGCCTTGGTACACCAGGATGAAATAAATCTACACGAATCTTTTGTGTCAACGGAGGGAACGGAGAGCTGAGAGTCCAAAATGGAGGGAGCTGGTGTCAGTTCCTCCGCCATGAGGTTCTGAGAGTCAGACGCTTCACTTCCTGCATTCTGGTGAATTTTTATGCACCGGTTTCAACGTCCTCTGCTGCTCTCAAAACGAATGTAAAAGAAATGCAGAGTCAGCGAGAGTAAAGCACTGTTGCATCAGTTATATCAAGGACTAAAACATCAGATCATGGACAAAATGTTTGGTCTGTCAAACGGGTTTATCTGGAAGAAGCCAGCGCCCACTGATAAACTTAGCAAACGACCTGGTTGACCGCAGAGACCGCTATGGAGGATGACTGAACAATACATTTACTGAATTTTGACCTTCAGTCCAACACCTTTCAGGAAGACTAATGTCCACCGAGTGGGTCATTGGTTAGACTTCTCTCTCGCACACAGGGGGCGGGTCTTCTGCTTACATCCTCAGAGATCTGAGATCTGTATCTGGGAGGACGGCGCTGCGTAGCTAACTATCACGTGACTCCAAACACAGACGCTGGGGAAGTCTGCGTCCTCTGACGTGGTAGTCCACGCTGCGTCAGGTGGGACAGTCCACCGCGGGCGACAGAAAAGACTCGTTCCCACCGACGGGGCTGACCCACTCGTTCAGATCTGTCGTTCAGATCTAAAAGGATTGGGTTTATTATTTCTCATGTCACTCCCAGCATGTGAAAACATAGCGTATGCTTTAGAGCGGGGTGCGTGATCCAGCGAGGGGACGCGGGACGGGTGGCGACCCGACCTGCCAAGAGCTGAAGCGTTGGACGAGCGTAAGCTTTGACCTGCTTGCGGCTCTCGACAAAATGACAGGAAATGATGGAAGTCGCTGGGGTTCGTCCTCTGGGGGACGTGAACGTCTGAACCAAAATGACAATGTCGCCAAACAACGCTCGAGGAGAGCGTGGAGACACCGGAGCATCGCGTTTGCACTTTTCCTGTATGACATGATATAAACACTAATATATAACTCTGCAGCAGTCATAACTGCAGGCAGCATTTGTTCTCCAGCGAACTCAAACACATCTTTCACTTTAAAAAAAGCCAATTACTTTGCTGTTTTGGAGTTTTTCTCTCCACTGTCTGCTAACTGACTGAAGCGCATGAATACCAAATGAAAGCTGACATGAGACGTGATTGCGTATTCATGAATGTGTCGTATATCATCAGTCAGCGAGACGGAGCTGCAGGCCGTCAACACTCGCTCTCAGACTGATGAAAACTGTTTGAAAGATCCAATTAAAGACTAGTTTATATTAATGATGGTGAGAATCCATTACTCTAAATCTGTTGATGAAAAGTTGGCTTTCTTCTCCACGTGGCAGATCAAAGATGCTGTTGACCTCTTGTCCAGATTTTATTTTAAAAAATTCCAGGATGAACCTTTTGCTACGGAAACTGTGATGGACTCGTTTTGTGTCAGATAATTGACAATCAGTAATTGATTATTCAATGATGACTGTTAGTTGAAGAGATGGCTGATGTTTCTATTCGGCAAACATTTTATTAGTGTTTTTGTCTTTAACCGCGTGAGAGTGGGCGCTCAGTACTTCAAAAACTGTGCAACAATACAATCAAATAAAGGATGACTGAAGGGTTAGCGTTATTAGACCTCCGCAAAGGTAACAAGGAGATCTTAATTAATAATCACTGATTAAATGCACCACTCGGCGAGCACTCCCACATGAAGTTGGACTTCGGGCTGATTGTGGAGGACAGTGCAGGCTTGCAAAATATACTGTCGTGCCCTACAAACCCAAAAAGCAGGAACTAAAGCTAACTAGCCTAGCTTAGCAGAGGAGCAGTAACTGCTGCCTCTGCGGCCCTGGACTCTGGAGGAATTCCCACGCTTTAAATCAAATATTTAAATGTAAATAATAATAATTAATAATAATAAAACTTTATTCATAGAGCACTTGTCAAAACAAAGTACAAAGTGCTTCACACCGAGAGGAATAAAACACCACAGTGAATGACGAGATATAAAGCAATAAAATAAACAGCCAGTTCAGGTAAAATCAGGATCTGCTTTCAGATAAAAATGTGTTTTGAGACGAGACTTAAACGAAGACGCTGACTCAGACGGCCTGATGTCTTCGGGCAGGTTGATCCAGATCCTCGGGGCCCTGATGGCAAAAGCTCTGTCCCCCTTAGTTTCCATCCTGGACTCAGGATCAGACAGGAGACCCCTGCCCGAAATATTTAAAGACTGATCTACTAAAATAGTTCATTGGTTCAAATGGACAAAAGAGCTGAAACGAGGACACATTGTGTTAAAAACAGATCTAAAGTATCTAAAGTTTGTAACGATTATTAATAATCAGCCTTAAAAAGGCAAAAACTTAATGTTTTGGAACTTATCTGTTTGGATACCCTTTTTCTCAACTTCACTGTTTCTGCATTTACTGGCTTCTGCCTCCGGAAGGACCTGCAGTCAGTCAGCGACGGGTTACAGACGAGAAAGCCAGTAAGTATTTTTCTGATTAAAATGTACCACGGCTGCACTCAGGCAGGCGGCTGAATATTTATATGCTAGGATGTTGGTTCGGTTTCCGAGGTGGAGAGAGACAAGATCAAGTCAGAGGTTGTTCAACCAAAAAGAATTAGAAATGCTGAGTAAACTGCTGAAGGGTCTTTCTCTTTCGCTGCGTACAACCTCTATCAAAGAGCTGTATGTAGCCTGAGAGGCAAAACCCAGGGCAAAAAAAAGCCCTCAGCGCTGCTGGGTAAGTTTATTATTGTGAGCCCACAGTTGATACCTGAAGGCGAGTGCATCAGCATGCTGATAGATTGATTGGGCACCCTGTTTATTTATGTTCCATATCGGTTTATAATGTTATATATTGTGGAGGAGGAAGTACTCAGACCCTTTACTTAAGTAAAAGTATAATCAGCTAAAGTTCCTTAAAGTGTGGCAGTGAGAGTCGTCCCTGTGCAGTAAAACGCTTCCTGTCAGTGTTTTATTATATCTGATGTTTCTGGATTCATCTTCCTGCTGCGTTCATGTGTGTGTTGCATTTTACTGCTGCAGATGTTTCAGGTCGAGCTCATTTTAACTGCTTTATATACTGTTGGGTAGTTTAACCTGCAGCAATGCATCATGGTCTATAAGATCATCACGTGTTTGTAGCGTCGCCGTCCCGCGAGAACCACGTATCTCTACAAAGTCTCCCTGAGCTCAGAGAAACGGCCTGTTTTCAGCTCTGTGACGATGCGTTTCCCAGCTGATCCGAGGGGGGGTTAAAGAGTTTATTCAGCTTCAGGAGGAGGAGAGTTTCTCAGCACGTGAAGGAAACTCTTCATCCTTCAGCTCGTCACAGACACCTGGAGATACGAGGTTTCCACCGGACAGGAAGGGGATGAAACGCTGTGATCTGTAAAGTAACTGAAGCCGTCAGACAAACGTAGGGAAGTGAAAAGTCCAATATTTCCTCTGAGACGTGGCGCAGTGGAAGCAGAAAGTAGCAAGAAATGGAAATACTGCAGTAAAGTACCTCGAGTTTGTACTTAAGTGCAGTAAATGTACTCAGTTCCACCGCAGGTTATGTAATGACTGAAAGGCCAGAGCTTCCCTGTGCAGCGGACTTTCTCCTCTGGTGAGAGATGAGCGGTTTATCGGGCCGAAGTCAGCGTTGGTGTGTTTTGTGTCTCCTCTGTTTTCAGCCTCTCATCGTCGATCTCAGCTCTTTTATCTCGTTAGCGAAGCTTCAGTCTTTCTGCGTCTCTTAGAGGGAAAAAACTGTAAACTACAGGCAAACTTTCCTCAGCTTTAATGAGGAATGTGACACAGCTGAGCTAGCAGCGCTTTAAAATGTGTGTGTGTTCAGAGTGTGTGTGTGTGTGTGTGTGTGTGTGTGTGTTCAGAGTGTGTTCAGAGTGTGTGTGTGTGTGTCCAGCCTTGCTGACTGCGGTTTCTGTAAATTGGATCGCCGCTGCGTTTCTGCGCTCTCTAACAGCCTCTTAAGCGTTTTAAAAATCGTTGGCAGCGGCCCGTTCGCCTGGAGCGTTACCCATAATTCCCTCCTCTCTGTGCGGACAGTGGTTGTGCTCCACATGGAAACGTCTGTTGAACACACACAGTTGTTCCCCATCGATTAGAGTTCGGAGCTGCAGGTCCGAGCAGTCAGATCACGAATCATGACTTGACCTTCAAAACGTCGCCATCGTCAGGTTAGCGGTGTGACATCACAGAGACGTACGCTCGATGCGTTCGCTCTGACGGAGGCAGCCGCTCTCTGAGCTTAGTTCCTCTGTGAATACGCTGGGAACGGGATCATCGGGGCGCCGCCACGCTGGACGTCCGGTCCTTTTCGAATGCAGCCGTGTAACGTGACGCTCTGTTAGGTTGTAATCCGCTCGTGCTAATGCTAGCGCGTCGGATCGTCCATCGCTTACACTTTAGTTTTTAGATTTCGAAAGACTAAAATAGGAAATTATTAGTGAATAAAAACATTAGAATAAATAATAAATGATTGAACGCAGCACTAACATGTCGTCACCTGTGAAGCTGAGAAGTTGAACTCGTGATCAAACGGCGGCTTGTTTCCGCCTCCAGCAGCTACAGAGTCACATGACGCTTCGTCAGGAGGCGAGTTTGTGTCTCCTGATGGACGCCAGTCCGGTCTTCTCTCTGTCAGCTCTGTGTTTGGGGGGAAACATCTGGCTCTATAGCTGCTAGATGCTCCGCTACGTTCAGCAGCTGCTCTCTGACTGCGTCTGGCTGCTGCTCAGCAGGAAGCGTTCAGCAGCTTCTTCTTCTCTGGAAGCGACGCTCTGAGAGCCGAGAGCGAACCAGAGCAGCGAACGACGAGCTGAAAGTCTCCGTGAGGCCGAGCGGCGCTGCAGGTTCAGCTGACGAGTCACCGACGCGCTGTCTTCACATTATCCTCTCATGCATTATTATGATAAAGACATTGATTGTAGCGGCTTTAAACAGGGAACGCGCTCTCAGCAGGTGAGCGTGACGGGATGGAAGCGGAGCTGAGGACGTGCACTAACCGGGAACTGCGGAAATTAGAAAGAAATAAAGGCCCGGGGCACCGTTTGAGAATGTAGTGCCTCTGCTCGCATAGATACCTCAAGAGAAAGGTGAAGAAATATGCTGTATTGTTATTTGAATGAAGTGACCTTTTAAGAAAATGAATGCAGGCGATTATAGAAACCATCATGTAAACAGTTTCATCTGAATAATGTCGAGCGGCTGATTGCTGACAGTTCGCTTGTAAACATCATCACGGAGGACTTTTCAATCCGCAGCAGTGAGACAATGACTGCTGCTTTATTTATCTGAGAAAAACCTCCATCTGCTCCATTGTTCGGCGCGGAGCTGCTCATTACCGAGCCCATTATGTGTCTTCATGCTGGAGGACTTCTAAACGATCGGTTGGGGAGTGAATGAGCACTCGGCTCTCCCGCCTGTTTATCTGCGGGCGGCAGCGACCAGGCCGGCGCTCGACACGCTGAGCTGGACAGATAAACGACCCCGGCATGTATGGAGTGAGACGGATGATTTGGTATTTTGGAGTTAATAAGTCAGAGAGAGCGATGGCGGACGTCCTCTCGTTGGTCGCGCGTGGACAACAAACGCTGCTGCTCGTCAGGATCATTAACGCCGCCTCGGTCTGGTGAGGACGAGTGATTTATGGCGTCGCTCGGAAGGTGAAGGAAGATGGATGAAGGGCTGTGGGTTGGTGGATCTACCTGAGGGGGGGGGGGACTCTGGAGGTGGTCTTCAGGTCCTCCACCCACAGGCCTGAGCTGACCTTTGACCCCTGGATTAAATGTGTGCTGGGATGCTTCTGGCTGCACTTTAATGGATATTTAATGGAGAGGAAGCACCGCTGTGCGTTCCCACAGCAGACAGAAGTAACTGAACCTGCAGAGAAACAAAGACACGCTTCATTTAATAATCATTTAAGATGTTTTCAAATCAGGCTCATTCGATCACAGACAGCCAACAAGTCGTGTTTTACTTAATCAGGATGCTAACGCCAAGCTGTGCAAGACTGTGGAAATGTGACGTCCTGAACATTTAACTTTTAGATCACTTTTATTGGATTTCTGGCGGGCTTCTGACGAGTTCTGAATCTCCCCTCTGGGGATCAATAACGGCTTGTCTTAGGTTTTCCATGGAGTCATTTTACTGCCGACGACTGCCGATGTTTCCTCCGTGCGCTTAGCTAGTGTTGTTCTACATTTTTGTCAACAACGCGTCCCTCAGTACTTCCCGACTTCCTGTCTGTGCCTCTCAGCTGCGAGCCCATTGGTTCCTACAGAAGCCGTAAATCTTCCTCACACCTTACTGAAAGTCTACAGCCATGCTAGCAGCTCTGTGAGCCAGTGCTTTGAGCTAAATGCTAACATCAGCATGCTAACATGCTCACAGCGACAATGCTAACATGCTGATGTTCATATCACGGACGCCATCTTAGTTTAGCGTGTTAGCACGCTAACATTTGCTCATTAACACTAAACACAATGTACAACAGCCTCTTAGTCTTGTTCTTTTGCTACGAAGCATGAAAAGCAAAACATTATCGTTGTGTATATTTTGATGCTAAATTCAGTCGGTCTTGAATTCAGGACTTGTGACAGAGTATTTCTACACTGTGGTGTTACTACTTTTACTTAAGAAAAAGAGAAATCCTACTGAAATAAAACAACACTGTAAAACCCAAAGTGCCAGTGATCCAGGTGCCCTGCGGCCTGTGATTCACCTGCAGCGTGATGAGGGGCGGGCTGTGATTTGTCCTGCTGTTGTTGGAGGTGAAAGATGGCTGGCAGGCGGGTGAGGAGAAGGGGGGTGAGGGGCCGACACCCTATTATTTCCTGCCCTAATGGAGCAGCTCCAGGCGGACGTGGCCTCGTTTTAAAGAAAGGAAGGAAAAATATGATATTTTGCCTCCATCTTTACCTCAGACTCGGGGGAGCGGGGGGAGCAGTCATACATTTAAAATGCTCAGATATATAAAAAAAAACCCACCTGGCACTTTAGGTTTGGGGATTTTATTTAAATTGCCTCGTCTGATCCCATCTGGGTCGATATCTTCTGCCCTCTGGCCAAAATAAAGCGTCTGAAGCTTCATTCTAAACAATATATTCAGTTCACTCAGTTCACAGGGAGCGACGACAGCTGGACAGCGTTTATACGTTTTAATGGAGGCTGATGACACTTGAGTTGAAGAGACTTTACTCGCAGCTTCAAACGTTCGTTCAAACGCCTAAAACAACCCGTCATACCGACTGACAGCGACGGTCCTTTACTTCGACGTGCTACAAGAGGTTTTTCACTGGTTAACGGCCTCAATTTAAAACTGACGCCTCTACGTGACCGCCATGAGCAAAAGAGACCATCAGCGAGAAGACTGGATGTTTCTATATAGTTATTCTTAACGCCTGTCGCCGGTTCGATTCCCTGCGAAGTCAGACGAAGCGATTAACGGCACGCAGACCGGAAGCCATTTCCATTTTCGCAGGCAAAGTTTCGCAGTGAGTCGTACGTTAGTCAGTCGAAACGAAGCAGGAGGAGATTTTTATTTAAACAAAGTTGACTTTGTTTCCCCATCGTCATATTACAGTAATTAATCTGACGTAGCCACGAATAGACACATTACCTCATCGCTGTGCAACCTGCAAACAGCTGTTTAAAAAAGACAAATAGAATCAAAAATAAGTTGCGTCTTTCTTTCACTCGCTTCCAAAACAAATCAGGATCTTTACGACACTCTACCTTTTGTCCACAGGGGGCGCCAGAATCAACACACCATGAAAGTTCCTTCTAGTTGCTTTAAATAAAAGCACTAACACACACTCTGTGAAACCCTCTGCTGCAGTGAAAGTGTGAGAGTGTGATCAGGAAACAGCCCTTAAAGCATTAAAGCAGTGCAGCGTCCCTGTGGCTGCTGTGCTGTTATATATTCTGTCATCAGGTTATTATTCCTCGTGCATTAATGGAAAGCAGGATGTTGCTGCTGCAGCTGGTGGAGCCGGAGCTCATGTTGAACCGGTTTGTATCGGACTGCAGCTGATGATGCTTTTCATTCTGGATCCATCTGCCGATTCTTTTCTCCATCGATCGGTTTGGAAAACTGGTGAAAACGGTGAGAAACGCCGTCACGACGACCCGGAGCCCAAAGCGACGCCTTCACCTGTCCGACCGACAGTCCGAAGCTCGACGTTATTAACAAACATCACAGTTATTACAGTCGTTCAGAGGAAAAGCAGCAGATCTGCAGCCAGGAAGGGATTTACAGGAGAAACGACTTCAACAATATTTTATAAACTTTTCATAATGTTTTGTGCAAAAATCTGAATCTGTAAAGAAACTAAAGCCGTCAGATAAATGTAGGGAAGTAAAAAGTCCAACATTTCCCTCTGAGACGTGGCCGAGTGGAAGCAGAAAGTAGCATGAAAAGAAAAAACTCAAGTAAGTAAAAGTACCTCGAATTTGTACTTCAGTACAGCACCTGAGTAAATGTGCTTAGTTACGTTCCTCCGCTGCTCAGGTTAATAGCAAGTGGAGATTTAGTCTTTACATATCCATCCGCCACTCAGTGAGGAAACGTCACACACAGAAGCTTCCGTCAGCGTGAGGCCGAGGCCTGCTGCCGCCGAGGACCGTCCTCGTCTTTTATCAGGACGAAGCACCTGCTGCCTCAGACGACCCGAACAAAGCCGAGCAGGGCTTCAGTGTAATCTGCCCTCCGAGGCGCCCGGTCAGCAAGAGCCCGGAGATTACAGTCCACCTCTGCAGCAGCACGTCCGCACACCGCACACAGATTACGGCTGACAGCCGGGGGACGCGTCGATGCCTCCCAACGGCGACGGGACCCACCAGAGCACAGTGGGTGTCGGAGGAGGAGGAGGAGGAGGAGGGTGGAGCTGACGGACTTTAGCCCAGTGGGTGGTGTGTTCATCCGGTGGGTAACTGAATCTGAGTAGTCTGAGCTGTCAGCCCACTTGTTCAGCTTAGTGAGCGGGTTAAGGAGCAGCCAGTCAGGTGAGGAGATGAGCTGCCTGCGCAGTGACAGCACACCTGAGGAGGGAGACTAGCACTTTCTTTCAGGAGTTTCTGGAGCGTTCGGACTTCTTGTGTATTTTGCAGCTAAAAGTGAGTCCAGTGTCATTGTAGCTTAAAGTGTTGATCTGATTATTTAAGGAGTTTTGGGGCTGATTGAGAGATTCAGGTGTTGAACAACAGTAGTTACAGCAGTTTGCCAAGTTTTATTGTTGATGCAGTGAAAGTTATTTGCTTCTCTTTTGAAGTATTTCTGTTTTAGAACCACAGCCGGACACGGAAACGTGTTTGGAATAAAGATTCTCGGCGTTAAAGCCGGGTCCACGTGCCCCGCGGCGATCACAGGCTAAAGAGCCGGCTAAGCCCGCATAACTGAGCGCTTCCAGCCTGTAGTTGGAGTCAGTGTGTTTCCGCCGCACAGCGAGGGGACGCTGCTTACCTTGATGACGTGTTGCAGGTGTGCTGTCGCCTGCAGCTCTTTCAGCCCGCAGTCAGTTTCTGTGAGATTTAAAACTGACCAGAAACAGCAGAATGTGGCCACACCCGGCTGATTAGACCAGTTTTTGTTAAAGAACAGCAGCGCTAACGAAGCTCCGCTAACTCAGTGATAAACACGCTGCATTTCCTGCAAGTTGTTCACAATAAGAGCATCCCGCCTGTCTGCCAGGGCAAAGCTTTTAATGTGAAGCAGCATCAGCAGTAACGTCACACAGCTGTGACACACCGCGGTGTAATTCTGGACCCTATACCCGGGCAGTCTCTGTGGGCCCCCTTCCTCTCTCCGTCCATCCTGGGACCTTTAGTTGCCCCTGTGTGAGCTCGCCCAGTATTCTGCGATGACGGGTCCTCCGTGTGTTTCGTGTTGGTAATGTTGATAGACAGCTATGATGCTGATTCGTTTATGTTATATGATGCAAATACGCTCCAAGCTCGATTCCCGGCTGACCGCCTTCGATCCAAACATTGAACTGAAGCCATTCTCGAACCGCGCTGGCTGTGCTCGCCTTTCTCTCTTTTCTTTTCTGGTACCCAGATGTCCCTTTCTCACGCTGGCGCTGCAGCATCAGCAGCCACTCAGCTCCGTTAGCTGCGTTTACAGATGAATCCTACAGCCGAGCAGGGCTTCAGTGTAATCTGCCCTCCGAGGCGCCCGGTCAGCAAGAGCCCGGAGATTACAGTCCACCTCTGCAGCAGCACGTCCGCACACCGCACACAGATTACGGCTGACAGCCGAGGGACGCGTCGATGCCTCCCAACGGCGACGGGACCCACCAGAGCACAGTGGGTGTCGGAGGAGGAGGAGGAGGAGGGTGGAGCTGACGGACTTTAGCCCAGTGGGTGGTGTGTTCATCCGGTGGGTAACTGAATCTGAGTAGTCTGAGCTGTCAGCCCACTTGTTCAGCTTAGTGAGCGGGTTAAGGAGCAGCCATCAGGTGAGGAGATGAGCTGCCTGCGCAGTGACAGCACACCTGAGGAGGGAGACTAGCACTTTCTTTCAGGAGTTTCTGGAGCGTTCGGACTTCTTGTGTATTTTGCAGCTAAAAGTGAGTCCAGTGTCATTGTAGCTTAAAGTGTTGATCTGATTATTTAAGGAGTTTTGGGGCTGATTGAGAGATTCAGGTGTTGAACAACAGTAGTTACAGCAGTTTGCCAAGTTTTATTGTTGATGCAGTGAAAGTTATTTGCTTCTCTTTTGAAGTATTTCTGTTTTAGAACCACAGCCGGACACGGAAACGTGTTTGGAATAAAGATTCTCGGCGTTAAAGCCGGGTCCACGTGCTGGCGATCACAGGCTAAAGAGCCGGCTAAGCCCGCATAACTGAGCGCTTCCAGCCTGTAGTTGGAGTCAGTGTGTTTCCGCCGCTGGCGAGGGACGCTGTTTACCTTGATGACGTGTTGCAGGTGTGCTGTCGCCTGCAGCTCTTTCAGCCCGCAGTCAGTTTCTGTGAGATTTAAAACTGACCAGAAACAGCAGAATGTGTCCACACCCGGCTGATTAGACCAGTTTTTGTTAAAGAACAGCAGCGCTAACGAAGCTCCGCTAACTCAGTGATAAACACGCTGCATTTCCTGCAAGTTGTTCACAATAAGAGCATCCCGCCTGTCTGCCAGGGCAAAGCTTTTAATGTGAAGCAGCATCAGCAGTAACGTCACACAGCTGTGACACACCGCGGTGTAATTCTGGACCCTATACCCGGGCAGTCTCTGTGGGCCCCCTTCCTCTCTCCGTCCATCCTGGGACCTTTATTTGCCCCTGTGTGAGCTCGCCCAGTATTCTGCGATGACGGGTCCTCCGTGTGTTTCGTGTTGGTAATGTTGATAGACAGCTATGATGCTGATTCGTTTATGTTATATGATGCAAATACGCTCCAAGCTCGATTCCCGGCTGACCGCCTTCGATCCAAACATTGAACTGAAGCCATTCTCGAACCGCGCTGGCTGTGCTCGCCTTTCTCTCTTTTCTTTTCTGGTACCCAGATGTCCCTTTCTCACGCTAGCGCTGCAGCATCAGCAGCCACTCAGCTCCGTTAGCTGCGTTTACGGATGAATCCTACAGCGGGGGCGGACTAAACCATTCTGGCCTTTTGTGAGGGGCCTCAGAGAGCCGCCACTCTTTTTCTTTTCTGGTACCCAGATGTCCCTTTCTCACGCTAGCGCTGCAGCATCAGCAGCCACTCAGCTCCGTTAGCTGCGTTTACGGATGAATCCTACAGCGGGGGCGGACTAAACCATTCTGGCCTTTTGTGAGGGGCCTCAGAGAGCCGCCACTCTTTTTCTTTTGGATACAAAGTTCAGTCTCTCGACCGATTTATTCAACCAGTTTTCATTTAGATATGACACTAAATGCTTAGAAATAAAAACAAACTTTTTATTCCAGGCTTTTCAAGGGCCCTCCCCCCCGCTGGGGCCCTGGGTGGTCAGTCCCGCTCGCCTCCCCACTACCGAGCCCCCGAACAGGAGTGAAACTAAGCTAAGATTCAGGAAGAAGCCACAACTCTGAGAGCTGAAAACATGAATCTACACATTTGGAAACGTTCTCTCCGGTCTCCAGCACGACGAGTTTCCGATGGTTCGACTTGTGAAAGTGATCACCTGCAGCGTTCAGCCGCTTTTAGCCCAGACGGACGCAGCCAGAGAGCAGCTGCTGAACGTAGCGGAGCATCTAGCTGCTAAAGAGCCAGATGTTTCCCTCAGGAGCTGCTGGAGACCAAACACAGAGCTGACAGAGAGAAGACCGGACCGACGTCCATCAGGAGACACAGACACGCCTCCTGATGAAGCGTCATGTGACTCTGTAGCTGCTGGAGGCGGAAACAAGCAGCTGTTTGCTAACATGTTAGCATCAACTGCTGTCTGTAAACTGATTGAATGTTAATTAATAGACAGTTAACAAGCTAGCTAGCTTGGACGGCTATTTTTCCCTCCTCACTTATTCTTTATTGAATGAAATGATGAACAGTTACTCGAACGGCCACTTGAGGCTCCAAACGCGATCCAAAACCCGTTTAAATTATATTAAGGCTTAAAGTTATTAAGGGCGTGGACGCTTTGATTGACAGGTGGGTGCCCTCTCAGGTGGCTAGCCGTTAGTTGGTTTCATCAACCAGGCTTCACTCGCCCGCCTCAGCTCCACCTCTTTGCCCATTTTTTTAGCCGGAGTCGGGCGCTGCCAAGATGGCGACGGACGGCGCCGCCCACTTTGAGCTCTTCAGAGACCTGGGTGACGTCACGGACGCTGCGTCCATGTTTTATACAGTCTGTGGTTGTGACTGACTAACACTAGCATGTTCCCGGGTTGCTAGCATGTTAGCTGTTAGCTTGCCGGCTACAGCAGGAACTAGACCTGCGAAAACTCCGCTATTCAGCAAAATAATCTCAGCTCAGTATCTGTTAGTTCTCCTCAGCTGTAAATATGAATTTCTATTTTACGGTTTACTGTAAGTTCCAGTAAATTTACATTATTAGTCTCATCATCTGCTCTCGTTTCTGGGTCGAATTCTATTCATTTAAATAAAATAAATAAGTTTTCAGCCTCAGGAGATGAAACGTTGCTGCCTCAGTGAACGTAATCACATAAATACATTTATTACAACCGTCCTTTCATATTACTTTGAATACGTTTGCTCTTCCTCTTTTTCTTGCCATTATAGTTATTTATATTTTTTAAAACACATCGTTTCAAAATAAGTCTCCTTTATTGTCCTCTCTGATCGTCGGGTTGCTGCTCCGCACTGTTCAGTCTCGTGTATTTTCACAGTTTTCAGCGCTGCTTCTCTGCAAATATTACAACTGATTTAATTATTCAAACGCTTCTATGAATTAATGATAATGTCGGTACATCTGGAAGAAGGGATCCATCACGCAGAGGACTCCCTCAGCCAGTTTCCTGTGTGTGTGTGTGTGCGTGTGTGTGTGTGTGTGTGTGTGTGTGTGTGTGTGTGTGTGTGTGTGTGTGTGTGTTGGCAGCAGCGAGCCGTCACTCAGCTCTGCACCAGCAAACACCACACTGTTCATCCCATAATGAAGGAAGACGTCCATCTAGAGCCAAACAATGTCTTCAAACAGACGGATTCGTACCTGAAATATTAAAGGTGCTGCTCGTGTACCAGAACCAGAAATGTATTGATCCCCGAAGGGAAACTCTTTGTTCCAGCAGCTCGCCTTTACGTCAGCGCACACAGGAGGAAGTGCTAGCAAACAATATAATATAAAACACTATAAACAGGTCAGAAAATAAATAAAGTACCAGGTGGGTTTACCGGCTGATGATGATAATACAGTATAATAATACAATGTAATAATATAAGTAATAAGCAGAGGTGCATGTGCTGTCGAGTTAAGTGCAGCTTATTGAGATTATTAAGATATTGCACAGCAGTAATGGAGGTATATAATGTCAATATCCATAAATAGGAAAAACTAAATATTGATCAGCAGTATTAACACAGAATATTGCACAGTTATTCAAGTATTGCAGAGATGTTAATGATCAGTGTCCAGTTTAGTGACTTTGGGTCAGACAGACTGACACTTAGAGGGAGGAGTTAAAGAGTCTGATGGCCACAGGCAGGAATGACTTCCTGTGGCGCTCTGTGGTGCATTGTGGGAGGATGAGTCTTCCGCTGAAGGCGCTCCTTTGCTTGACCAGCGCGTCATGGAGCGGGTGGGAGACGCTTTTCAAAGATGGCGTGTGGTTTACCCAGCGTCCTCCTCTCTGACACCACCGCCAGAGAGTCCAGCTCCGCCCCCACGATGCCACCGGCCTTACGGATCAGTTTGTTGAGTCTGTTGGCGTCCGCTACCCTCAGCCTGCTGCCCCAGCATGCAACAGCATACAGGACAGCAGGAAATACCGCGTGTATATTCACTGCATGGCCAAAAGTATGTGGACAGCTAAACTTTCTCTCCGTGCGTGGCAGTGTAGCGTGTGATTGTGACACCACGATCGATGACGTGCGGCTCCGTCGGCCTCCACTCGTCCGGTTTCAGTCTTTCCTCCAGATGTCGAAGCAGCTGCAGGGCTTTGCTCCCATTCATGAGCGTGTTTAAAAACAGCACCACTCATCCAAAGTGCTGCAAAGAAACGGGCTGCATATGAAACAATAACACGATAAAATAAAAAGTATTTAAAACTCAGAATAAATAGAGAATATATATATACAGTATATATATATATATATTTAAATGCAACCGCATGGGGGCACAAGCCAGTGTCTTCTTGTGCCAGTCCCACGTCTGGATAAATGCAGAGGGTTGCGTCAGGAAGGGCATCCGACGTAAAACACACGCCAAATTAAAAATGCGAATCGTGACAGTGACTTCCATACCGGATCGGTCGGGGCCCGGGTTAACGACCGCTACTGGTGCTGTTGACCTACAGGGTAGCGGTGGAAATTGGACTACTGTTGGTCGAAGACGAAGAAGGAGAGGAGGAAGGTGTGTTCGTAGGCAGAGAGAAAAGAGGAAAGCTGAGAATGTAGGACTAGGAGATAAAAATCTCAAGAGATCTAGAGGCTGTCATAATAATTAATCATGTTTTCAGTCATCAGCTGCTAATTATTAGCAAAGGTAGAAAATGTGTTTGAGCTGTTTCAGATCTCTCTGATGCGTTAGTCGCAGCGATGCTGAAATAAAGTGAACACCTGCCGCTCTTTATTCTTCGTCTGGTGTTTCAGATACGAGCAGAATTAGTTCGTTACAGAGAAACTTTAAGACAGAATACAGGTGCGTCAGTGAGAGGGACCCAGGTGGGACGGTGAGGTCACAGGGAGCAGAGGTGAAGAAGGTGCAGGACTTTAAGTACTTAGGGTCAACGGTTCAGAGCGATGGAGACTGTGGGAAAGAGGTGAAGAGGCGAAAAGTAGCAGGTTGGAGCGGGTGGAGAAAAGCGTCAGGTGTGTTGTGTGATAAAAGAGTCTCAGCAGGAATGAAAGGAAAGGTGTTGGAGACGGCGGCGAGACCAGCGATGTCGTACAGCTTAGAGACAGCGGCGCTGAAGGAAAGACGAGAGGCAGAGCTGGAGGCAGCAGAGCTGAAGATGCTGAGGTTCTCTTTGGGAGGGACGAGGACGGACAGGATCAGGAACGAGGACATCAGAGGGACGAGGACGGACGGGATCAGGAACGAGGACATCAGAGGGACGAGGACGGACAGGATCAGGAACGAGGACATCAGAGGGACGGCTCGTGTTAGACGTTTCGGAGATAAAGTCAGAGAGGCCAGATCGAGGCGGTTTGGACGTGTTCAGAGGAGAGACTGTGAATATATTGGTAGAAGGATGCTGAGGCTGGAGCTGCCAGGCAGGAGGTCTAGAGGAAGACCAGAGAGGAGGTTTATGGATGTAGTGAGAGAGGACATGAGTGAAGAGGACGCAGAGGACAGGGTCAGATAGAGGCACGTGATTCGCTGTGGCGACCCCTGAAAGGGAGCAGCCGAAAGGAGAAGAAGACACATATATATATATATTTATATTTATATTTAAAAAAACAACACAAATAGAATCCAAAATGTCAAAACTCAGTCTGATCTAAAAGCCAAAGAGAGAAAATGGCCTCGGTGAGGTCCAACACCAGACGCTGGTCTAAAAAAACTGGAGACAGAATTCATTTATTTTTTATTTTTTTGCCTCGGCTTTTGTTTTGGAAATACGTCGTCTCCATGGAAACAGAGCAGGAGACGATGGCGGTGAGCACAGTGTTAAAGCTCCTCACACAGTAAAGTTAGAGAGCAGCCGTCGGCGCCTGAGCCGCGTGCTTCAGGTCAGCTTAAAGTCATTAAAGGTTCTTTATTTTGGGCGGAGCTCCACAGAGCTGCACGCCGGCTTCCTATTGGCTGCTCCTCATTAACCTCCTCGTCAGTGGAAGGCGTCTCCTGCACTCGTCAGCCGAGGGAATTGAAGACCTGCTGAACCTGCTTTAATTAAACCGTCTTAATGAAGACCTCCGCGGGTCGCGGCGTTTCAGAGATGGGACATTTTTAGAGAAACAGCAGCCGAACGCCTCGACATTAATCAGCTGGTTATGACTCACAGCCAATCAGAGTGAAGAGCTTCTGCTAAGTCATGCCAACATGGATGAAAAAGAAAAACTTTACTCTGGAAAGTTTCACTTGGAGGAAAGTTTGTATATTAATGTATATTCAGCTACACTAGCAGCAAAGCTAGTGTCTGTCTGTCTGTCTGTCTGTCTGTCTGTCTCTCTCTGTCTGTCTGTCTCTGTCTGTCTGTCTGTCTCTGTCTGTCTCTGTCTGTCTGTCTGTCTGTCTGTCTGTCTGTTTGTCTGTCTGTCTGTCTGTCTGTCTCTGTTTCTCTGTCTCTTTGTCTCTTTGTCTGTCTGTCTCTGTCTGTCTCTTTGTCTCTCTCTCTGTCTGCCTCTCTGTCTGTCTGTCTGTCTCTGTCTGTCTATCTCTTTGTCTCTCTCTCTGTCTGTCTCTCTGTCTGCCTGTCTGTCTGTCTGTCTGTCTGTCTGTCTGTCTGTCTCTCTGTCTGTCTCTCTGTCTGCCTGTCTGTCTGTCTGTCTGTCTGTCTGTCTCTCTGTCTGTCTGTCTCTTTGTCTCTCTCTCTGTCTCTCTGTCTGTCTGTCTGTCTGTCTGTCTTGGTTCAGACATTCATTTTCTCCTCAGGATGATGAATTTGTCATTCTCTGGATGTTCAGGATTCAGGATTCAGGATTCGGGGGAAGGACAGAGCATTTCTTCAGTGCTAAGGTTTACACAATAAGAACAAATACCATAAAAAAAGGCATAAAACAAGTACAAAGACAGTGAAAGTGGAAGTAGTGTTAAGTTGTTAATGCCATGAATGAACAGTGCCGTCACACATGTAAAGACGTGGCAAAGCAGCAGAATCGTTACTGACAGAATAAGTCGGTAATAAGTGTGTGAGTGAGGTGAACGAGGGGAAAGAAACTAACCAGCTGGTGGCCAATCAAATACGTGCAAGCTCATATTCCTGGCAGGTGACTTTGTCACATGACGTGTTTAGCCGGTGATGGTTGAGAGTTTCAGTGTCTCATAAACCTTCAAACCCCTGGATCCTTTACTGGACTTCCCACCCGTACCTGTAGGAATATCTCCGAGACTACAGTTCATTCAACTCCCACGAAACCAACAAACTAAAACTTTAGAAAAGTCTCCTCTCGCTGAGCTCGACAGCAGAAGAAGACAAAACGGTTAATGGAGCCTCATCAGAGAGAAATAATCATCTGAAATATCAGATTTCAAACCTCCACAATGAACCAACCATCAGACTAAGTGACAGGAAGTCCAGTCCTCAGATTCTCCTCTGCAGCTAACTGGCTGAAAGGCGTTCACGCGTTGGCTTTATGAGCTGTCAGGTTTAAAGCTCACAGCTCTGCAGCTTCATTAAATTTTCAATGTGCTGAAACTTTGGCGAAATGAGATCCGAAACACCGGCTGATAGTTTGTCTCCAGGCTGCAGCCGAACACTGGAGGTGTCCGGCACACGAACCAACAAATCTTTAAGGACCACACTGACTGAATCAGCAGCGTCCAGCAGCCGTTCAGCTCAGCTGTGATCCACAGGACGCCGCTTCCTCGTTAAAAGTCTATATAAAGGCTGAAACTCACAGGAACCATCTTACTCTGATAACTCTGCTGTAAATAATGGGCCGCATGCTATTATGCATTATTATACTGAACACAAACAGATGAACGAACCACTGAGCTGAAGTCGGTCAGAATCAGAGCTGAACGTCCTGAAGTACGTTTGAACGGGGGAGGCGCTCACTTAGCTTAAAAGCGAACGAACTACGTAGTGACTACAAACCTTTGAACTGAACTGAACGAAATGATTCGAATCAACAACGTGTTTCGTGATTTCCGACTCTACATCACATCGCTGAGCAACCTCAGGCGCGCAGCCTGTCCAAGTTAGATATTAGTAAAAATCTCTGCTGCAAAAGGAAAACATCGTCGAAAGCTTTGTTCGGCTTTGACAAACTCAAATGCAAACGTTACGAGCGGAGCTCCCGAGGACGCAGCTTACAGCGACTTTCCAGATCATTTAGATTTTTAACTTATTAGAGGGTTTTACTACCTTTTTTTAAATGATCCCATCATCAGCGATCGCGTTTCTTCCTCCCGGCTGTTTCTGTGGTTGTTTCGACATATGTGGTGATGTTTCACAATCAACGATGATTTACTGAACACAAAAAGCATTTATTTGGTTGTTCAGGTAAAGTGTTCTGTCGTCGTGTGTTTGTGTTCACTCTTGTGTTTGCAGCTTTATGTCGAGTCGGTTTGCGTCTTTTGTCCTGTTGACAGAGTTAATGGCCTCCTTTCATCCGCCTCCTCCTCTTCTTGAACCCGTCATGCCTCCGAACAAACAGCCGAGAGGTTTAATTACCGCTGCTGTTGTTTGGGAATCGCACCGAGGCTGTGGGAACAGCTGGGAGACTTCTCCTTCATTTTCTCCTTTACTCTCACTGGGTTAAACGGCAAACGGCACACAGTTCAACACACTCACGCTGGGAGCTGACGGATGCAAACAGAGACTGACTTCTTCGTGTTTGGAAATAATTCTCTAATAAAACGTTTATGTTAAATTTATTAAGATCAAAACCTCCTTCCTGAAAGCAGAACATCTTTAAAGACAAAAAGTTAACGCTAAAGTGAAACCTTTGACATCTACGATATGATGGGCTAAATCCATCTGCTCATGAAGAGCATGTAATTTGATTGAAAGTTCCAGAAGAGCTACTAAGATATTTATTCATACTTCTATTACTGCTGTGCAATATCCACCGTCTCATAATCATCTTAATAAGCTGCACTTAACTGGACAGTTCATGCACTATTACTTATTACTTATATTATTACATTGTATTATTATACCGTGCATACTTATCATCAATTGGCAATCCACTTTGTACTTTACACTTATTTTAATTTTATACTTATATCCGCTTGGTACTTAATGTATCTGACCTGTATTATATGTTTTTGCTCAGTGCTTCTCTTCCTGTGTGCGCTGAGCTGCTGTAACGAAAGAGTTTCCCCTCGGGGATCAATAAAGTATTTCTGATTCTGATAAGTGGGTTGAGATACTCAAGATACAAAGAGTTTGAAGAGTTGTGTCATTTTTTCCACATTCCCAAAACCAAAAACGCAAACGATGTATTAACGGTCTCTTTGTCTGCTCTGACATGAACCACTTGTGTTAGCATGTCCGGCTAACTAGCTCACTACTCACAGTAGTAATTTAGCGGGCCATGGAGCAGATTAGCCAACTACTTTATTTTGTGAGGTTACAGGTTAAATTAGGAAAAGCCCCGTCCCGACTGGAGAATCCACTGTGTGGGAACCGGTCCCGGATGAAACTGTAACAGAGTTTAGCTAACGTTTGCAGTTCTCTCCTGATCTTATTGGATTTGGGGAAGTTTACACTCCAGCTACTCCGTCATAACTCATTACCTGATAAGAGTTACATTTGCTAAACTCATCGGTTTTCTCTGGTCAACGTGTCAAAGCGACACTATAAGGGTTATGTTATTTTTGCAGTCTTTCCAAAACCAAAAACACGAGAGCACGCGTGTAAGGAATGGATTTAAATTATGTTTGTTTGATCGAACACAAGTTGTTAACGGTGTCGTCCCTCATTCGTCCAGGAGCGGTCTATCGTAGAAAAGGTTTCAGTCGTAGTCGTCTGGACGCTGTTTTCAGAATCAAGACGTTTCGGCTCCCATCCGGAAGTCATTCTCAATTGTGAATGAACAATTGAGAACAAACGTCCTGATTCTGAAAACAGCGTCCAGATGACTACGACTGAAACCTTTTCTATGATACAAGTTGTTAACGTTAACATGCCTGGGTAACTAGCTTACAAACAAGGCCAAGAGTTAGCATATCATTAGCTAACTACATTATTTTGTTACAGGCTATGTTAGAAAAAGCCCTGTTCAGCCTGTGTGGAAATCTGTCTTGGATGATACTATATCAGAGTTTAAGCTAACATTAGCAGCTTTGCCTGCTCTGAATCAACTCAGTCATTTCAGTTGGTTCCCTCTGGTTATTGATCAAATATTAACACAACAGGACAAAACAAACAGTTATCTGGTTGTTCATTTATTCTGAGTGTCTGTTTGTCCGTCTGCTGTGACTGAAGGAAAACTTAGAAAAACTCGACTCGTTGATAGAATAGAGTCATTTATGAATTCTGTGTTCACCCTTTCACTTCAACCGACCTCTCATAACACACTGACACACTCAGAGGTTACTGTTAAAACTTTTATTATCATAAGTCAGGTTATCATTGTTTTGCACACAATACTGCATGTTAACACAAATATAACTCATGTGTCCCAACACCTGTCCTCCATCTTTTTTCTCTTTGTTCAACAGAACGAACAAAAACGCCAGAGTCCAGTCATCCAATCATTAATCCTAACCAAACGCTAAACTAAAACTGCGATAAACAGGAAGTAATATTTCTATCAAATGATAGTTTATGCCAGAATGAGACTACATGATTGATTTTTGTCTTTCGTCACAGTCTAGCGATTGGTTTGACATGATGTGCAAAGTTGATCAGGTAAAACAGGACAGAGTCACACGTCCAGGGTCAGGAATTCAGGAGTACTAGATGTTGTCAAACTCAGCGGAAGAAAGCAAAACAAAATTGGACATTCAAGATCAACAGGCGGACTGGTGCAGTAATTAGCAGTAATGCAGATGTTGTACGAGCCTTTTGTGGTGAAGAGGGAGCTGAGCCTAAAGGTGGAGCTCTACCGGTAAATCTACGTTCCAACCCTCACCTTTGGCCATGAGTTTTGGGTAGTAACCTAAAGAATGAGATCGCAGAAACAAGTGGCCGGAAGTAGTAACCGTTTCTGTATGGAGTCCAGGCATCTGGAAGGTGCCACCAAGAATTTGAGGGTTTACTAATCCCATTTGACCTAGGAATACCTCGGGATCCCCCAGGAGGAGCTGGAGGATGTAACTCGGGAGGACTACTTCGCTTAGCCTGACGCCATTGAGACCAGGACCCGGACAAGTAGCAGAAAATTGAAGGATGGATCGTGAAGTTTGATCCTGACTTATAACTTAAGATTCCCCAGGAAGAGCTGGAGGATATGGTTAGGAAAAGGATATCTAGAAGTGCCAAGTCAAAGGCAACTGGACTTCCTTCAGAATCTTGAAGACGTTGCCTGTGATCCAAATGGTTCCAGTTAATTTTGTACTGGTGGGAAGCCTTGGCTGCCTGGGACCAGTCCAGTTGCCTTTGACTTAGCGCTTCTAGATATACCATGACCTCTGGACGTCTGGACTACCTTGCCATAACAACCCGGATCTGCGTCAGTGGTGAAAAATGGATGGATGGATGGGTTGTGAAGCCTGAGCCTGACTTAGAACTTGCAAACTGTAGAATTTTAGAAGGTTTACATTGAAAGTTTTCTAAAACTGACCAGAAATGTATTCACTTAAAAAACAAAAAGAAAAGTAGACAGTGTTTTTGTGCCCTTAAAAGGTCTAGAAAACCAAAAGAAAGTGAAACAGTTCTTCAAAGACTGAAACAGAGATGGGCAGGTGTTGTGGCACAAAGTGACTAAAATCTATCACCCTAGTCTAGAAATCTCTCCAAAGATACTTGTGCTTTTAAATCTACTCACATTTTCGTTTACATGTGAACATGCTTGAGAGTAGAACAGCCCCATCATCGGGTACATTGTAAACGTCATTATTACTCATGTTATTTACTACCAGGAAACAGAAACCACAAGGACAGAGGAGTCCCTCATGGAGATTTGCATGCAAAACAACAGTTCATGCATCTGCCTCGCCTTTAGAAAAAAACAGTAGAGGATGCAGACGTCTGTGAAGGCAGCTTGCTTGTTCATCTGGCAGAGATCCAAAATGCTTTACAATATACGAACCTTATGAAATTTAGCAAAATCTCGATAAACTCTTAGAAAAACAAGCCAGAAGGGGAGAGCAGGGGGGGTTCATACATTCCTTCATCGACTGATTCCCCGCCCGTCATGCTGTCTGCAGGGAAGCAGTGTTTGGATTGGTCAGTGTTGTGTGTTTGTGTGCTTTTCACGTCCGTTAAAAACACTCCTGAATGTTACATTCAGTTCAGCCTATGTAGGCCCCGCATGCACAACGGATGCTAAAGGTGCTACAGGTAGCAATTTTATACATGAAACCTAAGTTGGACCACGACTGGGATGAGATGAAGTACTTCCTCACTTCATTAGTACTTTTAGTGCTGCTGTTCCTCATTTCTCATAAACCTCTACTTCCTATGATGTGTCCATGTATTATGGAACTAAAGGTAGCAAAAGACACCCACGTTTACAACTTGTGAGCCTTCATGTCACTGGACAACTCAAGATGGTGGATGCGGGTGTTAGTGCCTGGTCACACCAGAAAGTGGCACCACAAAATTAATTTGCGTGTCCACACGAAGTGGGCAGTGCTGGAAGCTTGGTGATGTAGTGACTATTTGCAGGCCTAGTTGGCAAGCTAACTACTGGTTACCAAACTAGCTGGCTTGGTCGCTAACTCGACAAAAAGTTATCACAGTTTATTCAAGAGATTGTACCATACATTTTGGCAGTTTATACTGTGTCAGAGGAGGATTATATCAAATTGGATGGTGCGATGCAGCTAACATGATAGCTTCCTCTGTTTTGGACTCTGTTCCATCCATTCCCTGTCAAGACTGTTTACGATTGATTAACACCACAAACACGTGTGTCAGTGTTTGCTACGCGACTTTCCTCTACACAAAAGCAGTGCATAGATTTACTTTGCATTTCTAAGTAAGTCAAATGATTGTGGCGATTCCACTGAAATGAAATGATTTTGATAATTTGTCATAAATGCTGATGTGACCCGGACGTTATTGTAAACACTAACACAAAAGAAAGAGAAACGCAAACATTAGCTTCTTAAAAGCATATCAAAAGTAGTGCTACATAGCTAACACATTTGCTTGCAAAACAGTTTGAAATTAGCAATTACAGTTACTCCCACATGACATGACCTCTAAATCACATTAGCCTTATGTCCGACAAGATTGCCCGGTACTTGTGGGTGAGAAATGAGTCGTCTAGTATGATTTATCAAGGAGACTCCTGTGCTTCTGTGTTCAGGAACACTAAAGGGTGAAACATATTGCCCACGTATAGTGTGCATCAAAACACCTTGGCTATGGTTTTCTACGTAAACCCACATACTGGCTTGCATGTCCAATGTGTGCATCGTATGATGCGAAGGTCATGTTTCCCCCTTGAGAGCATCCTAAACAGCATTTTCTTCACCCACTTCTCTTCTCTTTTTAAAAGATGACGACAGGAAATAAACGCCTTCTACCTGTTTTGTGCCACAAAGCAATCCAGCAAAAAGTCCGACCTGTAAAATCCCTCCCAATGTAAAACGCAGCGTAGAGGCTGACAGGCTTCTTGTTGGCCTTGTGTGTCTACAGTGATCACAATAACGTCTAAAACGAGCCACTTGGTACAATGATGCATGTAGCACCTTTAGCATCAGCATCAACAAAGGAAAAAAAGACAGTAAACATTTTTCTCAATCCAGGAGAGGTTGTGCTGTTTGGTGGCTGCTGTGGTGGCGTTGTTCAGGGGCCGAACTGCCTGGAAGACTGGTACTCACTGGGCACTTTGGGCTTGATGCCCTTGCTGTTGTAGTAGTCAACCACCTGGTTTGGCACCTCTGCTAACACGGTCTTAGCCAAGGCAGCTGGGGACGCCTGAAAAGGAGGAGGAGACAGAGGAAACATCAATCATACTGTACATGCAGTACATACACATCTACAAACATACGCAGGCTGCACATGAAGGTGTTCATCTCTTGGCTGGTATGAAAATGACAAACATTTAGGGTTCCTGTTTAAACGACCATTATGGCAGTTTTGCATTTTACATCCAACTTACCATGAATCATCTTTACTTCACATTCACGCTGAACATTCACCAATCATCCATCAGGTTTTAGATTGACTTTCTTCCTTCCAGGCAGCCATTGGTTTCAGTTCATTACTGCATGTTGTAAAAATCAAATTGCAGAGTTGAAGCTTTCTGCAGATCCATCACAGTGAATGTCTACTTTTCTGACTTGATATCTCAGGATCTAGTAGTCAGATTGCCACGGAATTTGCTGTGGATAATGACTGACTGTTGACCAAAGGAGTTTAAGTATTTCGGAGGTCTTGAGTTCACGAGCAATGGTAAAATGGAGCGTGAGATCAACAGGTGGATTGGTGCAGTAATGCGGGTGTTGTACTGAACCGTTGTGGTTCAGAGGGAACTGAGCCGGAAGGCAAAGTTTTCAATTTACCAGTCAATCTGCGTTCCAACCCTCACATGTGGTCATGAGATTTGGGTAGAGACCCAAAGAACGAGATCGCGGATGGCCTAAATGAGTTTCCTCTGAAGGGTGGCTGCGCGCAACCTTAGAGATAGGGAAAGGAGCTCAGACATCTGGAAGGAGCTTGGAGGAGAACCGCTGCTCCTTCATGGAGAAAGGAGCCAGTTGAGGTGGTTCACTGATCAGGACTCCTCCTGGACCTCTCCCTGTGGAGGTTTGTCCAGCAGGGAGGAGACCCTGAAGCAGGCCTAGAACACACACCAGGCCTGGGCACAGAAAGAGGAGGATGTGGCAGATGAGAAGGACGTCTGGATTACCTTGCTCAGTCTGCTGCGACAGCGAGCCAGAGCCAGATAAGTCGCAGAAAACGGACAGATGGATGGATGGATATTCAAGGACCCAGAGGAAGATTCTTACAGACTCTCCAACCTCCCTGACCTTTCCGCTAGCACCATGAACAGAATATCAAATACAATATCAGAATCTAACAGGCAGATAGCTACTACATTTCCTGATGCCATTATTGCTCCCCCGAGGATAACAATAACCGCATGATCGTTTCGCATAGTGCCACCCTCTAGACAAACGTTACTTACGTTACGTTACAAACACTTACGTTAAACATTAGAGTAGGGAATGCAGTTCAGACTGTCACTAACCATTTTCACCACAAAAATGTCGGCTTACTGTTTGCCTACAAAAAAGGTAATCAGTGTCATTGTTTTGGCCGCAGCTATCGTTTCTCTGCAGAGCTCTGAAAATGGTTTCTGCTCACAGTGCCACAGGACGATGATGTGGCTTAGACATAAAACAAATAAAATTGACAAAACTTTGGCTGGATGGATTATCTATCTGCAGCAAGTCCCCGAAGCAAGTTTATTTTAGTAGAAATAACGTGAAATCAGTGGCTGCCTGGAAGGAAATCAAAGTGGATCATTAAAAAAGATCAGCCAGAATGTAAAAGCAATTAGTAGCTGATTGGTAAAAAAAACAAACAAAAACAAAAAAAACATGGATTTAGCCCCTCATAGACCCTCATTTACATTTTTTTTCTGTACTGTACAAAGTGGATTAAAGTTGTTTTAAAACCTGAATTCTGTTTCTTCTTTTTGGGAGAAATCCCAGACAGCAGCGGTAATTGTCTGAAGGAGTGTCAGTCGGAGCTGCTCGTCTCTGCCTCCTTCTGCTGCTGTCAAATGAAAATTGCCTCCTTTTGGGCCAAAGACAGAAACTCCCATTCATCACACAGATTAAACCCGGGAGGGAAAATATATCCAACGAGTCCGAACCGGGAAGATAAATCTCCACTGTAGTTTACAGTCTGTAACCTTCAGACTTGTTAAAGACTGAAAATTCATTTGAGAGAAATAAAAAATGCACCTCTTTAGATTGGTTGGCAGATTGCCACTCCATCTTCCTTCTTAAAGGGTGAAAACTCACTCTCTCCTCTCACCTCGTCCTCCTCCACTTCCAATATGCTCTGATCCTGAATAAAATCACTCTTTCTGCTCTTCTCTTCTTCCTAACACTTCACAGTCATCCACACTTGGGGTCACACAAAGTTATATATACACACTGTATCTATCAGGAAGAGATCATTCAAATTAACACACCATCTGGTGCCCATATTTAGAGGTTTCTAGAGAATGTCAACAGCTAAATGTGTTTGTAATAATAACTTAATTTACACAGCAAACAACAAGTGCTCTAAATTCTAGTGAGATGAACAAAGCAAATTTATGATGAAATGAGGCAAAGGAAAGTAAAAACCTGTTAAAAAATACTGTACAGGTAAAACAGAGGGCAAAAGATGCAAATAAAAGAGGAAACCAGTGAAACTACGTGAAAGCCTTCATGTAAAGATGAGTTTTAAGAACTGATCTAGCATGAGATCTGCAAACTCATCACAGCTGAGTTTTAGAAAAACATCATCAGTAAGTTGGGATGGAAACTCTGGGTTTGGGGAATTGGTACTGGTTGCTATAACAACATCAGGAAATGATTCTTTAAGGCGCTTCCCTAACAGCACATGACGTGTCGTCCTACACCACGAGTCACAGACCCGTCGACCTTTGTGAGTTGATCGTAATTAACTTCATTTGAAAGGTAATTAATTATTAATTAATAATTATAATTAATACTATTTACCAGAATGCAATGTATTCCTACAGCATATCAGAGTAAAAGCTTTCCATTGACAGCTCTCATGGAGGCTTTTATTGTGAAGCAGCTACAGAAAATGGATTAGGAGGATAGCAGCGACTTATATGCTTATATACAACTTCCAGCACAAGAAATTGACTTTTTCCATTATTTCCTTTTTTCTAAATTTGATGTTGTCTTCTAGTCTGGTTTTCATTCACACTGTGCCTTAGTTTGCTTGTGAAAAAATGTAATAATAGTCATATTCATGGTCACTGCAGCAAAAATATATATAGGAAGAGGCAGCATTATAACATCTCTGTGGGCTAGTCCTTAGTAATATAGGTGAAATCAATAACACAATATTAAATTATATCAAATGATGACACAAAAAGGCCATATTATCACAACACAGTTCCAACCTGATAAACAATAATGTTGACTTATTGCCTAGCAAAGTTATGAGCTTTTATTTCTTGTAATTCTGAACCGTAGATCTCCGGTTAAACTGCATGAGAAGTTATTTTTGAGGCAAAAAGGTTGGTGACCACTGTTCTACACAAATCTTGGCATTACCCCTAATTAGCTGGAGGAAGTTGTTATAATATACACTCAGGTGCCAGTTTATTAGGTACACTGAGCTAAAACTAATGCAGTCTACTACAACAGCAATACTGCAATAAATCCTCCCTTCATGATGTTCAGTTTATGTTGAAAGTGTTTTAGAGAGCTGTTGTGTTATACTGAGAACTTTAGATGGAGTTTATTTCAGTGAGGGTAGACTAAATATTAGAAACACTATACAGTATAATCAAGAATCAACACGGTCTGAACATTATAACCTTCATGAAGGATTTCTTGCAGGACTGTTGTATTAGACTGCATTAATTTTAGCTAGGTGTACCTAATAAACAGGCAACTAAGTGTATGATATATGACAGGCACAATAATATACAGGCCAAAGCAACAGAAACTAATGTTGTGTCTCTGAATAATGAAAAAGGAACCTTGTAAATAGGAAACAATAAAGGACCCAAAATCGTGCCTTGGGGTACTCCTCAGTAGGGAGGAACTTGAGAAGACAAAGACAACAACAGAGAAACTAAGTCCTCTGAAGGTAAATGGACATCTGTGTCTTTTATTCTGCTGAAGTCCGATAGACTCACATGTTTGAAGTTGCGGAAGGGGACGAACTGGACGATGTCCCGGAGGACGGGCTCTCCTTTAGGCGATCGCAGGATCCCGTCGTCGCCGTCCAGCATCTGCATGTCGCTGAAGTCGGCGTTCCCAATCCCAACGATGATGACGGACATGGGGAAGTGGGAGGCCTTGACGATGGCCTCCCTCGTGTCGGCCATGTCGGTGATGACGCCGTCCGTCAGGATCAGCAGGATGAAGTATTGCTGGGAGACAGAATATAAAAACAGCAATCAGATGTTTCTCCCGAGTTCACTCGTCTGTCAGTTCACTTCTTCAGTAAATATAACTCCAGTTGGTTCTCAGGTTGTCATAGTTATTTTTTTTTATCTTTTGTTTATCTGTCTTAAAAAAACAAACATAATATTATAACAATAAAAGGAAGCTCAAATATTAAAATAAAGAGACAACACAAGTAATTAGTAAGTTAATAGTATACAGTATGCTGTATTCAGCAAATCAACTTCACGTCTGTCATCAAAATTACAAAACTACATTTGAATACTTGTTAAAAAGAACCAAACCTGACCATAAACTAACCAGCCAAATGAAGACGAAAGCGAAACATGTTACACAAGTATAGTTATGTTTTCTTTTCTTTAATCTTTCTGACATTTCTGTTTTCTGAAATACTTCTCGCTGTAGCGGCGTACAAGTAATGTCAGTTAAACACAGGTAAATAAATTCCAATAGCCTTGTTATGTGCTGAAAACAATGTCACTTTTTCTTTACGGTTCCTGGTGTTCAGTTGAACAACAAACTCAAACAACCTCAAACAAAGTTAATTCTCTCACCATGGCCTCTTTGGTGTGGACCTCCTGCGAGGCGGAGTTGGCCACCTTCTGGATGATGGGGGCAATGTTGGTGGGACCATAGAGCTGCAGCTTGGGGAGGCAGGCCTGGTAGGCCTCCACCACCCCCTGGATACCTGACAGGACACAAAAACAAAACATATAAATCAGTGTCAGGAAGCACAAAAGTGAATACACTCCCTCAGGAAACATAACTGGTCTGCTTTGACTGAATCAGGAAGAATCCAAAACATCCCTGGTTTCAGTGGTGGAAGTGCAAGTGCTGTAATTAAGTACAGATTTGAAGTACTTACTCTCAGAAGTAAATATTGTACTTTTTACGTCACTACATTTGCCTGACAGCTTTAGTTATATTCAGATCACAGTGTTTCATCCACTTCCTGTCCGGTGAAAACCTCGTATCTCCAGGTGTTTGTGACGAGCTGAAGGATGAAGAGTTTCCTTCACGTGCTGAGGAAACTCTCCTCCTCCTGAAGCTGAATAAACTCTTTAACCCCCCCTCGGATCAGCTGGGAAACGCATCGTCGCAGAGCTGAAAACAGGCTGTTTCTCTGAGCTCAGGGAGACTTTTTAGAGATACGTGGTTCTCGCGGGACGGCGACGCTGCAAACACGTGATGCTCTTATAGACCATGATGCATTGCTGCAGGTTAAACTGCCCAACAGTATGTAAAGCAGTTAAAATGAGCTCAGCCTGAAACACCTGCAGCAGTAAAATGCAACACACACATGAACGCAGCAGGAAGATGAATCCAGAAACATCAGATATAATAAAACACTGACAGGAAGCGTTTTACTGCACAGGGACGACTCTCACTGTCACACTTTAACTACATTTAGCTGATAATACTTTTACTTAAGTAAATGGTCTGAATATAACTACAGAGTTGTCCTAAAAATTCACTATATTTCTCTACATGCTCCTAAACATTTTTAAGCAGAGAAAATGGCTCCAACCTTTCCTCCACAAACACAACCAGTGAGAAAAAGACTCTGGAGGACCCGTCAAGTTTATTCTCTGGATGTGTTTAGAGGCGTCCCAGCATGCCCGGAGGCAGCAGCAATGTGATTTAATGTGTGAAGGTCACCGAGAACACCATCTCCTTCACACACACACACACACACACTCTGAGTCTTAATTAAGAGTGTCGGTGTTGAAGTGTCTCTCTGAGCCGATCAATGACCTTTAGCAGCCGAGAGGGCGAGAGACCTTCAGCTAAACAGAGTCTGTCTCTCTCTCTGACCCAATAAACAGAGAGAAGGAGAGAACAACATGGCGCTAGCGTAGCTCCGCCTGTCTGACTTACATTTTGTATTTTGTTTGCTAACAAGTTAATCACCAGTCCATCATGTTAGGTTAAGATGGAGCTAACTGCTGCTATGTTCCCACCTTGTTCAATAAACAACATGCAATATATACAGTATATAACTGGACTTGGAGTTGTTTTTCTCCTTTAACCAAGCTAGGCTAGCAGTTTCCCCCCGCTTCCAGTCTTTGTGCTGAGCTAGGCTAAACTTGTCATGCACTGGATTGGATCCAAAATGTCAGTTTTCCTTTAGGTCATTTTCTTTTTGTCTTCAACAAGCACAAGGTTTAGAGGAGGTCTTTTGTCTCTAATGCTAACAATTTGTGTAAAGTTTGCCATAAATGGAATTGTGGACTTGTGTGTCCAGTTAGCTTAGCGTTAGCCTCTAGGAATCGTGACTCACGACCAACGAGAGGCGTGACGGTATAGACAGGACTTCTCCTCACAAGAATGTGGGCATTTTTCTCTCTCATTTTCATTTAAATTCAATTCAATTCACTAATACAGTCAATTCAGCTCAAAAACAGGAGCTCGTAACAACAAGCCTAAGTAAGGCTGTTGATCTGGTGTGACGACACGGTTAGCATTGGGCGTAACCATCGTGGAATAACATGTGAACACTCCCCAATCGGAAGAGCAGGAGCTTTTCGTGTTCCTCCCGTTCTGCCGACATTGCGTCAACCAGCATTAGCTTCAAGTTCCCGTTAGCTTAGAATTAGCTGCTATGTCCAGTTAGCTTCTAGGTCCAGCCTGAGCTCATTAAACAGCAGGTGAATAAAGGCAGCAGGTTGTTGTTCTGTAACGTCTCCAGTTTCCAGCTCACTGTGTGAAAGTTTAATGTCTGCAGGTTAGGAGACAGACTGAGGAGCCATCAGCTGATCAGAGCTCAGCACTGATCAATAAGATCAATACAGATGCAGTGATCCGGAGGGATGCAGGGAGAGTTTTAATTACCTCACTCTTTTTTATTTGAACTCTTTATATGTTGTTGTTTGTCTTGAAAAAGAGAGAAAAGTTGCTGAACAAAACTGTGAAATGATATATTCTGTTTTCCTTTTTCTCTTTCCAGGCTCTTTGAACTTGATCAGCTCTTAAAGGACTAAAGAATATTTAGAATATTTATTTATATAGAGGCTGCGAATACTCAAACTTTTAATGGTTGATCGTGAACACCGTAGAGAGTCAAATCCCCCGAGGGATTATTATTATTATTATTGTTATCATCATCTCTGTTTTAGGCCTGTTTTCTTTTACTGTAATTTCTTTTTAACAGCTGCTGACTGCTGGTTCGGCTGCTCTGACGGGACAGTCTGACTGCATGTGAACAGATTCAGGCTGAACTAACGTGGCTGTAGAGAGAACAGCAGCACACCTGATGAGCTGTTACGGGCTCTCGCTCGTCCTGACGGCTTTAATTGTCTCTGTCGTCATGTTGGTTCCCAAAACAGGCCTGTATGTTACAAACTGGACTGGACCAAGAACACTCAGGCTGTTTACAGGAAGGGCCAGCGCCGTCTCTGTTTCCTGAGGAGGCTGAGGTCCTTCAACATCTGCCGGACAATGCTGAAGATGTTCTATGAGTCTGTGGTGGCCGGTGCTATCCTGTATGCTGTTGCATGCTGGGGCAGCAGGTTAAAGGTAGCGGACGCAAACAGACTGAACAAACTGATCCGTAAGGCCAGTAACATTGTGGGGGTGGAGCTGGACTCTCTGGCGGTGGTGTCAGAGAGGAGGATGCTGGCCAAACTACACGCCATCTTGGACGGCGTCTCCCACCCGCTCCATGACGTGCTGGCTAAACAAAGGAGCACCTTCAGCGGAAGACTCATCCCACCAAAGAGCACCACAGAGCGCCACAGGAAGTCATTCCTGCCTGTGGCCATCAGACTCTTTAACTCCTCCCTCTAAGGATTAGTCTGTTTGACCCTAGGTCACTAAACTGGTCATTGAGCATTACATCTCCGCCATAGTTAATAATAATTGTGCAATATTCTGTTTACTACTCAAGTGCAATATTAGTTTTCCCTTGTTAGTTTTTCTTATTTATTGTTACGGATATACCTCAATTACTCTCGACAGTACATGCACCTCCGCTTATTACTATTATTTATTACATAATTAGTGACATTGTATTTATACTGTACTTCACCATCTACCAGTAAACCCACTTGGTACTCGACACTTAGTTTATCTTATACTTATACCGACATGATACTTAATTTATTTCTGACCTGTTTATAGTGTATAATATCGTTTTCTCCTGTGTGCACTGACGTAAAGGCGAGCTACTGTAACAAAGAGTTTCCCTACGGGGATCAATAAAGTATTTCTGATTCTGATTCTGATGTTAGTGTTAGCATGTCAGATTTCTCAGATTCTCCCCCTGCAGACTGAAGCTGGACGTCAAGATCAGCAGCCTCCTAAAGGCGCTTCTACACCTGAGCTGGAGTCACCCGGAGACGCGGTCAGCTCCTCCGTCATCAGAGGCCTCAGACTGACGCAGCTGCTTCCACCCGCAGCCTCGTCATCGTCAAACTAAACTCTCAGATCAAAGAGCTCTGACTTCTGAGGCTCACTGTCAAATATTAGAGCAGGAAATCACAGCACCTACCTGCACACTCCGGGTTCTCCTCGTTAAAATTCACTGCAAAATCATGGGAGACCTGGAGAGGAGGGGGGAGACACAGGAAGTCTGTTTGATCTCTGCATCAACAGAAGAAAGAGCTTCAACAATGAAATAAGTGCCCTCGCTCTCTCTTCACCTTCATCCCTCTTCATCTTTTTTTTTTCTTCTTCTTGACATCTAATCTGAGCAGCTGACTCTTCCCTTCCTCTGTCTTATTAAAACAACCAACCCGCCGCACAGGACAGGTGACCCCCCCCCCCTCTCGCTCTGTCTGTCTCTCTCCCACAGGTGAGACGGGACACTTTAATTGCGAGCTGTGCGTGACTGCGAGGTGACGGTGGGGCCACCACTGTACAGGAAGTCTCAATCACTCCAGCCACTGATGCTGCATTCACTTCGTATTGGAAAGACAAAAGGTTTTATGTTTGTCATGGAAACTAAAGGAAGACAAAAGGATTCCTACAACTTCCCAAAGCATAACTCTGGTGACGTTATTTAAATTGTTTTGTCTTCCAGTCCTGTCTGACTTCCTGTCTGCGGCCCTCAGCTGCGAGCCCATTGGTTCCTGCTGAAGACGTAAATCTTTACTGCTGGTTTGAGTCCGAACATGAGATTTGTTGACAAGAAGAAAAATACAGAATAGATGTTTGACTTTGAGGATATGAGGACCTGTCTGCTAATTTCCAACACCTGAATGACAACACTGACTTATCCTTGTTTTTATCGTAGAAAAGGTTTCAGTCGTAGTCGTCTGGACGCTGTTTTCAGAATCAAGACGTTTCGGCTCCCATCCGGAAGTCATTCTCAATTGTGAAAATGGTCTGAGAACTCAGAAATTTAAGCTACTCTGTGTTGCATAAGCCCCGCCCTCAGGGAGGAGTCTACCTGAGTATCTGTTGATAGCTAGTTTCACCTGAAACTGACCTAATTGTTTCCATGATGGCCCAGTAATCAGTAATCAGGCCTGTTGTTTTCTGGCTGCACCTCCCTCATCACTGTTAAGGTGAAACTAGCTATTAACAGATACTCAGGTAGACTCCTCCCTGAGGGCGGGGCTTAAGCAACACAGAGTAGGTAAAATTTCTGAGTTCTCAGACCATTTTCACAATTGAGAATGACTTCCAGATGGGAGCCGAAACGTCTTGATTCTGAAAACAGCGTCCAGACGACTACGACTGAAACCTTTTCTACGATGGACCGCTCCTGGATGAATGAGGAACGACACCCTTGTTTTTATTGTCTATTAACCCTTTTGACTTGACGTTAGCGTGTGCATGGTGGCTAGCCTGCCTATCCTGCGTGTTAACTGTATGCGTCATCAGAAATTATCGCAACGTATCCTCATACAACGGTTCGTGGATATCTTACAAAAACGCACCATTTTTCGCGCGTAATCCTGCGAATGTCCAGCAACAGGCGCACCGGACCTTCGTCGCCATGGTAACAATAAACACGTGGTTAACGATGCGAAACGGCCGCAGTTTGGTTAGGTTTAGGAAAAGCTCACGGTTACGGTTAAAATAAATAAGTCACGTGAAGTAAATCACGAATGACTTAACTTACGTAGGTTACGTAACTTAAAATAAGGATTTTTTTGTGTCCGAAAATTACGAGCGTGTAGCAGGTGTAGAGGTACAGTTCTGTACCAGGATCGGGAGATTCTGCAGACTGGGTCCAAACTGCGGCGGTGCAGCGCAGCACGATCTTTAACCAACTATGGAAGTTGTCCGACGCCGCCCCTCTATAGAGGACTGCCACCTTTTGTTGAGCAAAATCCCAGCCTTCGCCAGACTGTCGTGAACAGTAAAACATAGAATTGTTAAATATCTATGTCATATAAACACTCCGGAGGCTCATGCGGCACTACTGCCCCCTTCTCCCACCCATTATTTTCTCAGGCAGTACTATTTTTTGTGGATTTAGGTATTATCATTTTTGTTGCTATTATTGTTGTCGTATTTTATGTTGACCCTAAAGTCTACGTTTGTTGTTATTATTAACTACCTGATAAATCTGAATAAATGTTACCTGTGATTTGCTAAAATGTCGCTAAAAACAGCAGCACAAGTAGAATAAAGTCGGTGAACTGACTCAGTAATATCAGTTAGCGTTTGTTACTGATGAAACCAACTTTTCATTTGTTCCAAAGTTACAGAATCTCGCTTTAACTTTGACCTCCTGTCCCGGAAACTTAGCTCGACGTGGAAACTCAGTATTTCTAGGCAGTGACACTTGAATGGAGTTAATCACGTTTTAGCATAGGATGTGAATGCAGCATCAGACAAGCAGCCGCCGGGCGCTGCATGGCATCATGGGAAGGGAAGCGAAGGGGCGGCCCCCCCGGGGTGAGGAGGAGGAGGAGGAGGGCAGGTAATCACTGGCGTCTGGCAGGGTCCGCCTCTCCCTCCCCAGGCTTGCCCCGCTGACAGAGAGCATGCTGGGAGAGACGGCGAGCTGAGCAGTTAAATTACCTTGTAGTCAGGAGGGATCTGAGCGCCGAAGCCGAACGCCGGGAACATTTTGTCACTGCGAGAAGAAAAAAACACAGAAAAGTCTGAGGGTTTAAATGGAAAAGAGACGCTGGAGGAGGGTTTGTGATTGGCTGCCAGCAGGAGGTAACGAGCTCATTCAGACCGCCACTACTTCAACACAAAGCAAAGAAATGACTTCTGATTGGCTGTGGGATTGTCTGTGAAGCTGAGAGGTGATTACTTCCTGCTCAGATCACACAACTGAAAAGTGAAGGAAAGTGAAAGAGTTAGAGGAGACGCATTTTATCACAAAAACAAGGAGACAAATTGTCCACTTAAATTAAGAATGTTTTTTTTTTTTTATGTGCTGCTGTTAGTCTTATTGTACCATGAACGCCTTGATCACGTTCACTCAGGTGCGCATTCACACCTGGAAGCGTCCCGGTACAACCACAGTCTGATCTGCTGGCCGTGGAGCAGCTCCACTGGAGCAGATGGGGTTCAAGGCCTTGCTCAAGGGCTCCTCAGTGGGGGTAATGAAGTTGAATGAACTTGTTTCGTCCTGCCGGTCCGGGGGACTGAACCGTCGTTTCAGTTCGCTTCTCTAACCTTTAGGTTTAAATCACTGCCAATTCAAAGGAGTTGATTCACCTTTTACACTTTAAAATATCATAATGATCTATTAGTTTGTTTAAATTTAATGTGGAAGACGCTTTCATTGAACAGCAGTCGGTGAACCAACCGTATCTATAAACCCGCAGCTTGAGACACTGGACCGAAGCACTGGGCGGATGGATACACATGTTGTTTGTCCAGATATAGTTCCTGCTCATTACTCCCTTTAAAACCTCAAACCGTGTTTTTTACATTTCTGTTTGTGTTCAGATTAAATAAACAAGATACAGCGTGTTAATCAGAGAGCTTGAGAGGTGTATTTTTGAACTTCGGACAGAGCCAGGCTAGCTGTTTTCCCCCGTTTCCAGTCTTTATGCTAAGCTAGGCTAACCACGTCCTGACTCCAGCTCTGCACTGAACACGCAGACACGAGACCGCGATCCATCTGAACATCTCCCAACTATTGCTTTAAGCTGATCGTGTGACTGTCAACATAACGTGACATCGCAGAATGCGGTTCACGTCCAAGACGTCGTGTTTCCTTTAACCTTGAAGAAAATCTTTGAACCGTAGTTTTAGTTGCCTAAACAAAACCAACACTTCACCGAAAAGGATGCAGATCAGAAAACACACAAAGGCATTTTTAAAGGCTCTGACCAATGACCTCACTTGGGGACTAATAGTTTTTAATCTTGGGTGTCCGTCGGTTATAATTTAAAAAAGTTAACTTGTGGGCCAGTGAAGAACTGATTAGCTGTTGGTGTAGATAGCGCCACCATGTGGACATTTGTCTCGTAAGTCATGACCTTATTTCCTGGATTTCTTGGTTATATCGGCCACACGGGTTTCCACCTACAAACAGTTTTTGTTACTCCTCCTACGCATTTCAGTCAATCTTCAAAATATTCTTTTTCGCACCATTTTTCTCTTTGCTGTAGGCGTGACCTACTTTACATTTAGATGCCGTGACTCTTGAACACATTGTGCGATTGTAACCAATCTATGATACGTGCGCACATCATTCAACAATAGGTGGCGCTGCAGCAACAGAATTTAAATGCTCACAGCTCAGTTCGAAGTCTACTGCGTGTATGGGATGTGGGTCTGGTCACTTTGTGTCTTGATGCAGACCTGGATGCAAATCTAAAATGTGTAAACATTTGAGAAAATGGCCGTGCAGATTCCGTATGGATCCGTCTGAGTGCTTTCTAGTTTTAAATAGTGTTTCTCAAAACTAAACTCTTCGTTTCAACCCGCTGAAGCCCTGAAGAAAGAAAGACATCAGACGTTTTAACTTTTCTCCTCGCAGAGAATAAAATACAATGTTTACAGAAATGTAATATTAGAAAGTGAAGCCTGGAGGAACTTCTAAAACCAAACACAAGATACCAAGACAGAGAACAAGTCTGAATTAAGAGCACAGGAAGATGCGTGTGTGCTTCTTCTTCATCGCGTCTGAATGAAACGTCGCGTCGCAGTACTGGAACAGAATACGACCACTCGCTAATCTAACCGCCTGTGCTTGAACCTGCTGTAGAATTGAAAAAAAAGGCATTTTTCCTTTAATGAATGGACTAATCTGATTGGCTGCCGTGTCACGTCGGGGTCAGGTGCAGACCTACCTGTCGTAGTCCTGGCAGATCTCTCCCACAGCCACCAGAGCCTTCAGGTACTCGTTGGGCTGGTACGGGTGGATGTAGTGCAGAGAGCAGCTGTTACGAGGATCTCCGTTAGAGGCCGTGAAGTCGATGGCTACCTGGAGACACCACAACCAATCAGAGACAAGCGTCAGACCAGTTAGCTTTAACCCTTTATACGCTACACCTGTGTCTTGTAAGTGTTGCGTTTTGCCTCATTCACTTCAACTGCAGCGTGTACGATGCATGTACGAGACCGTCTTTACTGACGTAAAGATACCTACAGAGTTAACTAGCTAGCAACTAGCCTAACGAGCTACGTTCAGGAGCTCTGGTGTTTAACTCCTCAGCTCGATGATGCCGGTTGTTAACTTTATTTACGTTCTTCGCGATCGACCGCTGAACCTGCTGATTTTCACTGTAACTTACATTTTATTGATGATATAATTTGGAATAATCAGCTTCGTTTAGCAGGCGAGTAATATTCTTCATCACATCATATATGATATGAACAAGTTTTACACGACCTAATATACGTATGTAAAATATAAATAGTAAAGCGATGCTGAAGCATCAATTTATTATTCAGTTTGTTTTGCAAAATATTTGAAAGTAAAAAATGAGTTTAGTAATTTAAGTGTTTGTCACCTCACAACACGAAGGCTGTGGGTTTGAATCCACCAGGAACAATATTCATACTTCGTACGTGTCGGCTTTTACGATACAAAACACAGTACATACTGTATGTGTATGAATTAATAAATGTATTAGGAGAACTGACATGTTTATTATATTTTTAAATATATACGGTACATAGGTGCGTGTGGAAAATGAGGCTCTACGGGGAATCGTTGTTTCTGAAATGAACTGTTTGTCTTTAAATGCAAGAAGAGTTTCATCTTTTCCATTCAGTCGACTGTGAACTACAGTAACCTGCAGGCTGATTTCACACACAGACGAG
>CM050856.1:990000-1105000 GCA_027580175.1 Siniperca scherzeri | reverse complement strand
TCATCTGGCTAAATGTTATCTGGCTTTCATTCGGCGGCAGGATTCCCCAGAGTCTGGGACGCCGAGCGAGGGGAGTCTGAGCGCCGTTCAGCATCGTCTGGCAGGAAATGTCAGGTTAGTCAGGCAGCTCAGAGCTATATAATTGGTTCCTCTACAGCCTCCGAAAACAGAGCAGCACCGAGAAAAAGGTTTTAATGCCCTAAAGTGTTTAAAAAAAGGGAAGAAACACTTATAAATAGTGCAATGATGGGACAAAAATATGGGACAAAAAATAGGAAAAGATCCAATTTTTCATGTTAAAATGAACCTGATACTGTCTGCAATGTCTTAAAATGTCACTTTTTCAGCAGCGAAGGTGTTCGGGGCCTAATTAGCCTCCGAATACGATGATGACTCATAATTAAATGCTAATCCCACTGTCTCCTGTTTCCTAATCAGGCTCACTGACAGCGTGTTGAGACGTGGATGAAAACAACAAGCTGGACATCTGACAGTCCGTCAGCATTAAAGGTAACGAGGTTTCATTAAGGATTTTAATATCAAGACTGTTTTTGTCTTATTGATGAAGCCTCTCAGGATCCCTCCTACATGTGGGAATCGTACTGAGAGTAAAAAGAGAGTAGAAACACTCAGAGTCGGACTGAGAGTTACAGATGAAGCTTCGACACGAACCTTCGGCGGGAGGAGGACACCGAGTGGAAATGATAACGACCTGTTGTAGTTTTCTGACAGCTGCGGTTTGAAATATTAAACTGTGGTAAAATTTGAAAAGCAGAACATATATACATATATGCATGCAAAAATATGATTGTCATAGTTTGGGGTTTTGTCCTGTTTCCTGTTTTATTTTGTCGTGTTCTCCTCTCCTCGTGTGTCCTGTGGTTTTACTTCCTGTCTTTGTTTGCTTTCCCTCCAGTTTAGATTGTTGGCCCCGCCCTGATTAGTTGCACCTGTGTCTCGTTGCCTCTCCTGCCTCAGTGTATTTAGTCCGGGTTCTTTCCTTTGTTCAGTGTCAGTTTGTTGTCATGGTCATTTGCATCAGCAGTGGTTTGTGGTTTAAATGTCAGGTGGCCCAGCCTTGTTTCCTGCGCTTCTCCTGAGTCTCTTGGATTTATTTCCAAGCATTTGCTTGGACCCTCGCCTGGACTTCTGGATTTCGTCTATCGCCTGCTCCTTGTCTGATTTGTTTGCTTGTCTCGGACTGCCCTCCTGATTTGGACCTCTGCCTGCCTGACTACACGTGTAAGCCTTTCCCCGCAATAAATTAATGAACTGCATCTGCTCTGCCTCTAAGTCTGCATTTGGGTCCTGTTCCTTGTGTTCCCTGCTCCCTTGCGTGAAATCCACACGACAATGATGACAAAATTAATTGAAACTCATTCATATTTACAAATATACAAAAACTAAAAGCTTACATGTAAATTAAAGGTAATTTGACTCTGCGTTGAAGTGATCCTGTCAGCCCGTCCAACCACATCATTAATAATAATGATGCATCTTGCACACACAGCAACGCTGCTGAAGCTTAATCTTCTCCTCCACTGTCCTATTCGCCGTTAAACTACACCCCTTTTATGTTCCTATATGGGAGAAGAAAATGTTATTTCTGTAATGCCACGCAGTTTTGGGAAATGCATCATAACAATATGAACATATCACTCAAATATTATAGCCCTGCTTGTTTTGCAATTAATTAAAAATGACAATTTTCTAGATATAAGACCTTTTTTATAATACAGTTTTTAGGACCCTCATCGTGTTGGTTATCATCTCCAACAAATTTTAAAGGTAATCTGTCTGGTTAAAAGCTATTGAGGTATTTTGCTTCTGTTGTGAACGAGGGATGGACCGCATCGCAGAAGAGAGTTGTTTATTGTTATTTTGTTAAGTGAAATGGGGTTTTTATTTATTTTTTAAAAGAAATGTTTTTTTACAGGATCACCAGCGACGTAGAGCTGGGTGTCATCTGCAAAGCAATGAACATCGTGACTGTGGCTGGTGACCCCTAGTGGTGACATATTTTAAAATTGAATCTAATTAAATAAAACACCTCCCCCATACTGTCACTGCTAACGTTTTCAGCTGCAAGAAACCCATGTCGGAATAAAGTGTTTATAATATGTCGGTCAGTCACCTTGCACTGGTTCAGAATGACAATCCCAGAGTTCTTGTAATTCTTCTTCTTGACTTTGTATTTGGGATTTATGCACGGCCACTGCACCTGGAAAACACACAAACAAACGGCTGATTATTTTCGGGTCGTCTGCCTCTATAAACTAAATATAAAGGAGCAAACATGTTCACGTTTCACTGGACAGGCAGAGATCATTCAACCTTCATTCCCATTTCAACATATAGTAGTTAGGATAGGAATTTGCTCGCATAAAATAAAAATAATACAAAACCTCAGGACGTCACATACAGTAACTACACATAAACAAGTAGTGAAACAGAACGACTACAGTCAAACAATAAAGCCTTTATGCACAACAGAATAATAAAATATTAAATACAGTTTATTTAATCCTTTTTATTTGATCTCATTGAGATCAAAAGCTCTTTTTCAAGAAAGACCTGTGCACAAGAAAACAGTATTAACGTGGGCATAAACAAGTAGCATTCAAAGTGCTCAAGTATGATATTTTAAATCTTTAAAATGAGAGATTTTAATTCCATTTGCGAGGAGCTCAGTATTTTAAAAAGGGGAGACGTGATCGGGTTAAGATTAGAGCTGCAGTACGTTTGAACACACGGTACAGCTAAATAAAACAAGCATTCCCATAGCGATGCTATCAGCACCGCAAACCCACTACGACGTATTCTACACTTGCACGCGCTCTGTTTCTGCACCTGCATGCTAGCAAAGTGGGCTAAGCTAATCCTGCACCAGAACAGCTGAGATATTTGATGCGTTGAGCCAGACTGAACGAAGCAGATGCAGCCCTAATATTAGCAAGAGCAAGTTTTTATAATGTGCACCTGCGTGAATATGATGAATACAGCGGGTGAATGAATGTTTACAGACACAGAGAGAGCAGCTAAACGCCAACCAGCTGCTGTTTCACACTAATTACTCCTCAGTGTGTGTGTGTGTGTGTGTGTGTGACTGAAACACATGATTCTGTGTAACAGCAGCTCATTTGTGTGTGTGTTTCTGTCTCACAGTGATAAGCTGTCTCTGCTCGTGGTGTCGTGATGGCGCTGATGATGGGGAAGCAAACAACCTAGCGACCAAGCAGCCGCGTCCAATTACCTGTCTCCGGTGATTTCAAAACAAAAAGGTCTCTGATCAGGTAGGTGGGGAAGGGGGGGGAATCATGAGTCATGACCATGGATGTATAATAAGACCCGGATACTACGACGACGACGACGCCGCTCAGCCTTGCTTCCGATTTTGCCCAGTGGCCACTCGTGGTACTGCAGCGAAAAATTTGCAAAAAGCATTTTCCCCCGCAGGCCGCCATTATAAAAGAGACGTCTGTAAAACTGTTGACAGGACGCCTCCGAGCGGGAGCTCGCGGCAGGGCTAGCGTTGAGCAACACTACTGCACATATTCAGTGGGCCGCATACCCCCGGAAATAAACCCAGAAGCTAGAAACCTTTTTGGCGTATGTGCCAAGCGACTGAATAGGCGCCATCTTTGGGTCCGTTATCCAGGTCTTATTAAACATCCATGGTCACGACCTGGGACCTGTTAGCTTTAGCCTCAGCCTGTTAGCATGATGTCACGACCTGGGACCTGTTAGCTTTAGCCTCAGTCCGTTAGCATGATGTCACGACCTGGGACCTGTTAGCTTTAGCCTCAGTCCGTTAGCATGATGTCACGACCTGGGACCCGTTAGCTTTAGCCTCAGTCCGTTAGCATGATGTCACGACCTGGGACCCGTTAGCTTTAGCCTCAGTCTGTTAGCATGATGTCACGGCCTGGGACCCGTTAGCTTTAGCCTCAGCCTGTTAGCATGATGTCACGACCTCGGACCTGTTAGCTTTAGCCTCAGCCTGTTAGCATGATGTCACGACCTGGGACCTGTTAGCTTTAGCCTCAGTCTGTTAGCATGATGTCACGACCTGGGACCTGTTAGCTTTAGCCTCAGCCTGTTAGCATGATGTCACGACCTGGGACCTGTTAGCTTTAGCCTCAGCCTGTTAGCATGATGTCACGACCTGGGACCTGTTAGCTTTAGCCTCAGTCTGTTAGCATGATGTCACGACCTGGGACCTGTTAGCTTTAGCCTCAGTCTGTTAGCATGATGTCACGACCCGGGACCTGTTAGCTTTAGCCTCAGTCCGTTAGCATGATGTCACGACCTGGGACCTGTTAGCTTTAGCCTCAGTCTGTTAGCATGATGTCACGACCCGGGACCTGTTAGCTTTAGCCTCAGCCTGTTAGCATGATGTCACGACCTGGGACCTGTTAGCTTTAGCCTCAGCCTGTTAGCATGATGTCACGACCCGGGACCTGTTAGCTTTAGCCTCAGCCTGTTAGAAACTCAGGACTCTCACATACGATGTAAAAACCATATTTGCTTAATACAATACCCATGAGCCTCAGCTGCCGTAGCCATGGAGAAGAATCCAGTCAGAATGGTGGCGAATTCAAAACGCTTCAGTGTTGCAGTTGTTACAAAACGTGACAAAGTTAACTCTCTCAACGGCGTAATGTTTACCTTCCATCCACAGAATTTTAAACGCTGTGATTGGGTGCTTCTGGCCGAAATGCACCTTGGGAATCGTAGTTAACTTCTCAGCGTCCCAGCGTCTCACGTGATTTTCAAACCTACCAGATCTGCAATTGTGCTTGGTACAAACTTATCGGGCCCGGAATTTAGTTTGAATGAAGTAGATATATTTAAACAATTAGATGAACTCTGCCCGCGGAGGAGACGGAGGTTCAGCTGACGACAACCCTTCAGCTGCCCAAACGGGCCTGCAGAGGATTCACTCTGACTCTACATGTAACCATGGAGACCAGGTTCAGGCTCTAATCGTGTCTGAATGGACGGATGGAGGCTTCGGCTCTGAGGGATTCTTGTTTCTGTGTCGCTGGTCGGGAGCCGACTGTCAGCTGAGGAAGGGGGCCAATAAATAAAACCTGAACAGAAGAAGAAGAAGGCGGGGCGGCGGGGAGGGAGGGCGGCGGCGTCCCCGATGGGACTCGACTGACTGCTCTCATTGTTTCCTGAGAAGGAGGGTAAAACAGCTCTCCTCCTCTGCTGGAAACCAGCAGGGGTGAAAAGACCCAAATTCGCTCCCGTTTGCGGAGGCGGCGGCACCTCCGTCCAATCAGGTGCCTTTTTTTAAAGAGTTTCCCTTCGGGGGATCAATAAAGTATTGATACTGATTCTGATTCAGTGGAGTGAAAGTCAGGAGCCTCCATCCAGATCTGACCGTGTGGTTCATAAACCCGTTCAATCTGTATTTATATGTTTTGTATCTACACGACGTGTTTCACTGCTGTGCAATCAACAGCCCTCTGAGGATTATTGATTTGATTTGATTGATCGCAGCGTCTAAGATTAGTGAAACCTGCAAAGAATCGACATCTTTTTTTTTTTTTTAGTCTTACAGTCATCGAGGAGCACACTGAAGGTGGGGGCACGGATTTAAAGAAGGGGGGCACATTTTAGTGATGGGAAGTTTGGCTCTTTTCAGAGAGCCGGCTCTTCGTTTAGGATTTTTTTTTTGTAGGCCTTTATTTTACCATAACTTTGCCAAACTGAACGGTTTGCGTGTTGGAAACCTTTTCAATGTGCAGTGTTTTTTATGAGAATCCTTATAATTGCCTAATTTTGTGCATTTATTCTGTAACCCTAACCCTAACGACACTGAGTGGAGCGCCGCTCCACTTCTCAGCACCCCCCCCCCTCTCTGTTTTTACATAATGGTATGATCCCATATCCTCACATCTGATTGGCCCGCGACGCCGTTGCTGACCAATCAAAACAAAGTTCTGCCTTGAGCAGAGCTCAGGCTGAGCATCTTTTGCGCACGACACATCACTAGTACGTTTGTAAAATTAGTAAAAATGTGTCATGACTCCATTTTAAAGCCCTGGTTCTTGGTGATGACGTCAAATCAACAACTTTGAATATTCTAATATGAAATAATATCAATAAATATAGCTGCTATTTGTAACTCCTAATAGCCTACAGGCCCACAGTGCTTCCCCTACATGCATTAACCAGCAGCGCAGTGCCACAGCTAAAGGATTCGCACCGCTGCTTTATAAAAAATCTGCCCAAACGCAATGAACTTGGTATCTGTACTTTCAGCAGCCAGGGTCGGGGACGAGCGAGGATTATAAATCAAACGCCCCCCAGACACTGCCACCATTTAGCGGTCTGTTATTGGTCGTTCAACTCAACTTTATTTACAAAGCACTTTCAACACCACAAGTGGAACCAAAGTGCTGAACACAAAATATAAAAACAGAAAACAAACATGTGACATACACACCTACGAAGCATCGTCAAAAAGCTAAAGAAAACAGATAAGTTTTAAGCGCACTCTGAAAAACACCCAACGAAGGACGAGTTTTTAGAGACGGAGGAAGGTCTTTCCGCAGCCTCGGAGCTGCGGCAGAAAACGCCCGATCACCTTTACGTTTTAGACGCGTACGTGGAGCCACAAGAGGCAACCGATCATTTGAGCGCAGAGATCTGCTGGATCGACAGCGGCTGATTAAATCAGTGACACACTCGGGGGGCTAGGCCGTGCAGAGACTTAAAAACGTACAACAGTGCTTTGTATTGAATTCTGTGTCGTATGGGTAACCAATGTAGGTTAATTAAAACCGGAGTAACGCGTTCTCTCTTCCTGGTACCCGTTAAAAGTCTAGCGGCTGAGTTCTGAACAAGCCTGACTCGCACCCAGATACAGTACATTACGATAATCCAAACGTGAAGACACAAAGGCGCGAACGACCTTCTCCATATCATTAAAAGTAAGAATAGATTTCAAAAGCGCGGTCGGCGGCAACGAAGGCTCCGCTGCCGGTCTCGCCACCTACCAATTACGACGACGTTAAGCGAAGACGTGAGAGTCGACGCGGAACAGCTCAAAGGTTATCAAAAGGATCAGATATCTTAAGGAGCTCTAAACTAAACCATCTCTGAAAATATATGTGCCAACTCACACACTCCGAAAGCGACGAGCTCGCCATTACGCTCGCTGTCCAAGTTTCCCCGCTTGTTGGCGTTTCGGGGGTGGTAGACGTATCCGTAGCAAATGTCGGATCAAATCCGCGGTTTATTAATAACGTAGCAGCAGGCCGATGCCTCAGTGGTGTGGGGTTTTACTAGGCTACGTTTTCTGATTAACGTTAGCTAAACTTGTTTGTAACGCGGCAACAGCTGATAACAACTCTTCCTGTCATTGCTGTTGTGTTGGAGGAGACGGGTTCAGATTTGACACGATGTGATTTGATTCGTCGTTATTTGTATTGTATCATATGTTCAATAAAAGTGCGTATTTTAAGTCTTGAAGCGTTTTATTAAACGCAATTCGACATCTACAGCTGCGTACAAATGTGTGTAAAGCCCTTCTCGCGTCAGCGGACGCACCGAATATCTTCCAGCGGCGCGAAATAAAAGTCACGCGCCTCGGCTGAAACTGATCCTGGAGGGAACCCTGGAGGCTGCGTCGTGTCTCTGAGGTCGTTAAATAGCAGATCACGAAGAGAGAAACAGCTCCGATCATCTCAGCTAGATGACGAATCGGAATACAAATCAAATCTAAACTTGGCGGTGAGATTACACCTGAGCTGAATCTGTTCTTTGTCCCGGTATAAACCTGAGATCAGTGCTGTGCGAGTTCACGCAGATCGAAACGAACTAGTTCACGTTCGTTTCTTCCGTTTCTTTCCTTTACGAAACGCTGCGAGTTTGACTCGGGGCGAGGAACTTCGCGGCTGCTGGCTCGTGGTCTGACCCTTTTAATGACTTCTTGCGATCGTCGTTCTCTCGCAGATATTTCCCGAGACTGGCCGGATGCTTCAGCTCCATGTGTCGTTTCAAGAATCTGTGACCATCGGATTCTGTGACCCAAAACGCCGACATGCCGGGAGCCGAAAAAAAACGGATACGTTCAGTTCACCGTTCACCAAAAAGTATGATACTTCACACAGTCGAGTGTTTAGTTTTTATCCACCTCCTCACCGCGATCCTGCGGCCGCGTCCTGCTGCGTAGCGACGCTCTCTCTGCCTAACGTGGCTAACGTTAGCTCGACAGAATTATCCGTGTGTGCCCTGGTGTTCTCATGTTTCCTTACTTTCTCAGACAGGTGCTTCATGTCCCTCACTCCCGTACCCGTCCACGCCGGATCTGTCCCCGTTGTTTTAAAACCAAGCACGGGAAGCAAAATAAGGCGTTAGCTTGACAGCATAAAGCTAGCCAGGCCTTTCTGGCGGACCAGCTACGAGAGAGGCCACTGCTTCCCTTTCTCGCTAACCTGCTGTCCGACTGCAGGTCAGGTTGATCTGGGCGCCCTTTTCGGATCAGATTTGAGGAGGCTCAAGGGCTCGGGGGGGGGCGGCGCCCTCTATTGGTTGAGGAGAGCGTCCTGAGAGTGGAGATCGATAACTTTGTCCTGAATCCACGTGACAGTAAAATACATGATGCATTTATCACCTTCAGTGCTTCGTGTCTGACTGTTTTCAGCCTCTGTGTCCACCAGAAGACGGGTAAGTTTAGTTTTTTTCCCCAAAGTGAAGCAGGCGAGGCGCTCTGAGCGTGGACGGGTTAATGAAAACTATCGTGTGGTTTTATCAGACAGTCACAGGTGATTACAGTGAAAATATTCAACTCGTCGTCGCCGATAACCAGACAGATGAGAGAGAGGAATGCAACAGTCTCACAGTGTGTTGTCGTCTGCAGGGATTTTCCAGAGAAAACACACAACCTGAACGGCGTTAATGGACGGACGGGGAGAACTTTAATTAGCTGCCTCCTGTCCGTCCCACGGCTCTTCTTTTCCACAGCTGTGTCTTCATTAGCTCTGCCTCCAGCGTCCAGGGTGATTACATCACGTCTGTCTAAATAAACCCTCGGGCCTCACGGCTCCGGGGAGCGTTTTTAAAGAGCGGTCACGCTGCTAATTGGCATTTCCATTGGAATCCTGGAGCTGCAGGACCCGACGGAGATCAGGTTGTTTCCGCTTAGACCTGAAAGGGGTCGCAGTCTGCTGCTAACTGTGGTTTGTAGCCACGTTAGCGACGCAGCTTGAGGTGAGGTAGTGCCGGTCAGTGCTCCGAGCTTTCACTGCTACTGATCTCTGACTGTTTTCAGCAGGAGAGAAGACGTTTTAGCTTTATGCTAGCGGTACTAAATGCTGACTCTCTGAGGAGAAACTGGACGTTTCGCTTTTCATGACTCCAACAAATATTAGCATTAATAAAAAGCTTTTTTTTTTTTTTTGAGAAGAGATTTAAATGATTGTCACTGATTCTGCAGCTATTGATACACGAACTGATTGGTTCATCTCGCCGTCAATCGTCATATCAACCGCCTCCTCGCTGCATGTTGTCATAGCGATCCGAGCAACATGTGAGCGTCCCTTCTGGTGGCGAAACGAGGCTGTACGGAGTTAGATGCCTGTTATTTATTGGTTACGATGCTTCAGTGAACTGTTCACAGTCTGGGTGTTGACCTTTGACCCCCGTGTTTGACTTGAGTAAATCTGTGTTGTTGTACTTATTCATTCTCGCCTGTTACTTGAGTTCTGCGGCGGCTGTGAGCTCGCGGTTTCTGTCAGATCCACCAGACGTCCCCGATTAGTTGCTCTGTAATCAGTTCTCATGTCTGACGACTTCACAATTCACATCAAATGCATTTCGGAGCGTCTTTTTCTAAGCAAACCTAAATTCCACGTGTTCATGTGATCCATCGTACATCTTGAACGCAGCTAATGTCCCAACAAACGTTTCGTCATTTTCAAACAGTCCTGGTTACTTTGAACTCTGACGCGAAGCTACTGAGAGACGCTTTTGGAGGCTGGTAACTGGAAGTAGAACAAATGTGAATGAGATGTTGGTGATAAAAATAAATGAGCGCAGTGTGAAGTCGTCCTCTCTTCAAAATGCGTCTCCGCATGAGCAGCAGCTAATTGTGTGTGTGTTTCTTACCAGAAAACTGCAGCCTACCTGTCTCCCATCGATGGCTCCTCGCATCTCTTTGAACGTGGCCTCGAATTCGCCGATGTAGTCGTGTTTCCCGTTTGAGTCCCAGTCCCACACGGTGCACTGAGTGGAAAAAAAAAACCAGAAACACTTCACTGAGCGGCGAAAAATAAACTGCTGAGTTTGTCATTTTTGTGTCATTAACTGAACGGCCGTCTCATCGCGTCGCACTCTGATTACAGTAATTATCATTCAGTCACATTAACGACAGCATTACGATGTCTGATACGAGCAGCAGTTCACATAAAGCTTTAAAGATAGTTTTCTGTTTTGTCTCTAATTAGACGTTTGTGTCCTGTTGTTGCAGACGAAGATCTGTTTTGCTAAAATAAACCCACAAAGTCTCCGTTCATTAATTGTCTCTGTTTGGAGGTTTTGCCTTGACATTAATTCGATTTTACGGACGACTGAACTTCAACTTTAAAGGTTCTGTATATGAGATTTTGAAAATGAACACAGCAGCAAACGTCTGTTTGCCATGTAAAGATATAGTGGAGTGATGGCGTCCTGAGCAGAGGATGTCGTCACCCCCCCCGTGTGTGTGGTTTCTGTTTCTTTTCTCATCTAACTCGGGGAATTAAGGATTTATTTCGACCAAACCAGAGATGGCGACTGTTGGAACAGTGGAAAGACTGTTTATTTCGTTTCTGTCCAGTTTGAATGAAGTGTGTTTTTATGATGATCTGCGAGGTAAAATTACTGTTTTTCTCAATGGAGTCTGGTGGGCCGTAGCAACCTTTTTTGTTTTGGTCTGAGATGCTGGTGCTCTGGTGCGACATTTAGTGGCAGTGAACGTCGCTTACAGCTCCTTTAACTCGACTGTGCCTGAGGGGAAATTTGTCTTGCAGCCAGGTGAAAACAGAGAGCACGCAGAGACTTGGGCACACACACTAACGCACATAAGAAGTGATAAAATACATAAAACACGAATCGCCAAAAACATCATCAGCCCCCAAAAGTCGCAGCTGGTTCAGCAAATTCAGACGAGGAATAAATTCAGCTTGTTGCTGAGCGGTAAACTGTAAATGGTCAAAAGTGTGTGGACGGGTGAACACATGTGACTGTGACACCATGTTCATTAATGTGCTGCTCTGACAGCCTCCACTCTTCCACCAGATGTTTGAACCAGCTGCAGGGATTTGTTCCCATTCAGACACAAAAGCGTTAGTGATGTCAGGTGTGTCCACACACTTTTGGCCATATAGTGTAATTTATTAAGGGACCCATGCATTTTAAATTCTGCCTTCAGACTGATGTGAAGAAGCCCAGTGAATCTGCTGAGAGCTGAACTTGTGGACAGACTGTACTGACTCGGTTTGTTCACAGCAGCGTCTAGTGGACGTTAGTGGAACTGCAGCGAGACGCGCTTCCGCTCTGACTCCGACGCTCAGCTCTGGAGGCTGCCGATTGGCTGAAACTGACTGCGGTTTGTGGATGTTGGCATATTGTAAATATGAAGTAGCGGTGAATCAGTTTAACTGGAGGACTCGACGTAAGACGAGCACAAAAAAACATTGTCCCTCCCCAGTCTCTCCTGGGCGGGGCTTGGTTTATCCCTGTGGGGGGGGGGACGGGACGGGACGAATGCTGTACGTATCCTACATCCACGTAATAATCCTTCCCACGTGAGTTGACTGACTGAAATGTTCTTCATGCTTCATCAGTAGAGATTCTGCTTTTTAAACAAACCTCATGTTTACATCCTATTGTGTGTGTGCATAAGATAAAAAAAAAAAACACATCATCTTTCGGGACCTTCAAGGCTCCATAATTTAACATTCTGCATAGTGAGTACTTTAACTTTTGCTACTTTAATTCCATTTTACTGGTAATACTACTAATATGTACTTTTACTCAAGAGGTTGTAGGAAACGTGTGATGCTGGTTATACTTTCAGTTATACTTTAACTGCAGAACAAGTTGCTTTACTCATTTTCCAGCAGAGAAACATCCCCCGCTTTGACTGAATCCTCTGTCTTTCCAACACGAAATGTTAATAAACGCTGTGTTTGATAGTTCATCCTTGTTTCCGTCTGAAATGTCCAGAAAACTGTGCAGCATGTGAACTAAAGTGGGAACTTTTTACACTAAAACCGAAGAGCCCTCGAACGGAACTGTACTGTGACACTAACTTATGAAAATTCAGACTCACTCTTGATAAGGCATGAAATAAAAATGAAGACGTGCGTAAACGTAGCACTTGTGGCGTTAACTGAAGTCCCGCCGGTCCACGCGAGTCCTCCCACTGGACGCCAGGGGGGCGGCTCGACTGGCAGCACCGGGACCGGGACGAGCAGCGGGGGGGACCGAATCCAGGACAGTTTGACAGAGTTCACGAATCAGAGGACGTGAAGAAGAACGCCGTCTCAGAGCGAGAGAGGAAGACCACGATCTTGTGAATTTACACGCACACACACACACACACGCACACACACACACACACACACACACAAGCCTCATGCTCCACTTCTCAACAGTCTGGTGATTTTATGTTTTCATATATTCATGCAGGAGTTTCAGTGAGCAAGTGGGCCATTTACTGTGTGTGTGTGTGTGTGCATGTGTGTGTGTGTGTGTGTGTGTGTGTGTGTGTGTGTGTGTGTGTGTGTGTGTGCGTGTGTCATAAATCCTGCACTGTGAGGCAGAGAAGCAAAATGGGGGGGTTTTTTTTCAACGAAATATCTCCTGTATATTTTCCATAAATTTCCATAAATCCCTGAATGCAACGTGGAGAAGCTGACACATGAACATATGGATTCTGCCGCCTGTAGGTGGCGCTACAACAACACGAGAGTCTTCCACGCGTTTATCGTTTCACTCCTGTAAACGCTGCAGAACCGGAGACGTCGTCCATTATTCCACACGTTCGTCTTCCTGGTCGAAACCTGCCGCCTACATTACCCACAATGCAACCGGACCGCCGACAGCTGGGCGGGAGATTGGGGGGGTGTTGTGCTGGTGGCGGCTAATGTAGCCGGGGTCCGTGTACGTTTTGATAGTTTCGTTTGAACCAAAAAACGAAGAAACACAAAGCTGTTTTTAACACGTATATCTCATTCAGTGGCGTTAACAAACCTCAAACTATGAATTAACATAAATCATTTATTTGTTTATTTGTTTTTAACGTTACCCATGTCCACTATCCGCTCGGATTTTATTTTGATATATTGACTTTCTTGCTTTTCTTATTTCTTGAAAAAAAGGAATTTGCAAAAAAAAAAAAACTAAATTGTGCCGTTATGTGAATTTGTTTTTGTTTGTTCTTCATTTTTTGATTCAGACAACAACAACAAAAACGGAAAACGGCTTGGTTTTTCCATTTTTTTGGAAACTTCTGTTTCTTCATTTTTTGGGTCCAAACGGAAAAACAAACTACGGAAACGTCCGCGGACCCAGCAGAGACGTCTGGCGAGCTCACGGAGAAGCAGAGCCGCTTATCCTTCCTGTTGTCAGAATCGAAAAACAAAGAATGAAGGCAGAGCGGGGGCACGGAGGTAAACGTAAATAGAAACCAAGTTGACAGAATTAATAGCCTAATTGATTATATGTGGAAAACGTCTGCGTGGTCCTTCCCAGACAGTGCTGTCTAAAGCAGTGGTTCTCAAAGTGGGGCCCGGGGACCCCCAGGGGTCCTTCCTGTGGGCCCCCAGTAAAATGGTGGAACATTTTAATTTACTGTTATTTCACTGACTAGAAGTTAGCCCAATGGGAGCGTCTCGCCGTCTCACCTCCTGCGGCCAGAGGAAGCGTCTTGGACGGGCATCGGATTTCTTTTTAACCGTTCGTTAATCATTAAAAACCAGAATGGGAAATAAAGTTGATGTTTTTAAATGACAGCTGAAATGGAATTAATCTCCCTAAAGACAAAAAGACAAAAAAGAGACTGGAGCTCACTGAGTGGTTTGCAGCCTAACGTTTGGACACAACTGAGTCTTCACCAGAGTCGACGTGGACACGGACATCACTACGCAGGTAGTCAACCTAGAACAGGTGTACATGTGGTTCAGCAGGATTTCGAATCTATCGGACGACGGATCCGAGTGCCACATAGTTTTAGTATTAAATGTGACGGTGTCGTCCCTCATTCGTCCAGGAGTGTTCCATCGCAGAAAAGGTTTCAGTCGTAGTCGTCTGGACGCTGTTTTCAGAATCAAGACGTTTCGGCTCCCATCCGGAAGTCATTCTCAATTGTGAAAATGGTCTGAGAACTCAGAAATTTAAGCTACTCTGTGCTGCTTAGGCCCCGCCCTCAGGGAGGAGTCTACCTGAGTATCTGTTGATTAGCTAGTTTCACCTGAAACTGACCTAATAGTTTCCATGACGGCCCAGTAATCAGTAATCAGGCCTGTTGTTTTCTGGCTGCACCTCCCTCATCACTGTTAAGTACCTGATTAGCATGTGATCGGCTTGACCACGGTGTTAATACACTGTGGTAAACTTTGGGCAGATTGAATCTCAGACCACCATTTCTGTTCAAAGAGGGGTTTTCTTTTTTCACAAAAATGGCTTCTTTGACTCCTCTTTCAAACCAACTCTTCTCTCTGCTTAGACTCTTCACCTCGCTGTAAAAATTCTGTTCTTCAAATTGTCTATTTACAGGTTTGACGCTTGACCTATTTAGGATGTTCAGAGTTAAAGGAAACGTGAAGCACTCTTTAAACAGAGTAAAGCCCCGATACTGTGAGCTGTGCTTCGTGTTCAGCGTGAGATCAGAGCGTCTCCTCCGAACGTCCTCCCTGAGCTGCTGACGAGGGGGCCCAACCCGTGGCCCTCGGACTGACTGAAGGGCCGCCGGGCCGAAAACACACGAAAATATCAAACGAACAACGACGTGCGACGAACGCGTTGCTCTGGAGGGTTCAACACAGTCCTGTTGTCAGGTTAGACCGGACTTCACCTGGCTGAAGCTCCAGACATGACATCAGTCTGAGTCAACGCTCAGCAGATTAAAAGGGACTTTGGAAGATGAGATTTCCTCCTGGAGCCTTTTTCAGACCGACTGTAGATAAAAATCAACAAAGTGCAAATTTAGATCGATTCTTCAAGTTTTCTTTTCATTTTACTGTCGACTGGATCGCACCTTTTCCTGTCAGGTGTTCGCTCCTGTATCCCTAAAATGCTTGCTGCCACGTACCGGCCCGCTCTTAAAAATCAGCAAAGGTCAAAATAAACACGAAAGTTAAGATGCAAAGTTTTCAGCTCCTGCTCGTATATTTCTAACAGAAAGGAACAGCTGTCAGGTCGACCTCCTGCTGCAGCCAATCGGACGTCCACATTTAGACCGGAGCCACAACATCCATCGACTGATACAAGAGACACAGTGTGTGTGTGTGTGTGTGTGTGTGTACCTGCAGCTTGCGTTCGTGGTCTCCGCTGCAGAGCGAGTTGAGAGAAACTTTGAAGGTTTTCCAAACCGGGTTGAGATTGTTCATAACCGTCTGAGAAAGAGAGAGAACACAAAACTCGTGACTTTCTTTCTTTCTTTCTCTACGTCGTTCACAGGTTGTTGAAAGAACAAAGATGGCGGAGCACGCGGAGTTAATAACGCCGCTCATCTCACGTCTCTGTTGTGTGCAAACAGCTGAATGAACACGTCCTCGACCGATCAGGTAACGCCTTTGATAAGTGATGAGATATCACGCGACAAGTCACATGAGATCAGGTCGATTTTATATATGAAAGTGTTTACATCGCTTTGTGTGGGACAGGTAGCAGTGAGACAGGTAGCGGTGAGACAGGTAGCGGTGGGAAAGGTAACGTGGGACAGGTAGCGGTGGGACAGGTAGCGGTGAGACAGGTAGCGGTGAGACAGGTAGCGGTGGGACAGGTAGCGGTGAGACAGGTAGCGGTGGGAAAGGTAACGTGAGACAGGTAACGGTGAGACAGGTAGCGGTGGGACAGGTAGCGGTGAGACAGGTAGCGGTGAGACAGGTAGCCAAGTTACACTTTATCAAGACACACTATGTAGCCTAGCATGTAAGCTAACAGGTTACAGGAAGTACCAAAGGCCAAATTATCGTACAAGTAGGATAACGAGTGTACAGGTGACAACAGGTGTACAGGTGAGCGAGGACGCAGCGAGGTTGGGATGAGCTCACGGTGTTGGTTAGCGCGGCGTGCGTTTGTACCTCAGTTCTGTAGACGAGCTGCAGCGTGGCGTCATCGTTCAGCCTGTAGATCTCCAGAAACGGGTCGGATTTACTGAAGAAGTCCTGCAAACGCAAACACACACGGAAGCTGATTTTTAAATCAGAAAACAGAAATTAGCTGAGACAAACGGAGGTGGAGCGAACCCGAATATACAGTCAGGCAAGATTTATTGTGGACATGATGTTTGGAAAGCTGCTGGGCGTCTTTTTAAAGGACATTTACATACATGTTTAGAACTGTCATCAGTTTTATTTTAAACCTGAAGACGAGAATCAGGGTTTAGGAGTCGTCGTTAGACACACACACACACTTACATTAATTTCCTGGAGACTCACCCTGAACCTATCCACTACTTGCCTGACCTGAACCCGAACCCGAACCTTAAACCAAGTCTTCACGATAAAATGTAATGATTTATTTTATGGGAACTTGTGTTTTCCACAAACACACAGCTGTTACCTTGTCGTCCAGTTTCCTGGCGCTGAAGGAGAGCTCGATGTAGTCGTCGTTCCCTGTCAGCTCCTCTGCTGTGATCTGCAGACACACACACACACACACACACACACACACACACACACACACATATTTCCTTTGATAAGAAGAGGACGCCGTCATTAAGTCAACTTCAAACACTGAATATTCAATCAGACTGAGAACAAACAACACAACCTGCTCCTTCAAAACAATGAGGAACTTTTAGAACCTCAACACTGGCTGCTTTATATCCTGTTGGGTAGTTTCATCTGCAGCAATGCATCATGGTCTATAAGATCATCACGTGTTTGCAGCGTCGCCGTCCTTCGAGAACCACGTATCTCTAAAAAGTCTTCCTGAGCTCAGAGAAAAACAGCCTGTTTTCAGCTCTGCGACGATGCGTTTTCCCAGCTGATCCGACGCGATCTCCGTTGCAATATTCTCCGACACGCCAGGGGGCGTACAAACAAAATATCCTGTGAATAGGCAACAAGTCAACGAGTGTCCAACATGGCGATCCCTCATACTTTCCTACAAAATCATTTCTCTTTTGCCTGTGTGGCGGCGACCTCTCTCCACGAAGTGAGAGTCATTTGTCTGTCCCTCGCGGTCTCTCTAAAGAGGGCGGTAGCGGTGTTTGTAGAGCGTTTGCTCAGCCATCTTGGGCATCCATGTTGAAATATAAAGCACGCCGCACGTCCTGGGCGCCTAGTTACAGAAATTCAGAGGTGCACGACCAAGCGGCGCGACAGCTTACAGCCCGGCACGAAAGGCGCAATAACGTCGACCATAAACCGGGCTTGAGTCTGCAACGCACCCCTCCTCACCTGCCTCTTTTCCCTCTGTAACGGGTTTTATATCCGACGGGATGAAGATGGCTGGATTCAGTGGACGGAGTGCCGTAGGCGTAGAAGGTTTTCCCGGGAACAGGCGAGTCCACGCTCCGCTCCTCCGTGTGGTTTAAAGCTTCAGAAGCAGGAGAATTTTCTCAGCCCATAAAGGAGAACTTCACATCTGGAGATACGTGGTTTTCACCGGACAGGAAGGGGATGAAAAGCCGTAATCTGCAAAGTAACTAGTGACTAAATGTACTGAGTTACATTCCACCGCTGGTGAGCACACAGGTGCTTAACGCATCCAACGGTACGCTCGTGTTTTTCCTCTTCAGGTCATGTGACTGCGGGCTGGAAGGTCGGAATAAACAAAACGTCTTTACGTCTCCTACAAACAGTCAGCGTTGGTTTATCTTCACACTGAGCATCATTCCTTAACCATAACCACGTTCAGATGGTTTCATGTGTACATGCGGAAGTTTTGTCCCGATGGCGGCACCGGAGCAAAGGTCACCGAGAATAAATGTGTGAACTGCAGTTCGACTGATGAAGAGTTTTCGAGTCAGTTTATTAAAACATCACATACTGCTTTTCATCCCGTGATGATTTTCCCCCTGAAGCATCAACATATTTACGCCTGACAGCGACATGAGCGATGGCGGATGATATATTACACTTTCTAAACAGGATAATATTCAGATGAGCAGCTGACACATGAAGCTCTGCACAGCCAGCGTTTGTGCTCAGGCGCTGGTCGGTCACGAGATCAAACTGATCCACCGCGAAATGAAATGACTTTATCGGGAGCGAACAGCGCGTTTCGCCCGCAGCTTCTTCACGTTTGCTCAGCCTGAATATAAATATATTCAGTTTGAGTTTGTCATCATGTAAACAGACTGACGGAGTTCATCAGACAGAAATGACCTGAGGAGGAAAAACACAAAGAGGCTTTAAACAGGAAGACAAAGCTGCCGAGGAGAGAAAATCTGAAGAAGAAGAATGAATACACAGAGGGAGGAAAGAAGGAAGGAGAGGAGGAGGAAAATAAGAAACATGGAGAAGAAGTGAAAGGATGAAACAAAGGAAGTAAGAAGAAGCAAGGAAAGAGAGGAAGGGAGGAGAGAAGGAAGAAAGAAACAAAAAGGGAAAGAAGGAAGAATGACAGATAGAAAAGTCTCAGAACAACAACAACCTGCAGCTGGTTCAGGATCAGCTGAACCAGGATCAGGACTCCAGGTCTCCTCCTTCTGTTTTTAACTTTAACTGACCTGGGATCTGTTGTTTCGACCCGCAGCAGTTCAGTTTCTACAAAAGACGAAAACAACGAAGCGAAGAAAAGCAGAACGGAAACAACAACCTTTTAACGGGAAAGACACGCAGAGAGAGACGGAAAGAAAGAAAGAGACAAATAAAAGAAAAGAGTTTAGAAAGTTGAGAAAGAAAGTGAAGATGAAGGAAGAAAGGACGAGAGAAATAGGGAAGACGCGAATAAAGAAGAAATGGAAATAAAGGAAAGAAACTACAAATAGAAAAGGAAACAATGGCAGAGAAGAAAGAAGGGAAATGGGGACAAAGACAATGAAAGAAGGACAAAACAAAAGGAAAGAAACAAAAAGACTTGACCAGAAATAAGGAAATAAAAGATTTGTTTCGCTGCTTCCTGCTCAGAAATCCTTTCAAAATAAATCCCCCTGAAGCGTTTCATGTGTCCACAGAGGTGAAGAGAAACATCAGAGAGGGATTTTCCAGCCGTGAATTTGTGGATAAATGAACAAATAAATCCGCGTGAGCAGCAGAGGACGGTTCAGTCGGTCCGGCTGAGAGGATCAGAGTTATCAGAGCTGATTGGAAAACCACAGAACCACCGAAAATCCTGCTTCCTGTCTGATGGAGGTTTTAATGTCTGAGAGTCACAAAACTGCAGACAACACAGAACAGAAACAAACGTTAAGAACGAAAAAGGAAACCAACAAAGACAGAGCTCTGCAGGAGTTTAGATGGTCAAGAAAAAAAAAAATGTGTCAGGAGTTTCTAGTGCAGCGATAAGGACCCGATCCCTCACTGGCTTCCCACCCATCAACATTGTAAGCTGGGTTTGATGGATCACAATGTCGAAGCTTCTGGCAGCTGTTCCAGGACATCATACCGATACAGCTTCTAATAAACTGTAGAGACTTATTGTCCTGTTAGCCGCCAAGCTAATGAGCTAATGAGCTTGCTAACTGACAGTTAGCGTCGTGTTTCTTGTCGTGTAGACGTCGTTATTGACGCCGCGTCGTGTTTCGGTCCCGTAGACGTCGTTATTGACGCCACGTCGTGTTTCGGGTCCCGTAGACGCCGCGTCGTGTTTCTTGTCGTGTAGACGTCGTTATGGACGCAGCGTCGTGTTTCGGGTCCCGTAGACGTCGTTATTTACGCCGCGTCGTGTTTCGGGTCCCGTAGACGTCGTTATTGACGCCGCGTCGTGTTTCGGGTCCCGTAGACGTCGTTATTGACGGCGCGTCGTGTTTCTGGTCCTGTAGACGTCGTTATTGACGTCGTGTTTCTGGTCCCGTAGACGTCGTTATTGACGCCGCGTCGTGTTTCGGTCCCGTAGACGTCGTTATTGACGCCGCGTCGTGTTTCGGTCCCGTAGACGTCGTTATTGACGCCGCGTCGTGTTTCTGGTCCCGTAGACGTCGTTATTGACGCCGCGTCGTGTTTCGGGTCCCGTAGACGTCGTTATTGACGCCGCGTCGTGTTTCTGGTCCCGTAGACGTCGTTATTGATGGCGGCGTCGTGTTTCGGGTCCTGTAGACGTCGTTATTGACGCCGCGTCGTGTTTCGGTCCCGTAGACGTCGTTATTGACGTCGTGTTTCGGTCCCGTAGACGTCGTTATTGACGTCGTGTTTCGGTCCCGTAGACGTCGTTATTGACGCGTTATTGACGCCGCGCCGTGTTTGGTCCCGTAGACGCCGTCGTGTTTCTGGTCCCGTAGACGCTGCGTTATTGACGCCGTTATTGACGCGGCCGTGTTTCGGTCCCGTAGACGTCGTTATTGACGCCGCGTCGTGTTTCGGGTCCCGTAGACGTCGTTATTGACGCCGCGTCGTGTTTCGGGTCCCGTAGACGTCGTTATTGAGGGCGCGTCGTGTTTCTGGTCCCGTAGACGTCGTTATTGAGGGCGCGTCGTGTTTCTGGTCCCGTAGACGTCGTTATTGACGCCGCGTCGTGTTTCGGGTCCCGTAGACGTCGTTATTGACGCCGCGTCGTGTTTCGGGTCCCGTAGACGTCGTTATTGACGCCGCGTCGTGTTTCGGGTCCCGTAGACGTCGTTATTGACGCGTTATTGACGCTGCGCCGTGTTTCTGGTCCCGTAGACGCCGCGGCGGACGCAGCGCCGTGTTTCTGGTCCCGTAGACGTCGTTATTGAGGGCGCGTCGTGTTTCTGGTCCCGTAGACGTCGTTATTGGCCGGCGTCGTGTTTCGGTCCCGTAGACGTCGTTATTGACGCCGCGTCGTGTTTCGGGTCCCGTGAAGCGTCGTTATTGGCCGCGTCGTGTTTGGTCCGTGAGCGTCGTTATTGACGTCGTGTTTCTGGTCCCGTAGACATCGTTATTGACGCCGCGTCGTGTTTCGGTCCCGTAGACGTCGTTATTGACGCCACGTCGTGTTTCGGGTCCCGTAGACGCCGCGTCGTGTTTCTTGTCGTGTAGACGTCGTTATGGACGCAGCGTCGTGTTTCGGGTCCCGTAGACGTCGTTATTGGCGGCGTCGTGTTTCGGGTCCCGTAGACGTCGTTATTTACGCGCGTCGTGTTTCTGGTCCCGTAGACGTCGTTATTGACGCCGCGTCGTGTTTCGGGTCCCGTAGACGTCGTTATTGATGGCGCGTCGTGTTTCTGGTCCTGTAGACGTCGTTATTGACGTCGTGTTTCTGGTCCCGTGAGCGTCGTTATTTACGCGGCGTCGTGTTTCGGGTCCGTGAGCGTCGTTATTGACGCCGTTATTGGCGCGGCGTCGTGTTCTGGTCCCGTAGCGTCGTTATTGACGCGTTATTGACGCAGCGTCGTGTTTCTGGTCCCGTAGACGTCGTTATTGGCGTCGTGTTTCTGGTCCCGTAGACGTCGTTATTGACGTCGTGTTTCGGGTCCCGTAGACGTCGTTATTGACGCGCGCCGTGTTTCGGGTCCGTAGACGCCGTCGTTATTGACACGCGTCGTGTTTCTGGTCCCGTGGGCGTCGTTATTGGCGCCGCGTCGTGTTTGGTCCGTGACGCGTCGTTATTGACGCCGCGCGTCGTGTTTCAGCTCATGAAGACGTCGTTATTGGCGCCGCGTCGTGTTTCGGTCCGTGAGCGTCGTTATTGGCGCGGCGTCGTGTTTGGTCCGTGAGCGTCGTTATTGGCGCGGCGTCGTGTTTGGTCCCGTGGCGTCGTTATTGATGGCGGCGTCGTGTTTCTGGTCCGTGAGCGTCGTTATTGACGCGGCGTCGTGTTTCTGGTCCGTGAGGCGTCGTTATTGGCGTTGTGTTTGGTCCGTGAGCGTCGTTATTGACGCCGCGTCGTGTTTCGGGTCCCGTAGACATCGTTATTGACGCCGCGTCATGTTTCGGGTCCCGTAGACGTCGTTATTGACGCCGCGTCGTGTTTCGGTCCTGTAGACGTCGTTATGGACGCCGCGTCGTGTTTCGGGTCCCGTAGACGTCGTTATGGACGCAGCGTCGTGTTTCAGCTCATGAAGACGTCGTTATTGACGCCGCGTCGTGTTTCGGGTCCTGTAGACGTCGTTATGGACGCCGCGTTGTGTTTCGGGTTCATCCTGTCTGTCCTCAGAATCAGCAGTTGTCAGCGTTTGTTTTTATCTCACCTCCACAGGTTGACGGTGGTTTAGGTTCTGATCTCTGCTTAAATTACTTTAAGTTTTAGTTTTTCAGATTTTTTATTGTAAATTTAAATTTTATATTTGTAATTCTTGATTTTTGCAGTACTTGTTTTTTCTGTTTATGAGATGTAGAGAGATGTTGGTGAAGCAGTACGAGAGTGAGGCTCACCGTGATGATAGCCTTTCCCACGGTGCCTCCTGGTCTGAGCAGAGCTTTGGACAGTTTCCTCTGAGAGATGATCTGTATGCACACAAACAATGCAGGTTAACACACAGGTATTCACAGAGACACACACATGCTGTGAGTCTGGCAGGTGTCGGGGTGAAAAAGCTAAAGATTTGTGCTCTCAAATTAAACATAAACGTTAAACAACAGAGTGTTTGTATCCAAAATCGAAACAAAGCTGTGTTCAATCCAAGCAGCTGATTCAGATTATGCTGACATGAATGTGCTCAGCCCACACGAGCCTACACGACACCATCAGTCCGTCCGAGCCGGGACCGGCGTGCAGCGAACACATTTCCATACAGCAGACACACAACTAAAGCATCTTTCATTAAAGATCGTTGTCTACAACATCAGTCACAATGACAAAAGCATTTACTATGTAATATTGTAAAATAAATAAATAAATACTAATATTTCAGAGTTTAGTCGAACACAGCTCACACCATCGGTTTCCTCCTTCAGTATTTCCTCTGGACTCGACCGACATCGAGTCGTGAGGAAGAACAGCAGCTCTCAGCTGCGATACTAAAGGTCTTTCGCTTCTAGACAAACTACATGTACCGCTTTGTCGACTGTCGCTGCACATGCGTTAACACTCGATGCCAAGTCATGGCAGCGGCAGGAAGTTACAGGTCGTTGTTTCTTCTCTGGAGGAAAGTTTCCAGGAAGTAGAAAGTGATTCATTCGAAAGCAGAAGTCATTCACCTGTATGCACTTCCCGGGTTCTGTACGTTTCTGTACGCCCCATGAGGGCATTTTGGGGAACGTTTTGACATTTTTGGAAACAACCGAAAATCCCGCTTCCGGTCTGATGGAGGTCTGAGAGTCACAGCCTGCAGAAGACGCAGAACAGAAGCAAACGTTATGTGCAAAGAAAGAGAAAGGAAACCAGCGAAGACAGAGCTCTGCGGGAGTCTAGATGGTCCAGGACATTTTGTCCAGTTCTCGCTTCTTAAAAGTGCCGTTTGAAGGTTTAGACTTGGTTTCAGGGTTGAGATTAGAATCAGGTTTAAGTTAACGTTACATTAGAGGCAAGGGAAGGGATTATGTCAGTGTGTTTCCATCTACCTGTTTTTATGCACTTTTTTAATTCGCACATAAAAGAAATATTGCCTAAAACAGCTTCCTGTTGTCCGAGGCGTGGACGCTGTGTGTGAGTGAACAACTGCTGACGTCACGAAGAGCTGAAGAGCTGAGAGCATCAGCTGTGTGCGGAGCGATGAGGAGGCTGGAGCCTTCCTCACACGAACACATGACGCCGACAGAAACGTCATGTTTCCATCGTCTGAGCTTTTAATGACCATCGTCTCGCCGCGTCCTCTTCTTCTGCGACGCTTTAACGGCAGCGGCTGGAGGATCGGCTCCACCAGCTGTTCACCTCCATCAGCCAATCAGCTCGCGTTCTCGCAGCGGCGGCGGGCGGAGACCTGGCTGCTGAGGGTCCTCGCAGGTACAGAGGTACGGAGACAACAATAAGACTAACTGGTCAAACCGTCCACACGGAGGTCTCTTGTTATTTCGTTCCTCTGGAAGTTGCAGCTTCTGTTCTTCCTGTTTGTCCCCCCGCCCTCCTGCTGTCAGGAAACAAACAGGAAGCTGCGCCGTCAGCGGCCTGGAGCTGGAGCCCTCTCCCAGCTCCGTGTGCCAGTGTTTTCTGAGTGTTTCTTCCAGGCCTGTTAGCAGGAACCTCCAGCGCTCCGTCAGCCATCTGGCCGGTCGAGGAGCTGGCAGCCGAGCCGAGCGACGCTGCTGGCAGACACAAACACGAGGAGATGAAGACGAGGAGGAAGAGGAGGCTTTTCCCGACTCGGCTCTCCAACCGTCATCTGAGCCGATTGTTTCATCACGCACTCTGCTCCTCTTCTTCCGCTCTGCCAACACAGTTTCTCCCCCCGGCAGGAAGTCCACGGCGTCGCCCCGCCGCCGCACGCCGGCTTCCTCGTGAGAAGCATTAACTTCCGTTTATAACGAGACCAACAGCAGATGGAGAATCTGTCCAACGTCCCCTCCTCGCTGTGCATGCGGCCGTTAAACTCTCCAAACAAAGGACCGACCGCTATGCAAATGTATTTTTACACACTATGTTTCTTCTTTGTTTGTCTACAGTGAAACGAGTTTCTGCCACACTCCAGCCTTTTCTCGCCAATATCAGCTCACACTCTGTATGTGATCGAATATCTGGGGATATTTTCTATTTTTCCCTCGTGTTCGGACTCAAACCAGCAGTGAACGTTTCTAACTAACGAGTGTGTGTGTGTGTGAGAATCACAGCTGATGGATCTTCCTCCACTGTTCCTTCAGCGGAAGACTCATCCTCCCACAATGCACCACAGAGCGCCACAGGAAGTCATTCCTGCCTGTGGCCATCAGACTCTTTAGCTCCTCCCTCTAAGTGTCAGTCTGTCTGACCCGAAGTCACTAAACTGGACATTGATCATTAACATCTCTGCAATACTTGAATAACTGTGCAATATTCTGTGTTAATACTGCTGATCAACATCCTCCGTCTCATTATAAATAAGCTGCACTTAACTCAACAGTTCATGCTCTATTACTTATTACTTATATTATTACATTGTATTATTATACCGTGCATACTTATCATCAAATCCACTTTGTACTTCACACTTATTTTAATTTTATACTTACACCCACTTTGTACTTAATGTATCTGACCTGTGTTATATGTTTTGCTCAGTGCTTCTCTTCCTGTGTGCACTGACGTGACGCTGAGCTGCTGTAACGAAGAGTTTCCCCTCAGGGATCAATAAATGTTTCTGATTCTGATTCCAGAAACTGTTAAAACTCATCAGCGAGCCGCTCTGTTGCACTGGGCGACATGTTCCTTCATCACCACGAACACACACACTGTAGTTTATTCTGACTCAGGCCCACACACACACACCGTCCTGCTGCCCCAAACACACTACAGCACCACATGTGGATTCATCCGCCGCTGGAAATAGTCCCCAACAGATGCACTGTTTCCTCCTGTTGGTCTGATAAAAACTACAGCGAGCAGCTGTTTGAGGAAACTACTGAGCCTTTTTAAACAGGAAACTATATATTTAAAGATTTACGTCTTCAGCGGGAACCAACGGGCTCGCAGCTGAGAGCCGCAGACAGGAAGTGAGACGGCGCTGAGAGACGGAGCGACGCGTTGCTGGTTTGAGGCTGAACGTGAGATCTGATGATGATAATAATAAAAATATAAACTGATCTCTGAGGTACTTGTTATGCTGTCCTTGTCCTAATACAGAAATATAATATGAAAACTAAATTAGCTCATTAATTAGTCCAACCAAGTTCAGCCATTCGCTCTTTATCTCCGTGAAGACTTCCTCCGTCACTGCGTCTTTCTGTTTGTTTAGCTAATCGTTGTGTAGATAAGGTCGTTTTTTTTTTCCATTCCACTCACTCCTGCAGGAGAAAGCACTCGTTTAAGAGCCGAAAATCCAGTTTGCGCTGCAGGCAGAGGACTAAGGACGGTGTTTAGTTTTCTTCTGTCGCTACTTTCATCTTTGTTGTGAACATTGAGAGTGTGTGTATCAGCCAGTCAGCTGACAGCTTCAGTGATGAACTTTTAGAGAAAAAAGATAATAAAAATGTCAAAAGTACAAAAGCAGAGCGAGCTCGTTGGGTTTTCTTGTCAGGCGTTTCTTTTCGGTCCGCTGCTGCATCCAGGCTGTGACGGAGCCTCTGATGGTGTTTTTAACTTCTGTCTGACCAAAAAAGATTTTCAACAATTACATTTTCAGCAGCTGAAGAAAAGACAGAAAATCTATTCTCTCAGTTTTCTGTATTTGTAAAGACGCTTCAGAGTTATAAATATCTCTCAAACCAAAAACCATCATTCACACACCGCTCAGGTGAGTCTGATGATTGACAGCTTCCTGGTATTTACCTGCAACACACACACACACACACACACACACACTCTTCCTCTGACAGATCTCAGGCTCATTTATCTCTGAACTTGTTTCCTGCGGTGGATTCACTTTCTGATATTCGTGTGGAAACTAATTTTCATACGAGACGAGAATGAGACGAGGCAAACAAATAAAACCTGGAGAATTCAAAGGAAAAACGATCGAAGGCGTCGTGCATTATAGTTTGCTTACATTTCATCTATAGAAGACACGTGCTGTAAGTTGTATTCAGTAATCTGTCGTCAGTAACTGACGACTCCACAGACGGGCGGGGACCCAACCATCCGGACTGGACTCTTTAAATGGTCAGCTGACGTAAATGAGCTGGACGCACAGGAAGGAAATCGGTCTACAGACGGATGGTTTGGTTCGATGCTCAAAGGACGTCCAAACGTAAACTTAGGCTTCAATTATGTCTCCCCAAGGAGAAGGACTCTACTGAGCACGCTCACACCTGGCTCAGCTGGAGAAGGACTCTACTGAGCATGCTCACACCTGGCTCAGCTGGAGAAGGACTCTACTGAGCACGCTCACACCTGGCTCAGCTGGAGAGGACTCTACTGAGCACGCTCACACCTGGCTCAGCTGGAGAGGACTCTACTGAGCACGCTCACACCTGGCTCAGCTGGAGAAGGACTCTACTGAGCACGCTCACACCTGGCTCAGCTGGAGAGGGACTCTACTGAGCACGCTCACACCTGGCTCAGCTGGAGAAGGACTCTACTGAGCACGCTCACACCTGGCTCAGCTGGAGAGGACTCTACTGAGCACGCTCACACCTGGCTCAGCTGGAGAAGGACTCTACTGAGCATGCTCTATGGGCCCACAAACGTGGGAGCATGAGGAAGCCCTCGGAGGCTTTTTCGACGTATAAAAGAAACGGCCACACAAACATCTCTGAATGACACCTGCGCGTGTTTGTCTGCAGAAGCGTGTTGGAGCCTGTAACAGGTGAATCTCCATGAGGTCTGTTAGTCCGTCCAGGTGACTCACCTGTCCCAGCGTGCACTCCACTGATCCCAGGAAGTCGGCCTGCTTCAGGCCGTTGTGGCTGCTGTTGATGTCGTACAGCTCGAAGCGCAGACGCTGCACCTCTTCGAAATAAAAGTCCAACGTGAAAACCTTGGAGTAGGTGGGGTTTACACAGCTGCGAATCACCTCCGTCCGCTCCACCTGCAGGAGACACAGAGGACAAAACAAGATGAATATTTCCACTTGGTTTAGAAACAGAAACAGAAAGAAGACAAAATGACGAGCAGTCAGTCTGATGCACACTGACTGATTCTGCTTTATTCTGAGGCATCGTGCACGTAATCCATGCCAACGCCTGCTGCACTATGTAAACTAAACACAAGTATCTGATCAAAGGAATAAATACAGTATTATTGGATGCTGCATAATATATTTGGAAAGCTGTATGTTCATATTTGGTTAGACTGTACAAAAGCCTACCGGTTTGTAGTCTTTTAGAGGGAGACAGGATGTCTCGATCAGGACCCCAACGAGTCCGAAACCGGAAACCGATGACGGAGAGAAAGTAAAATACTGGAGATCTAAGTCAGCCCCGAGCCGCTGAGAAGCTGCATGCAGTCCACCTGCTGCCTCCTGTCCTCGGTGTTAACGGACAGATGGTGCTCAGGCTGGAGCTCCCCGAGACCGTTTCATTAAAGTTGCTTTAATTGGATCGTTAAAGTTTGTGTGAATCAGCTGAAAAGAAGTCCAACGTCGAGCGTGAGAGGAAACCGGACGTCCCGCCGATCCTCCCGCTGACCCTGCTGGACGCTCGCCTCAGCGTTTACCGAGCTTTTAGACTTTTTCTGTTTCTGTGAGTGCATGAAGACGTCTGTCAGACTGTGGCTCTGAGAGGAAACAGAAGGAGTCTGACATCGGGGGACGGGGAGGCTGCTGGGGTCTTACTGGACTCACCAACTGGACTTTTCTTTAACTTCTGGCACAGTGCAATTCGTCTTTTTAAGTTTTTAACTTATAACACACCTACTTTTCTTTTTCATTTCAGTTTTCACAATGTCGCTTTTCGTGACAGTGGTGTTGCCACTGCCCTCTCTTCATTCAGCCAATCACAAGCCCCCCTGCCTAGCAAGCTCAACGGCGGCTAACAGAAGTAGCCAGTTAGCTTCTTTTAGCTCGAGCAGCAACGTCAAAGTAATTCTGAATCACCCAGCTAGCGGCCGCTGCTGTAAATAAACAGTACACAGACACAGAAACTCCTTTTATTTACGTAGCTTGACAAGGCTGCACATGCTACCTAGCTAGCTGGCTAACTAGCTAGGCGGGGTGAGTTGGTTTATTACTCAGCATCAAAGTGAAGAGACGGTGTTGGCTAATGTTAGCTGGTTTATTCAGTTACTTCTACCACATTGTGAATCTTAAAAGAGATCTCAAAAAGACAGACAGACTTTCTCTGTGGTTGTTCAAGCCAACAGCAGCTAGCTAACAATGCTAACGCTGGCGTTTCACCGTGATGCTGAGTAAGTTACCGTTAATAATCCAAGCTCACAAACAGGCCTAGCTAGTTAGCAGGCTAGGCCAGGTAGCATGAGCAGCCCCGTTAAGCTAAGCCTGTCTGTGTACTGTGTTTATCTACAGCAGAATAACGCTGGCGTTGTTGCTCAGGCTAACAGGAGCTAACTGGCTAAGCCTGGTAGCAGTTGTTACTGAGTTTGCTAGCTTAAGAGGCAGGGGGCCTGTGATTGGCTGAAAGGTGAGAGGGCGGTGACACAACGCCACTTTTGTGAATTATGAAATAAAAATAAATTACATTTTACACAAGATCTGCTGTTTGGCACCGCCTTGAGCAACGGGGCCGGGGCCACCGGTGCTTCTAGCCAATAGGAGTGTGGCTTATTGGATCATTGTTATTATTGGTTATTGGTTATTGTTGCAGGCTCAGGGTGGAGCTGAAACTGAGCAAGCGGCGGCAGAAAAATGTGTTTCGTGTCACCAACAGATGGCGTCGGGACTCAGTGGGTTTTCACTGAGAGAGCCGATTAAACATCCTCAGTAACAAGTTTCTGATTGGTGCCTTTAATGACCTCGCTGCCGTCTACATCCTGCTGTGTTTTGATTATCTGGTTTCTTTATGGAGCCTGTAGGTCTTCCCCGTCTGTTTGATTTCCAGCCTTCCTCAGCAGCAGCGGTGATGCTGTGTTTCCTCCTGAGAGTCATTAAAGTTTCACCTGATCGCAGACAGAGCAGGTCAGACTGTGTGGCTGCAGGCGGATCTGATCCTGATTGTCTGTCGTGGGCAGAAAAACCTGAAGTTTACAGGTTTAAAGAGTCCACCTCGGTGTGAACTTCACTTTTTAACGAGTCTGAAGGGAGGAGAGGCGACAGCGACGAGCAGATTCCTGCTGTCACGGCTTCACATTCAACAACAACAACAACAACAACAACAGGGCTCGGGAGGAAACGGCTCGTTTAACAGATCATAAAACACACAGAGTCCCTGTCTGAGCGACTAAAGAAGCCCGAGCTGCTGACAGACCTGCGGACCGCCAACGCGACCAGACACAAACATACTCAGGACCAGAACATTTTCTCAAGGCTTCCTGTTTCCTCGCAGCGTGGACGCAAAGAGCAGAGCCTAAGGAAGTGAATGAGATCATTATCTTAAAGCAGCACTTATCCAGGTTTAATGTTAACTATCGGCCGGATGACTCGTGGTCACAAACTAGCGGTGAACCATTTCCACCTCTGCAGCTCTGCGGAGCGTGTTTGTGTCGCTGTGTGTCAGTACAGCTGGATCATTCGGTCATCGTTCGACGTTAATGACAAGCAGAGGCCGAAGAGGCCGAGGCCGCTGAGAAACGCCGCGGCGCATCGCTTTCACGACAGCCGGGCTTCACGTCGGCTGGCCGGAAAACATTTCACTCTGCGGCCGGCCAGTTTGCCTCGCAGCGGGCCAGTTCCGTCATCTGATCTCAGATCTGGTTCTGCTCCGCTTTGTGTTTGTTTGTCACAGTTTTCATCCACAAACAGCTGAAACGTCTTTCATGTCCCAACAGCTCTCAGCTTTAAAACAGACAGCTGGGCTGTTTTCCCACCTCTCACGCCTTTTCCTCGTCTCTTCTTCACAAGTTCTCTAATGAAGCATTAACACCAAAAATCTGTTAAATGCACTGTCGTATAAATATAAATATATATATATTTCTCTGTGAGTATGAGGAGGACTGTGGGGCGGCGTGAAAATCTGCAGTGAGGTGTGAAGATTCGTAGTTAAAGTAAAGTTTAAGCTCTCGTTTCCTGATATTAATTCGATCTTTAATGAAGACAAAAACAGAGACGCTTCTTCGCTCACAAACGTTCTGATGTCCGGGATTTCTGGCCGTCACCTGATATCTGAACGCGAACGCTCACACGCTTCTCAGATGTGTGTCAGGTAAAGATGGATGTCTGAATACGACATGAGAGAATAAGGAACAGAAGAAGGATTAGAGAGACATTTTGAAAAGGATTTTGAAATCCTGTATCAAGGTTGGCCTTGATGTTAAGACAAGGACCCAAATGTCCTGACGGTCTTCAGCTCATTTCAGTGCCGACGGAACTCTTTGTTCTAGTAAACCAACGCAGTCGCCGTTAAACTGCCGCGTGAATCCCCGAGCTCGAACAAACACTGTTTACATGCAGCGGGCTCCTCCTCTTCTTCGCTGCCGTGTTCGGCGGTACGTCACGGCCGTGAACCCGTGGGCACGAACACGCGGCGAGCTTGTTTGTAGCTGCCCTTCAGACCCACGCACAGAAGCGGTTTGAGCGGTGCCTTCATATTCCGATAACTCAGGTGACCACGTGAACACTGAACCTGGACATTAACAGATCTCTTCTTAATGCGCTTTCAAATCCACAGTCCCCTCTCTCTGCGCAGAAATCTATTCCACGGTTTATCTGAAGTTACCGTGAAGCTTCAGCAGTCTGAGTTAATCAGATCACGTCGATCTCTTCCGAAGCTTCAGTGTTTTTGTTCCCGTCCGGGGAAACGCAGAGAGACGGTAACTTTGGAAGATCTACGTTCAAAACCACAGCGTTAATCTATAACAATGCGTTGTCATTTATAAGATTATTATGTTTCTTATGTAAAATCTTAACATGTAAAGGAACTAAAGCTGTCAGATAAATGTAGGGAATATTTCTCTCTGAGATGTAGAAGAAGAAAGCGGCATAAAATAGAAATACTCGAGTCAAGTACCCCGAAACTGTACGTAAGCACAGTACTCGAGTAAATAGCAGCAATTAGTTCCTTTCCACTCCAGTTGTTAAAGCTGCACAGGTTCATGTTTGGCCCAATAAAGCTTTGAATTCACAAACTGGGTCCTGATTGAAACCCAGAGACACCGCCGAGTCCTGCAGACCGAAGACAATCTGACGGACTCGAAGCGGCTTCGCAATCTGCTCAAATCTGTTTGGAGAGGAGAAATGTGTCATCGTCCCGTCAGCTTCAGGCTGACACGAAGACACAGAACGGATCTGAGACCTGCGCACTGTCCCGCTGACTGCAAAGTGAAAACTAAAGAGAAAAAGTGACGGAGAAAGTGGGACGAGAGGAAAATAAACCCAGAAACAGGCGGCAGCTGCACAGAGGAAATGAAGGGGCAGAAGAAGAAGAAGAGAGGAGTTTGTGTCCGTGTGGACGCTTCAGCAGCTTTGCCACCAAACAGCTAAAAATACTCCGAGACATAAAGTGGGGCAACAGAAACCAGGTCTGTCCGGTTCACACCGGACACACTCAGACAACACACACAACCACCGGAAAACAACACACAACACACTCGCTAAACACAAGAAGAAGAGACAGAGCATGAACGCAGGAATGTCTTTTCAGCAATACGTGCATATTAATATTTAGAATAAACAACTGGCAGATGTAGAGTCGCATTTCCTGTGTTTAAATACGAAACGTGTGTGGAAATAATATGACATCAGGACAACGAATGTATTTAAACCTGCAACAAACTCAAAAAAAGTAAAGACGCAGGTCTAACACGCACGATGTTGGTTTATATTCAATATTCCAGCTGTTATGGACGCCGCGTGGTGTCTCTGTCTCTCTGCACAGCGTTTGCTTTTAACCCTAACCTGAGGTGACGTCACACAGTCACATCAGGACAGTGACGTAGAAAACCACATTCACGTTCAATATTGTTACCAACTACAGATGTAAATTTAAGGTAGTGCTCTGACTCTGAGAGATGGCAAAGGTAGTAAACATTATATCTTTGTTTTGTTGAAATAATAAAAATGTGTCACTGCACAAATTTGATAAATAAATGACTGAACAAAGAACGTTTCTGTGGCAGAAGATAGAATATTCTCCCAAATACGCTGTGCTGTCCAGAGCAGCTGCTGCTCAAAACTGCTGCATCTGCATGTGTCAACACATCCGTCCACAGATGACTCTGACGTTCACGTCAAGGCGTCCGTCTGCTTCACAGGAAGTGCCCGTCAGAGCTGTCGGACAGCGTCTGAAACCTCGGCTGCGGCGGACAATTTCTGTAACTTTCCGAGACAATCCGTCAGACCGTTGTGAAGCTCGGATGTTTCTGTCATCCATTAACAATGAGACGGAGTTACACCGAACTGAATCTGTTAGTGTCACCGCGTCACTGGATGAAACGCAGAAACAGAGAGTCTAAGTGGGTCGTAACCGATGTTAAATAATAAACCTTCATGTGCATGTAGCGTGTCATCCTGAGCATTCAGAAACATAAGTGTGTCTGCAGGTTTAGATCCAATCCAGGTCAGTGAGAGAAACTAAAAGTAGCTGTTGACCCACCAAGAAAACCAGCGAGTCTTTATTTTGCTGTATGTACGGACAGATATTTGACTTCTGTATGTACAGAGATGCATTCAGCTTCGTCGCTCTGTAGTTGGCAGTTAACTTCCAATACCCCCGACGACTGATCGATGTTTAATTCAGTAAAGCTTTGAATTCACAAACTGGGTCTGTCCTGATTGAAATTCAGAGAAACACTGATGAGTCCTGAAATCAGATCTGAGACAATCTGACAGACTGAGAAAACACTGTATTATAATGTGTTCAAGCAGCGAGAGAAATGCTGTGTGACGGTCAGGGTCCCGTGCCACAAGCTAACACACACACCATTTTAATCCTGTAAGCCTACATACGTACACTGGAAATGTTATTAAAAACGTTTTAACACAAAACGGGAAGACATTTTTCATCTTCTGTGCAGAGTCCTGCACGATTCTGGTTCTGCAAACCCGCCGCACTCCTGCAAAGCTCAGCATCAGAACCGAGCCGTTACCTGCAATCAATTCAGGACCCGACTCGGCCCGACACGTTGATGTGGGACTCGTGATCCGACCATGAGGCTGATCAAACAAAACCTGCGGGGGCGCACAACAGGCGACTGAAGAAATGCTTACAAATAAATCGACGAAAATCAGTAAAAACGCAGTGACGCGTGCAGACTGTTCAGTAAATTATTTCCACTTGTGTTTCCTCCTGCTCACCTCTGCAAACGCTGCGTAATATTACACGCGGCGTGGAAACCTTCTTTAATTATTTCAATCTTCCAACACGACACCGGGATTTACGCTGACTCACTTCATGCATCTCGGGCGGATCAGATTGCATTCGAGACGAACTGAAATGTGACCGTGCGGTTTGAGACTCATTCTAGTCAGATGTTGAAACTGTAAATGCGTCCGTCTCCCGCAGTGTAACTGTGTCAGTAACAAGCCCCACGAGGTGCGTCGGGCTTTGAAGCTAATTTGACATAGTGGCCAAACCGTGTAATTAAAACCGCCGGGTCACGTGACGCACTTTGGCCCCAAAAGCCTTTTTTTCCATAGACTAACGTTGTGAAAGAAGCGGCTGTAAAACGGTGGATACGTTTCTTTTGAGCGTCACAACCCCCACGAAACGACTCGTTTCACTGTCAGAATTTGATCCACGCGATTAAATCCTTTTATCGCCTTTCAAGTTAGCGGGGCGCTAAACCGGAAGGATCCGGCGTGCTTGCTCTGTGGGCCGCACGCTGCAGAAGATCCGGGTCATTTATACCAGGAAGGTGAACTTTTTTGGCTTCGTGCGCCACTGAGCAGCTTTCATAGGAATGAACGGCGCCACGCCTCGGCCGCTGTTTCCAGCTGTCTTTAGACATCCACGGTCAGCTCACTGTCTGTGTGCGGGAGGCAGCAGCGGGAAGGTGACAAACGTTGTGTCTCGCTTGTGATACGGTTCATTCATCTGTCTGTGTTAGCTTATGGATAGTCGTTAGCTAACGCGAGCTAACGCGAGCTAACGTAGAAAAGGTTTCAGTCGTAGTCGTCTGGACACTGTTTTCAGAATCAAGACGTTTCGGCTCCCATCCGGAAGTCATTCTCAATTGTGAAAATGGTCTGAGAACTCAGAAATTTAAGCTACTCTGTGTTGCTTAAGCCCCACCCTCAGGGAGGAGTCTACCTGAGTATCTGTTGATTAGCTAGTTTCACCTGAAACTGACCTAATTGTTTCCATGATGGCCCAGTAATCAGTAATCAGGCCTATTGTCTAAATTTCTGAGTTCTCAGACCATTTTCACAGTTGAGAATGACTTCCGGATGGGAGCCGAAACGTCTTGATTCTGAAACCAGCGTCCAGACGACCACGACTGAAACCTTTTCTACGATGAAACACTCCTGGACGAATGGGGGACGACGCCGTCTAACGCGAGCTAACTAAACTGCTAAAGTGCAGAGGTTCTTCTTCTGGTGTTTTTGTCAGTTAGCAAACAGCTTCAGGTGCAGCGGCACCTCCTTCTGGACTGGAGGAGGACCGACCCGGATTTACGCGTAGCCCAGAAAAACAAAGACTGTAATCGGGTTCGTGATCTGAGCAGCAGAGACGAGACTGAGTGCAGATGAAAGAGTCTTAAATCTCGTCTATTTTACCCAGATACAAGACATCTGAAGTGAGGAGAGGAAATGGGGCCACAGTTTATATTAATTAAGACCATCTGCAGAATAGCAGATCTTATTATGTTGTTTCCAGATTTAAGAAGCTTTTACGTTGGATAAATATGGACATTAGACATAAATGAGGTTTTTCAAATATGGAGAGGATGAGCAGAACTGTGGAGCTGAGAATGTATTATTCAATTTTACATCCAGCAACTGCAGCACCAGTGCAGGGATCAGCTGTTGCTCCTCACTCTTCAATATTTAAACACGATAGATTAATAGATAATTACCTTAATTTTGAAAACTTAATTTGAAACTAAAGAAACTAAAACCAGGCAGTCGACTAAATGCAGCTAAAACCGTTAGAGACGATTCTGAGAGAAGGAGATTTTAATGAAAGAAGAGATCGATTAAAAATGTGAGGCACTGAAGAGAAACCCTGAGGGAAGCCCACAGCGCTGACGATAATCCCAGAGGAAATAAAACTTGTATAAACGCAGCCACAGAGCAAACATTATCCATAATAAAATCACCATTACAGTTTGATGACTTACTGGCATCGCTGGCATGTGAACAAGCCCGAAGCATTAAGAACCGCAGAGAGAGTTCCCGTCTCTCCCAGATTCTAATCCCCGCTGACACCGAGAGACTCAAACACTAAAACTCCACTTCAGAATAAATATCAGACCTAAAGAGCGACGTAAAGTACAACGTGACTGCACATACACCGGGCCGCTGAATGCTTCACTGCAGCTCCCCATCACCTGTATCCCACATCCAGCATCTCCAGCCTTACAGGAAGGACCTGGTCTCTGACACCAGACTCCTGGACTCACGAGCGTCTCAGCTGGACATGAAAACTGTTTCCTTGCATCATTTATAATAATAATACCATATTCAGACTGGATCCGTGTCTGTGGGGGAGGTGGGCTGATTTGAACCTGCTCCGGTGAGAAAGTGTCTGACAGATGCTAACATGCTAACACCAACATAAAGGCCTGGTTGGGAACCGACAGAGACAACGAAAGCCTTCAGGAGAGCGAGCTCGTCAGACGGTCAGTTGTGCTGCTGTTCTCTCTGCAGCCACGTTTTCAGCCTGCATACACAGCGAGCAATTAGCATCCGGAAAACCAGAAAACAGCCTCGCTGGGTCTCTGCTAACATTCCTCCCTGTCATCATTAAAACTTAAACACCCACAAAAAGGCGCCCAAGATGTCCATGTCTTGTTGTGTGGGAATATTTTCTTTCCCCGAACAAGAGCAGTTGGCGCTAACTTCAGTGACAAATACATTGCATTTCCTGTGGGTGCTTCACAACAAAAGCAACCTGCCGTTTTGCCAATGGAATGCTTTTAATGTGAAAGAGCAACAGGAAATGTTCGGGTTGCATTAGCGGTAGCAGCCGCTGTGAACGGTGACGCTAAAACCTGTTCGATGAACGTCAGAACAGGAACAGAGGTGCAAGCTACAGAAGTACTGAAGGCTGGTGCTGCTAATAATAATAGCAACAATGGGCTAATAATCCTCATAATAAATAAATAAATGTGGCTCTCTCGTTACCAGCACGCGCATAAGACTGTCAGGGGCTTATTTACACAAGTCTTGGCCGTAAGCTAACATCTTAAGCTAACCTCTGTACAGTTAAAGTTCATTTCTGTGAGGACTTGCCTCACCTCGCCACCTGATGAATCTAAGTCCAGTATTCGCTCTCCTTTCGGCTGCTGGACACAGAATTAATGAACCCGACTGAACCAGACAGTAAATGTGCTGCAAAACCAAAACTGGGAGCTAAAAGAGGCTAAAAAGCTCCGAGAGTTGGTGAGAAACCTCTAGTGTTGAAAGCAAAGTGTTCAGTTCAGTTTTGTGTTTCGTCCTGAGCGAACGGGAGCTTCAGGTCACGGTTTCGCCTGAGCTCAGCTCGTTAAAGAAGAGACGGTCTCTCACAGCAGCTAATGAGGACGCTGGTTTGGTTTTAATCGTGACGACTTCGTTCCTTAACGGAGCCATCGGAGGTCGTGTCTGCTGGAATCACTCGGCCGTGTCTCCTCTGATGAGCGGACAGCCGATTAGCGCGATATCAGCGGTTCTCTGGTCGTTCCACAGGGCTGGGGCTATTTTACTGAAGAAAAAGGTCATTATCCAACTTGGTCCTAATTCACATGCAGAAAGAGAGGTAATGGTGTGAAGAAAGCAAGCGCTTGCCTCCTGAAGATCCTGCTGCAGGTGAGATCGGTTGGAGCCGGGAAACAATAAGTCACGAGAACAGGAGTCAGGCTGAGAGTTGGACTGTGTCTCCAGCTGTGAGCCGCTCAGCTGTCCGCGTCACGTCAGAAACCCGCAAGCTGCAGCCAACAAGGCTAAAACTGCGTCCCACCGACAAGACCCGAGTAAACTAGACCTGTAAGACGGCACCTCAGGGTCCAAACGCCCGATGCAGAGTCATGTAGCCAGCCAACAACACAAATCAGAAACAGATTTTCAGGACGAATGATTTGACGCCAACAGGGCTGCAACTAGCAATTACCTAGATTATTAGATGATCAGATTATTGTCCAGATTAATCGAGTCATTGTTTGGTCTTTAAAATGGTGACAGATACCTACATTTCTTAGAGCCAAAGACGGCTTTAAATTGTTAGTTTTATCTAACCGACAGGCCAAAACCCCCAGTTGGTCTGGACTGTGGCCTGCAGCAGTGGATCCACCGCTACGTCGGGAACGCGTGTCACTTCCTCCCGAGGGGGGGCGCTAGAGGAAAGCTGACGGGGCGTCGCGCACTGCACTGCTGACGTATGAAGTCGTACCTTATTCAGATAACCGTGTTGATGTATTATTTTTACAATAACTATCTACCATCACGTGTGTGCGCGTCATCACACACACAAGAACTGAACGGAGACGAGTTAACGGGTCACGTCCAGCCGGGGGCCTTTGCCGAATGTCATCTTTGTACCGTCTGCGCCCTCCAGGCGTCTGTTGTGTCAGTTACTGAAACTGATCATAAATATCGTCCTCATCACTGTGAACTGTAAGACAGCCGGCTGGTCCTCACTACGTTCTCCCGTCCGGAGTCATAAAGGTCTCCTGCAGCCGCCTCAGTGGCTCCCCTCCTCTCCTTAGCCTCGGGTAAACCCTGATCCTGCACTACTTTGCACCTGATGAATGGAATAAATTACAGAGGATTGTAACACTTGAATGTCTCATCCCGCTGGCCGATTTCAGACGTTTAACTTCAGATCTCTGCGATCGTCTCTGATGCCGACGTGCTTTTGTTTGTTTGTCTTCTCTCGGCTGCACTCAGGTGGAACTCGGCGAGGTGCCCTGATTAAATGAAGGTTACAGATAAAGGATTAGTTTGTCCAAATTCCCCTAAAATGTAAAGCGACAGTGTCGGTTTAATGTGTCTTTTTTTGGGGGGGGAACTGACCCTTTAAGCGTAACACGAGGCGGCCTGAGATAAATCACGACTGCTCTGGTTCGTGAGGCTGCTGTTCCTGAAAGTGGAGCCTACATTACAGCCATTAAAGCTGAGTGATTGTGCCGCTGGAGTTAAGAATCTGGTTTCGCTGTAGCTGCTCTTTTACCAATAAAGAAGAAGTCATTAGTGTTTCGCCCGTGCAGATAGTGTGTCAACTGGCATCATGATGAGATTTAGGTATTTTGTTCAGTCGGAGCCGGGTGGAGGAGACTCGTGTGGATTCGCTGTGTTTACTCTCTCGCTGTGTTTGGACTCGCTTCCTCCTCCGCGCTTCAGATCCCCCCCCCCCAAAAAAAACAAACAGAAGCCAGCAGAGGATTATGTCACTTTTCTCCTTCATCATCGGTCGCGTCCATAACGAACCTGAGCAGCAACCGAACCAGTTCAGCTCCAGGGAGGAAGAAGAGGAGGAGGAGAGACTGAGGATCTGCTGTCTGTCAAACGAACACCAGGGTCCAGCTCTGAACTGCGCGTCACACACATTCACTCGCTGTGGAGATCTGAATCTAAAACAATGATCTGACTGAATATGAATTTAGAAATGCAGACAGAGAATTCAAAAGGTCTTGAAGCCTGATTTCATCTTAAATTTCCCATGAAGTGTATCTGCCGCTTCGTTTAGGAGACATGTTCCCTATTCGGCCTGACATTTTTGGAAACTCTGGGATCCCCTCCTGAATAAAGTTCAGTGAGTTTGAACAAAAGGCGGCCGACAGCGGGGGTCAGGAAGTTTGCGGACTGGATGCGTGTCATCGACCCTGAAGTCGTCACGAGTTTCCACTTTTACAGCGTCAGTGGCCACAGTGGGGATCCAGCCTGCTGAGCTCTTACACAAGATGACCAAGGGTCAGTGTTTCAGAAAAGTATTTTGATTGGTCAACCAACCAGTCAGGACAGAGAAGATGCTGACCAATAAGGGCACTGCATCTCGTTTTTACTCTTCAGCAGCTTCAAGCTCCAAGCAGCTCCAGCCGACATCAAATCAAATATGGAGACGGAGGATGAAACGATCGGTGCTGACGCTCCAGAAGTCCTGTCTCCCAGTGCCACAGAGCTCTGCAGCTGATGTAAAACTGGACTTTCTGGATTTGATCGTCTCACCTGTACCTGCGGTAACATGCACGCACCAACACACACACGCTGTGTTTTGGTCCTCAGATATCTTCCTCAGTTTCAAATCTGTTCACAGTCTGACCAATCGAAGTCGAGGAGGCACGAGTGCGATCTATAACTTCCTGATCTGTTTCCTGTCCTGGAGACGGATCCCTCCTCTGCCGCTCCTCCGGAGCTTTCTAACATTTCTCCCCGTTAAAGGCTTTTTCTGGGAGGACAGGGGCCGCCGGAGGCTGCACACACTGATTTGAGATACTGGGATTTCTAAATAAAAGTGACTTGACAAGTTTAAAGAAATTAGAGACAGAAGGAAAGTAAGAAAAGGACACTGGCTGCTTTTTAATGTTCACTTCTTTTATTTGCCCGGTGGTGGCTCAGCGCTAGCTTAATTAGCTTGTTTAACTGAGCAGCTTTCGGCGTATTTGTCAGCAGCTCGTTCACCTCTCGGCACTTTTCTGCTCATTAAAGACTCCTGCAGGACACATTCACTGAGGCTGGGAAACTCCGGCGTCAGGCTGTGAACTGAACGCAGCATGAAGCCACACAGAACCAAACACCCTTTAGTGGCTAACAGCTCTACAGCAGAGTGTGTAGAGCAGTACTAAAGGTACTTTAACCTGAATCGTCTTTACTCGCGCAGGCTCAGACAGCAGAGCGGCAGGACGGCTGCTGCAGGCCGCACTCACATCCTTTAAAGCAGCAGCAGTGGCATTAACTGTGACAGGAAGCTGGAAGTGTACCACAGACTGAATCAACACTGATGCTAATATCCATTAAATAAATGCGCTCCCATTTCCTGCACCCTGTGCTCGTCAGATGGACTCTGCTCTCACTGCGGATGCAGGAACACTGATGCAGCAGCCGCCGTGCCTCTTTGTTTTGGGAAATTGTTTCTGATTGTACAGAACGGCTTGTAATGGCATTTCAGTGGCACTGCGGTGTGTTCATTTAATGTGGCCGCTGTGTGTTTTTGTCAAACCTGCGGCTGTTGTAGTCCTGGTTTCATGAGATGTTCGCTCTGCTGTGCAGCATCAGTAACACTGATAATCAGACATTCACTTCTCAACGCAGAGCTGGAAACCATCAGCATCGTTAGAAACTACAACAAACCAGCGGGTGAGGGGCCGGTGTGGTTGCCATGGCGACCTACCTCCATCCACTGTCCGTGGGACTTCATCTTGAGGACGACGCAGGGGTCGGGTTTGGACAGAGCGTCTCGGTCTGAGATCCCTTTACAGGTGAGCCGCAGCTCCACTTTGGTCAGACAGGGACTGCTGAACAAGCCCAGAGAGTTGGCCGCCGACTCGTAGATGTCACTCATGGTGGAGGCGGGACAGGAAGCCTGCACAGAAAGAAAACGGGTGGTAGGATGGAGCCGTGTGTTTTCACCGGAGAACAATGGAAAACAGTGTTTCGCAGAGTAGCGCAGAGGCAAAGAAAAGCATTATAATAATAACATTCAGCAACAATAAGCAATGAAACCAGGATCAAATTAGATTTTTTTAAAAACTGATCAAATGAAATGAAATACAAATGGAAGAGACCAGAAATCCAGTTACAGCGCAGTAATGAGCCGTAGGTTTAAACCGACCAATCGGAGGCAGGAGAGCAGCAGAGACGCGAACGGGTCGGCGCGCATTCGAGAACTTCAGGAAGTCGCTTCCTTCTGTGAGCAGCGTCGCAGCTTCCGACTGGAGGTCCGAGGTTCCTGCTGGGTTTGTGTTCTTCAGCACTTGAACGTCTCCTCTGGAAGCCGCCGCAAAGCTTCAAGAACGGGAGCAACGTTCTCCGTCCGCTTGGTTCTGGTTCTGAAAGCAGGCTGAGGGCAGCAGGCTGAGGGCAGCAGGCTGAGGGCAGCAGGCTGAGGGTAGCGGACGCCAACAGACTCAGCAAACTGATCCGTAAGGCCGGTGGCATTGTGGGGGCGGAGCTGGACTCTCTGGCGGTGGTGTCAGAGAGGAGGACGCTGGGTAAACTACACGCCATCTTGGACAGCGTCTCCCACCCGCTCCATGACGCGCTGGTCAAACAAAGGAGCGCCTTCAGCGGAAGACTCATCCCCCCACAATGCACCACAGAGCGCCACAGGAAGTCACTCCTGCCTGTGGCCATCAGACTCTTTAACTCCTCCCTCTAAGTGTCAGTCTGTCTGACCCGAAGTCACTAAACTGGACATTGATCATTAACATCTCTGCAATACTTGAGATAATTCTGCAATATTCTGTGTTAATACTCCCGTGCAATATTAGTTTTTCCTATTTATGGATATTGACATTATATACCTCCATTCATGCTGTGCAATATCTTAATAATCTCAATAAGCTGCACTTAACTCGACAGTACATGCACCTCCGCTTATTACTTATATTATTACATTGTATTATTATACTGTATTATCATCATCAGCCGGTAAACCCACCTGGTACTTAATTTACTTTCTGACCTGTTTTATAGTTTTTATAGTTTTTATAGTGTATCATATTGTTTGCTAGTACTTCCTCCTGTGTGCGCTGACGTAAAGGCGAGCTGCTGGAACAAAGAGTTTCCCTCCGGGGATCAATAAAGTGTTTCTGACTCTGATTCTGGTTCTGAAAGAGCTGAAGTTGTCTGACGGTCTCTGTGTCGAACACCAAGCCTGCACAGGAGGCCTCGATGGTTTCCATCTTGTTTTTGGGGAAACGTGACGAGCGTTAAACATTTCCAGTTTCCCTTCGCAGTGCGAGCTGATGCCCTGCGACCTGCGGAGCAGTTAGTGCGAGCTGCGCTCAGAGAAGCCGCCACGTGATCCGATCCGAGACATTTCTGTAGTCTTCAGTCATAAGACACCACTTAGCCGACTTGCATCGATTTACCGAGAGAGAGGAGCGGAGGCGGAGCGATCAACCGACGGCTGACTGTGATAGGCTGAGACACCTTTCAATCAAGCAAAACCGCTCCACGAATCCACCTCGATAACTCCTGATTGGAACATTTATTCTGAAAATCTCCCGTCAGACCGACAGCAGAAAAAGCTCAGCGATCAGAGAGGTTTTCCCCATTCACTTCAATTCAGCCGGCGTTTGGTCACAGCAGCATCTGGTGGACGCTGGAGGAACTGCAGACGTTTTGACTGGCGTTCGAGCGTCCCAGCGAGCCAGCGCGCACACTACAAACTAAAGCAGCTAAATGGAATGCGGCCGTCGTTCGTTTTATTATTTCCGCCCGTGCTTCTCCTCTTCGTGGCTCACGCTGCTGCTGCTGAGAGAAATGAGGCTGAGGTCGGATCAGGTCAGCCTGCTTATCGCCGACAGAACTTGAACAAACGCTTTCGAGGCCTCGCTGCGGATGTGATCATCTCGCATCTGATTTGCATTTTATAATTGCACAGAAACGTTCCCTGTCAGGATTAGAACGGACGCAACAGCCAGAACATGTCTGCTGAACAAGTGTTAATTAAATTAGAATAACAGATTATTTTACCGTCGTGTCGTTTCATTCATTACATTCTTTCTGCCGCATTAGATGAAACCACTCAGACGCAGCTGGAAGAGTCTGATTATATTGTGTGGAAGAATTACCACATTATGTTCATTTGATTCATTAATTGTGGGTTTATCTCTCTCTCGCGCACGTCCGGACATATTGTCCATAATAGCTGACTGCCTCAGTGTCACAGTGTACTGATTCAATTGCCTGATATAATTAGAATTTATAATTCACTTCTATACCTGTGAGGACCGTCACTGACATATTACACTCCCTCACGCTTAACTTTAATCTAAACCTGGTTCTGGATTCTGATCTGACCCCTAAAACCGAGTCTGAACCCTCAAACACCGGACAAAACGTCCTCACTTTCCCAAAATGTCTTTACTTTTCTAAAAAAAAATGTCCAAACTTCCCCAAAAAATTCCCCAAATTTCCAATGTCCTCACTTTTAAAACAACAGCTTTTCAAAAAACAGTCTGTTTCTGTCGGCAGAAATGAAATATAATATTCATGAGTGTGTTTTCATCAGCGTTTAATCTCCTGAAAATAAGAAGCGCTGTGTTTTCGTTACCTTAGAATCAGCCCTTTATATCTACAGAGGGAGCGGGTCCCCTTCCACGGAGGCCGCCATGTTGCGCCGCCATGTTTCTACAGGAGCCCAGAGCAGGCGGAGCGACGATGAAACAAGTTACCGGGACAACAGGAGGGTTCTGGCATGGCAGAGCATCGGCGCAGCACTGGAACGTATTTAGGTAACGTATAGTTTTAACTTAAGCTAGGCTGTAAAAGTTAATCACTTAGCTTACTTTAGCTATCGACAATGACAGTCTGTGGTTGGCTGCAAAGAAAATATAGCTGTACCGACAGACGCCGTTCCCATGGTTACCACGCACAGAGCGGCTGGCGTTTACTCGCAGGTACGCAGGCGCTTACCGTCCGATAAGACAGAAATACAAACGAGGCGTTTCATCCAGGAGCAGTGTTTTCTGTGGGCGATACGAAACAAGCTAACTTAACTTCGTACTCCGGTTGGCTGTGATATTTTGATTGAACACAAATGAATTCAAGAACTTCATTATTTCATCCGATACTGTTCTTAAACTATAGATTTCTTCGTCCTTTCAACGAATCTCATGTTCAGCCTCAAACCAGCAACGCGTCGCTCCGTCTCTCAGCGCCGTCTCACTTCCTGTCTGCGGCTCTCGGCTGCGAGCCCGTTGGTTCCTGCTGAAGACGTAAACCTTTAAATATATAGTTTCCTGTTTAAAAAGGCTCAGGAGTTTCCTCAAACAGCTGCTCGCTGTAGTTTTTATCAGACCAACAGGAGGAAACAGTGCATCTGTTGGGGACTATTTCCAGCGGCGGATGAATCCACATGTGGTGCTGTAGTGAGTGTTTGGGGCAGCAGGACGGTGTGTGTGGGGCGGAGTCAGAATAAACTACAGTGTGTGTGTTCGTGGTGATGAAGGAACATGTCGCCCAGTGCAACAGAGCGGCTCGCTGATGAGTTTTAACAGTTTCTGGACGACGACGGAGGCGAACGTTTCTGCTAACAGGTGTTAGCCGCTGGTTTGAGTCTGAACGTGTTGACGAGAAGAAACAGAATATCACCAGCATCACCACTTCAGCGGGGTACAACACTGCTCACTCGTGTAGCGGCGTTATGCTAGCTGAATCAAACAAAGCTGCAAACCAGGTGGACGGACTACAGCAGGCGGAGGGCAGGTGGTGGAGTCAAAAAAGAAAAGTACGAGTTATACAAGACTTTCTATTTGTCCTCCAGGACACTTTATGTTTAATACGCAACCAAACCTGCTCCAGTTCCCAAATCGCTCCGTCACAGCTACACATCCGACTCTGAAGCAGGTTCAGTCAACCAGATAAGCTGATCACATGATGCCGTCCAGCCGCTGTGGCTGGAGTTGTCTCTATGGCAACAGCTGCTGAGGATCGTGGGTACTGTAGTGTTTGGAAGCTTTCCACACACCAAACCCAGGGGAGAAAACCAACAAGTCCTCGTGTCCTACAAAAGAACAGGATTGTTCAGCGAAGTTCAGTTTAGTCAGCGACTAGTTGAGGTTAGAGAAAGATGCTGGTCTTGGCTCAGCGATCCAGAAGACTCTGTGAATCTGGGCCTTTTCAGACTGGAACCTCCATCTGAACTCCATCTTTGTTGAATTCAGCTGCTGCAACAGCCCCAAAAACTTATAGTGGTGGAATGTAACTGAGTGCATTTACTGTAGGACTGTACTTACAAACTCGAGGTCCATTTCACGTTACTTTCTGCTCCGCTACGTTTGTCTGACGGCTTCAGTTTACAGATCACAGTGTTTCAGCCCCTTCCTGTCCAGTGGAAACCTCGTATCTCCAGGTGTTTGTGATGTAGTGAAGGATGAAGAGTTTCCTTCACGTGCTGAGGAAACTCTCCTCCTCCTGAAGCTGAATAAACTCTTTAACCCCCCCTCGGATCAGCTGGGAAACGCATCGTCACAGAGCTGAAAACAGGCCGTTTCTCTGAGCTCAGGAAGACTTTTCAGAGATACGTGGTTCTCACAGGACGGCGACGCCGCAAACACCTGATGATCTTATAGACCATGATGCATTGCTGCAGGTTAAACAGTATATAAAGCAGTTAAAATGAGCTCAGCCTGAAACATCTGCAGCAGTAAAATGCAACACACACATGAACGCAGCAGGAAGATGAATCCAGAAACATCAGATATAATAAAACACTGACAGGAAGCGTTTTACTGCACAGGGACGACTCTCACTGTCACACTTTAAGGAACTTTAGCTGATTATACTTTTACTTTTACTGCAGTGAGGTTTGGATGCAGGACTTTCACTGTCACACTTTAAGTGCATTCTGCTGATGATACGTACAAACATTTTGTTTGTTCTGCCGCTGACAGCGAGCCGAGCGCCGAGCCTCTGAATAACATGAATTATTAACTCTGTTGTAGTGCTGCAGCTGTACAGGGATCTGTGTGATGTGATTTTCATGAGCAGCTCTTTAATCTGCTGTTGGATGTCAGCGAGCCTCAGCTGGTGGGAGGATTCATCTGCTGCTTGACTGAACAGCTGAAAACTGCTGCGTGAAGCTCCACACCTCCTCCCAACATCCACCTGCGCTCACGCTGCGATTTACAGCTAAACGGCCTCTCCCTGCTGCTGGCTCAGGTTACGGAAGACTGACGATGAGCTTCAGAAATGACAAAAAAACAACCGAGAATCACGTTTTATACGCACATGACAGTTAATGGGTTTCTCCGTGGGTTAATGGTTTTAAGTGGTACACACAAGTTGCCAATTATCATCACAACCACCCCTGAATTCTCACCTTAAATTAAAAAAAAGCACCACTTGTAAACACTTTAAACCACGCAGATAATCCATTAAAATACCTCGAATTTATAAAATAATATGTAAAGTGGCTGGTATCTGTGTGGGCGCTGACAACAGCTTGTTAAACCGCTTCACCATCGGTGGATTCGCTCGCGGGGGACGAAGTAAATCTGCATAAATGTTTTGTGGCGAGTTGAACTTTGGTGACGCTCAGATTCCCGCCGCTGATCGATGAGAAGCCGCCCTGACAGACATGGAGGAAGCTGTTATTGTCCCGTTAGCCACCGAGCTAACAAGCCCGCCAACTTACAGTTAGTAAGTTAGCCAGCTGGGAGAGTTTTCCTCTCTTCAGTAACTCTTTATTCTCTTTATTTTAAGAGTTATTTTACTTTACAGTAAGTATTCTCTTTATTTTGCGAATGAAAAGATGAAAAACCTGAGAGCAAAAGAACAGAGAAAACAGAAAAAAGCTCAGCGCGATATTGTGACCGACTAGTGCTAGCATGTTAGCTGTTAGCTCAGCAGCTACATGCGTTTCATGTATTAATGTTTGTTTCATGAACACATGAAGCCGACAGAAACGTCATGTTTCCATCGTCTGAGCTTTTAATGACGTCGTCTCGCCGCGTCCTCTTCTTCTGCGGCGCTTTAACGGCAGCGGCTGGAGGATCGGAGCGGCTAATGTACGACTCCTCGTGATCTTAATGTCGTATCGTGTTCATTATTATTTAAGTTAACTGTGAGTCAAAGTGCATCCGAAGACTCGTCCCCCCACAATGCACCACAGAGCGCCACAGGAAGTCATTCCTGCCTGTGGCCATCAGACTCTTTAGCTCCTCCCTCTAAGTGTCAGTCTGTCTGACCCGAAGTCACTAAACTGGACACTGATCATTAACATCTCTGCAATACTTGAATAACTGTGCAATATTCTGTGTTAATACTGCTGATCAATATTTAGTTTTCCCATGTTAGTTTCTTATTTATTGATATTGACATTATTTACCTCCATTACTGCTGTGCAATATCTTAATAATCTCAATAAGCTGCACTTAACTCGACAGCACATGCACCTCTGCTTATTACTTATTTTATTACACTGTATTATTATACTGTATTAGCTGAGTACTTGCTAGTGATTTGCTAGTACTTCCTCCTGTGTGCGCTGACGTGAAGGCGAGCTGCTGGAACAAAGAGTTTCCCTTCAGATCAATAAAGTGTTTCTGATTCTGGTTCTGGTTCTGATGAACAGATCGTGAGTATTTAGCTGTTCATTTAGCAAAAGGCAGAGCTAAAGTAAGGAGTTAGCGTATATTCTCTCTTGTCAGCGTCAGTTTCTGTCTTCCCGTAGACTCGAGCTCTTCACAGAGAACAGCAGCTGCGGCCGTTTCACTTTCAGTCCTTGACTCGAGTATTTATATTTTATCGTTCTTTGTGCCTCACTACGTTTCAGACAGACGTATTGCACTTTTCAGTCCACTACATTTATTTAAGAGCTATAGTTCTGAAAAGTTTTAAATCCTGGTCCAACAGCGTAAAGCTCTTTGTTTTTTAAAAGCGCTGTATAAATAAAGTTCATTATTATTATTAATATAGTTACTGAAGAATGAAGATTTGACAAACGAAACATGAAATCAGTTTATAAACTTTGACCCGTTGTTACTGATGAAACTACCAACAGTACAGTAAGTTAGTTCCAGCCTAACGACGACGACGGTAAACTACAGTTTCCCTTTTAATCCATCAATAATCCCGATCCAGTAATATCACAGTATAACACCGACCGTGGCCACTCTGCACTAAGAGTACTTTTGCTTTTAGTACTTTCAGCACATTTGGTTGCTGACACTTTGAATGCAGGACTTTTACTTGTACTGGAGTATCTTCGTACCGTCGTGTTGCTACTTTTACTGAAGCAAGTGGTTTGAATGCTTCCTCCCGTCTGTTGTCTGCACACATTATCGCACCTGCGATGCTAATACAGGTGGTTCAGTGCGGTTAAGAGGACAGCCCCCCCCGAGGCCTTTCTGAGCGGTCAGGTTTGATCTGACCCATCTCATGTGCTGAACTCTGAGTTTGTGCTAATGCGTTCTGGATGGAGGTCCAGGGTCCAGGGTCCAGTTCAGCTAAAGGGGAACAAAAGGAGCTCATCACAGCAAACGAACGGAGCAGAGCAGAGAACTGTACTTAGTGTGGATCGGTCCCGTCAGGCCGATCCGGGTCGGTCCTTATCCGGTGGATCGTACAACGCGCTCACGTGGAAAAAGACGTTTAAATGTATATACGTGGCAGAGAAACCGTCTTTCCCCAGGAGACACTGAGACTGGAAACCAGGTTCAAAGCCTCCGATTGCTGCAGGAAGACGACTGAAACCGGTTATTTAAGTTCATGTGAACTCACCGACGGGACCGACGGGCGGAGCTGAACACAACGACAACAGAAAAGCACTTTGTCTTGTAGCTTTAATTTATTATGAGCCGCCGCTCCCAAAGCAAGACTCCTGCATGGCTGTCAGAAGTCCCTGTTGTCGTCCTCTCTGGAGCGCAGACGCTCTGACGGAAGCCATTTTTGTTCAAACAAACTGACGCTACAGACGGACGGCGTGTTGGTGGGGCGCGTTCACGACTGCTGTCGGACGTTTTTCACAGTAAAAACTTCAGTCTGAACGCAGCTGCTGACCACAGAAGCCTTCCTGTGTTCGAATCTCACGAGACAAACTGTCTCTTTAAGGTTTGCTAAGCTAAGCTAAGCTAAGCTAAGCTAACAGAGAGTCCTGACATCGCTGCAGTTTTTTAAGATTTATGAGTATCTAATACAGTTTCTAGTTTTTCCAGCTGTACCACTTAGCTAGTTAGCATCTCAGTGCACATGTATGAATTATAGAAATGCTAAAATACAAAATGGCCTCCACACAGAAACCACTGATTTAACAAGGTTAAACAAACTGTTACTTGAAATTTGTGCATCTGCTTGAATGAATAACTCTGAAACAGAACGACTTTTTTTATTAATGATTTTTACCATTAAGTTCCACAGAGTTAGTTAAAAAGGACGTAATCAAGGTCGTTTTAATGGGCTCATTAAAGGATTGTAACTCAAAAGCCGTAAAGATTTATTCCTTAAAAAAGCTTCAGTGAAGGTGAAACTTGGGGATGGCGTGCTATTTGATAAGTCTGAGTTAAAGAAAGTGCATCACAGACCCTTCAATATGTTACGATCCATTCATTTATCCATTCATTTACCACAAATCTTACTGTAAAGCTCTTATATATATGTCAATGCTGAATAAAAATCCCTTAAATGATCATTAATGTGCAAATAAAAATATTTCAGAGCCCTCTGGGAAACCTTAATACATTTAATAACTATTAAAGATTATAGATTTGTAAACTATGAAGTACTCCTGCTAACTTGATTTGTTAATTAAGGGCTTTTCAAATGAAGGTGTTCACATTTTAGTTGTAGTGCCTTTCTACAGCAGAACTATGTATTTCAGTGACACGTACAGTTAAACAACAGATCTGTGGTCTGTTTTTAAATGAGCCTGCTGGACTCTGACCGTGAAACTTAACGTTCTCCCTCTTTACACGCCGCGTAACCCGAGCCGGGGGCGTGGAGGAGACTTTTACTGGACGGTACCTGTAACGGCCGGATGCTGCGGCCTCGCTCTGCCGGGGGTTAATCAGATGAGCCGGAGTGCTGCTGACGGGATAATGGAGGCAGGTGAAGATACGATTGCTTCTTCCTGACCAAGCAAAAACGGTTTCCTGAGAGGTTATCGCCAGGGTTTTTATCAGCGAGGGAGGCGATGAGGCTCAGGGATCAGGATCGTGGTGGGAATCAGAGACCAATCACACGCAGGCTGTTGGACTCAAAGTGTTTCTGCTGATAAAATACAAGACGGTGGTGCTATATGCATTAAATGACGTTTTTCCACTCTAAAAGGGTTGTTAAAAGAGAAATTGTCTGCTTGGAAACAAGCAGCCAGCGGTGGAGGACGTGTTCGGACCCTTTACTGCAGTAAAAGTATGAAGTATAATCAGCTAAAGTTCCTTAAAGTGTGGCAGTGAAAGTCGTCCCTGTGCAGTAAAACGCTTCCTGTCAGTGTTTTATTATATCTGATGTTTCTGGATTCATCTTCCTGCTGCGTTCATGTGTGTGTTGCATTTTACTGCTGCAGATGTTTCAGGCTGAGCTCATTTTAACTGCTTTATATACTGTTGGGTAGTTTAACCTGCAGCAATGCATCATGGTCTATAAGGTCATCACGTGTTTGCAGCGTCGCCGTCCTGCGAGAACCACGTATCTCTGAAAAGTCTTCCTGAGCTCAGAGAAACGGCCTGTTTTCAGCTCTGTGACGATGCGTTTCCCAGCTGATCCGAGGGGGGGTTAAAGAGTTTATTCAGCTTCAGGAGGAGGAGAGTTTCCTCAGCACATGAAGGAAACTCTTCATCCTTCACTTCATCACAAACACCTGGAGATACGAGGTTTCCACTGGACAGGAAGGGGCTGAAACACTGTGATCTGTAAACTGAAGCCGTCAGACAAACGTAGCGGAGCAGAAAGTAGCGTGAAATGGACCTCGAGTTTGTAAGTACAGTCCTACAGTAAATGCACTCAGTTACATTCCACCACTATAAGTTTTTGGGGCTGTTGCAGCAGCTGAATTCAACAAAGATGGAGTTCAGATGGAGGTTCCAGTCTGAAAAGGCCCAGATTCACAGAGTCTTCTGGATCGCTGAGCCAAGACCAGCATCTTTCTCTAACCTCAACTAGTCGCTGACTAAACTGAACTTCGCTGAACAATCCTGTTCTTTTGTAGGACACGAGGACTTGTTGGTTTTCTCCCCTGGGTTTGGTGTGTGGAAAGCTTCCAAACACTACAGTACCCATGATCCTCAGCAGCTGTTGCCATAGAGACAACTCCAGCCACAGCGGCTGGACGGCATCATGTGATCAGCTTATCTGGTTGACTGAACCTGCTTCAGAGTCGGATGTGTAGCTGTGACGGAGCGATTTGGGAACTGGAGCAGGTTTGGTTGCGTATTAAACATAAAGTGTCCTGGAGGACAAATAGAAAGTCTTGTATAACTCGTACTTTTCTTTTTTGACTCCACCACCTGCCCTCCGCCTGCTGTAGTCCGTCCACCTGGTTTGCAGCTTTGTTTGATTCAGCTAGCATAACGCCGCTACACGAGTGAGCAGTGTTGTACCCCGCTGAAGTGGTGATGCTGGTGATATTCTGTTTCTTCTCGTCAACACGTTCAGACTCAAACCAGCGGCTAACACCTGTTAGCAGAAACGTTCGCCTCCGTCGTCGTCCAGAAACTGTTAAAACTCATCAGCGAGCCGCTCTGTTGCACTGGGTGACATGTTGCTTCATCACCACGAACACACACACTGTAGTTTATTCTGACTCCGCCCCACACACACCGTCCTGCTGCCCCAAACACTCACTACAGCACCACATGTGGATTCATCCGCCGCTGGAAATAGTCCCCAACAGATGCTCTGTTTCCTCCTGTTGGTCTGATAAAAACTACAGCGAGCAGCTGTTTGAGGAAACTACTGAGCCTTTTTAAACAGGAAACTATATATTTAAAGGTTTACGTCTCCAGCAGGAACCAACGGGCTCGCAGCTGAGAGCCGCAGACAGGAAGTGAGACGGCGCTGAGAGACGGAGCGACGCGTTGCTGGTTTGAGGCTGAACATGAGATTCGTTGAAAGGACGAAGAAATCTATAGTTTAAGAACAGTATCGGAGGAAATAATGAAGTTCTTGAATTAATTTGTGTTCAATCAAATTATCACAGCCAACCGGAGGCAACGCGGCATCCCAGCAGAGGAACCGGGGCTCCACACGGGCCCAGCAGCTCGGCTCCAAACCAGGGTCTCATCTAATCACATCCGCATAGTGAACAGTTAGCATGCTAGGTGGCTAGCTAAGATAAGATCTCTTCCTCATATTCTCATCCGATCCCAACTGGATCAGCTGATTCTGTCCACTGCTGAGACACGTGGGTGAGTTTGTCGGGTCACTGGGAGAAACTCCAGCCAGTCCCTGCGGCAGAAATAGATTTAGTTTGTTTTATTAATGAAGCGACGCAGACGTCCTTCAACAGAGAGGACTGAATTTACATTCAGCCTGTAGATAGATGTCCCTCCATCCAGGCAGCCGCTTCGCTTTATAAAAAATCAACATTTAAACCTGTTTGTGAGTCATAACTTCCTGAATTACTGCTCAGGTCTTAGTTCCTCCAGTGGAGGAGGAAAAGAAACTAAACCGCTTCGTCTCGTATTGATGATGTAACTTCGATCAGAAAAACGAAACCAAATATCGACTGTGACGGATTCCATCTCTCTGCAGGTCGGTGTGATGAGTCTGCAGCGCAGAATCCAGGTCGGACCTGCAGGTTCATATGTTTCAAAGCTGCCTGAGGTTTTTATCTCACCTGCACAGACCGACATGCACATCTCCTCCCTGAGCTTTTATCACTCTTCTTCATCACTTCATCTCACGGCTCCAGCTCTGTGCGAATCAGCTGACGTGAAAGCATCAGAGCGTTTGGTCCAGGCCCCAACAGTTCCCATGAAGGACATGTGTGTGTGTGTTCGGTGTCCACATACTTTTGTGTACATGTTAATGTACACCCACGCTCCCTAACCTAACCTAACCTCCTAACCTCATCCTAACCTAACCTCATCCTAACCTAACCTCCTAACCTCATACTAACCTAACCTCACCTCATCCTAACCTCACCCACACACACACACACACACACACACACACACACACACACACACACACACACACACACACACACACACACACACACACACACACACACACACACACACACACACACACACACTGTAGTTTATTCTGACTCCGCCCCACACACACCGTCCTGCTGCCCCGAACACTCACTGCAGCACCACATGTGGATTCATCCGCCGCTGGAAGTAGTCCCCAACAGATGCTCTGTTTCCTCCTGTTGGTCTGATAAAAACTACAGCGAGCAGCTGTTTGAGGAAACTACTGAGCCTTTTTAAACAGGAAACTATATATTTAAAGATTTACGTCTCCAGCAGGAACCAACGGGCTCGCAGCTGAGAGCCGCAGACAGGAAGTGAGACGGCGCTGAGAGACGGAGCGACGCGTTGCTGGTTTGAGGCTGAACATGAGATTCGTTGAAAGGACGAAGAAATCTATAGTTTAAGAACAGTATCGGAGGAAATAATGAAGTTCTTGAATTAATTTGTGTTCAATCAAATTATCACAGCCAACCGGAGGCAACGCGGCATCCCAGCAGAGGAACCGGGGCTCCACACGGGCCCAGCAGCTCGGCTCCAAACCAGGGTCTCATCTAATCACATCCGCATAGTGAACAGTTAGCATGCTAGGTGGCTAGCTAAGATAAGATCTCTTCCTCATATTCTCATCCGATCCCAACTGGATCAGCTGATTCTGTCCACTGCTGAGACACGTGGGTGAGTTTGTCGGGTCACTGGGAGAAACTCCAGCCAGTCCCTGCGGCAGAAATAGATTTAGTTTGTTTTATTAATGAAGCGACGCAGACGTCCTTCAACAGAGAGGACTGAATTTACATTCATCCTAACTCATCCTAACTCTAACCTCACCCTAACCTCACCCTAACCTCACCTAACCTCATAACCTCATCCTAACCTAACCTCCTAACCTAACCTCCTAACCTCATACTAACCTAACCTCACCTCATCCTAACCTCCTCATCCTAACCTACTAGAACCAAGTCTGAACCCCAAACAGCCATCTAAAGCAGTGAAGACCGGTTCTCACAAAGATAGAAATTCAAGAGCAGAAACACACACACCTCTACTGTGTGTGTGTGTGTGTGTGTTTATGCGTTTTTAGTTAATCTTAATCCATATAATAAAAACGCAAAATTCAGAAATATCAGAGAAGAATCACCAAAACACCCCAACATGTGACGTTAGGTCCCCATATATATATATATATATATATATATATATATATATATATTATTGGGAAACACTGACAGAATATCACAAACATCTAACTGCAGCAGCGCAGTAAAAAGTCCAGTATGAAAATGGAAATAAGTGCAGAGCACAGTTACATCAGTATGGAGCCACTGGGTCTATAGAGAAATACTGTGGCACACACACACACACACACACACACACACATAAAATATTCCCAAAAGCCTTTTCGAAATGTTCAGAAGTGACTGATGGAGCAGCTTCAGGTAACACGACATTAATGTTTACAATAACCTCATCCTAACCTCTCATCCTAACCTAACCTCACTAACCTCATCCTAACCTCATCCCTAACCTCACTAACCTCATCCTAACCTAACCTCATCCTAACTCACCCTAACCTCATCCTAACCTCATCCCTAACCTCATCCTAACTCATCCTAACCTCATACTAACCTAACCTCAACCTCATCCTAACTCATCCTAACCTCTCATCCTAACTCTAACCTCACCCCAACCTCATCCTCACCCTAACCTCACTCCTAACCTCACTAACCTCACCTCACCCTAACCTCACCCTAACCTCATCCTAACCTCATCCTAACCTCCTAACCTCATCCTAACCTAACTCCTCATCCTAATCCTAACCTCCTCATCCTAACCTAACTCCTCATCCTAACCTCATCCTCATCCTAACCTCTCATCCTAACTCATCCTAACCTCACCCTAACCTAACCTAACCTCATACTAACCTAACCTCATCCTAACTCCTCATCCTAACCTAACCTCATAACCTCATCCTAATCCTAACCTCCTAACCTCATAACCTCATCCTAACCTAACCTAACCTCCTAACCTCACTAACCTCACCTAACCTAACTCCTCATCCTAACTCTAACCTCACCTCATCCTAACTAACCTCACCTCATCCTAACCTCTCACCCTAACCTAACCTCACTAACCTCATCCTCCTCCTCCTCCTCCTCCTCTGGCTGCTGGAGAGCCTTTACAGCCTCAGCCGCCTCCCAAAGCTTTATAGCGGGGAAGCCTTTGCACACACACCGCGGAGAGGAGGAGGAGGAGGAGGAGGAGGAGGAGGAGGAGGAGGAGGAGGAGGAGGAGGAGGAGGAGGAGGAGGAGGAGGAGGAGGAGGAGGAGGAGGGAGGGGAGAAAGGAGGGAGGGAGGAGGAGGAGGAGGAGGAGGAGGGAGGGGAGAAAGGAGGGAGGGAGGGAGGGAGGAGGAGGGAGGGAGGGAGGAGGAGGAGGAGGAGGAGGGAGGGAGGAGGAGGAGGAGGAGGAGGAGGAGGAGGGAGGGGAGAAAGGAGGGAGGGAGGGAGGAGGAGGAGGAGGAGGAGGAGGGAGGGGAGAAAGGAGGGAGGGAGGGAGGGAGGAGGAGGAGGAGGAGGGAGGGGAGAAAGGAGGGAGGGGAGAAAGGAGGGAGGGAGGAGGAGGAGGAGGAGGAGGAGGAGGAGGAGGAGGAGGGAGGGGAGAAAGGAGGGAGGGAGGGAGGGAGGAGGAGGAGGAGGGAGGGGAGAAAGGAGGGAGGGAGGGAGGAGGAGGAGGAGGAGGAGGAGGAGGAGGAGGAGGAGGAGGAGGGAGGGGAGAAAGGAGGGAGGGGAGAAAGGAGGAGGGAGGGAGGGGAGAAAGGAGGAGGAGGAGGAGGAGGAGGAGGAGGAGGAGGAGGAGGAGGGAGGGAGGGAGGGGAGAAAGGAGGGAGGGAGGGAGGGAGGGGAGAAAGGAGGGAGGGAGGAGGAGGAGGAGGAGGAGGAGGGAGGGAGGGAGGGAGGGAGGAGGAGGAGGAGGAGGAGGAGGAGGAGGGAGGGAGGAGGAGGAGGAGGGAGGGAGGAGGGAGGGGAGAAAGGAGGGAGGGGAGAAAGGAGGGAGGGAGGGAGGAGGGAGGGAGGAGGAGGAGGAGGAGGAGGAGGAGGAGGAGGAGGAGGAAAAGAAACTAAACCGCTTCGTCTCGTATTGATGATGTAACCCGATCAGAAAACGAAACCAAATATCGACTGTGACGGATTCCATCTCTCTGCAGGTCGGTGTGATGAGTCTGCAGCGCAGAATCCAGGTCGGACCTGCAGGTTCATATGTTTCAAAGCTGCCTGAGGTTTTTATCTCACCTGCACAGACCGACATGCACATCTCCTCCCTGAGCTTTTTATCACTCTTCTTCATCACTTCATCTCACGGCTCCAGCTCTGTGCGAATCAGCTGACGTGAAAGCATCAGAGCGTTTGGTCCAGGCCCCAACAGTTCCCATGAAGGGACATGTGTGTGTGTGTGTTCGGGTGTCCACATACTTTTGTGTACATGTTAATGTACACCTACGTTCCCTAACCTCATCCTAACCTCACCCTAACCTCACCCTAACCTAACCTCATCCTAACCTAACCTCATCCTAACCTCATCCTAACCTCACTCTAACCTCATCCTAACTCTAACCTCACCCCAACCTCATCCTAACTCTAACCTCACCTAACCTCATCATCCTAACCTCATAACCTCATCCTAACCTCTCATCCTAACCTCCTCATCCTAACCCAACCTCATCCTCATCCTAACTCCTCACCCTAACCTCCTAACCTCACTCTAACCTCATCATAACCTCATCCTCACCCTAACCTCCTAACCTCACTCCTAACCTCACCTAACCTCACTAACCTCATCATAACCTCATCCTCATCCTAACTCACCCTAACCTAACCTCCTCATCCTAACCTCATCCTAACTCTAACCTCATCCTAACCTCATCCTAACCTCACTCTAACCTCATCCTAACTCTAACCTCACCCTAACCTCACCTAACCTCATCCTAACCTCACCCTAACCTCACCCTAACCTAACCTCATCCTAACCTAACCTCATCCTAACCTCATCCTAACCTCACCCTAACCTCATCCTAACCTAACCTCACCCTAACCTCATCCTAACCTCACCCTAACCTCACCCTAACCTAACCTCATCCTAACCTAACCTCATCCTAACCTCATCCTAACCTCACCCTAACCTCATCCTAACCTAACCTCACCCTAACCTCACCCTAACCTCATCCTAACCTAACCTCATCCTAACCTAACCTCATCCTACCCTAACCTCACCCTAACCTCACCCTAACCTAACCTCATCCTAACCTAACCTCATCCTAACCTCATCCTAACCTCACCCTAACCTCATCCTAACCTAACCTCACCCTAACCTCATCCTAACCTCACCCTAACCTCATCCTAACCTCATCCTAACCTCACCCTAACCTCCTCACCCTAACCTCATCCTAACCTAACCTCACCCTAACCTCATCCTAACCTAACCTCATCCTAACCTCACCCTAACCTCATCCTAACCTAACCTCATCCTAACCTCACCCTAACCTCATCCTAACCTAACCTCACCCTAACCTCATCCTAACCTCACCCTAACCTCATCCTAACCTAACCTCACCCTAACCTCATCCTAACCTAACCTCATCCTAACCTAACCTCACCCTAACCTCATCCTAACCTCACCCTAACCTCACCCTAACCTCATCCTAACCTAACCTCACCTCACCCTAACCTCACCCTAACCTCACCCTAACCTCATCCTAACCTCATCCTAACCTCATCCTAACCTCATCCTAACCTACTAGAACCAAGTCTGAACCCCCAAACAGCCATCTAAAGCAGTGAAGACCGGTTCTCACAAAGATAGAAATTCAAGAGCAGAAACACACACACCTCTACTGTGTGTGTGTGTGTGTATGTGTGTTTATGCGTTTTTAGTTAATCTTAATCCATATAATAAAAAACGCAAAATTCAGAAATATCAGAGAAGAATCACCAAAAACACCCCAACATGTGACGTTAGGTCCCCATATATATATATATATATATATATATATATATATATATTATTGGGAAACACTGACAGAATATCACAAACATCTAACTGCAGCAGCGCAGTAAAAAGTCCAGTATGAAAATGGAAATAAGTGCAGAGCACAGTTACATCAGTATGGAGCCACTGGGTCTATAGAGAAATACTGTGGCACACACACACACACACACACACACACACACACATAAAATATTCCCAAAAAGCCTTTTCGAAATGTTCAGAAGTGACTGATGGAGCAGCTTCAGGTAACAGGACATTAATGTTTACAATAATCCATCCGGTCCGCGGTTCAAAACGTCGGTAAGTCGGAAACAGGCGGTTTAGTAAGCGATGTACTAACCGTTAACGCGCGGTAGTTATCTCTAATCAGCCGCTTTATTAACGGGTGCCGGCGTTATAACACCGGAATATCGGATGGCAGGGAGCCTTCACAGACTCTCTCCGCAAATTCAGCCCAGCATTCGCTCCTCCGCACGACACTTCACGCACAGAGCGCGAAACTTTCCAGAGGGAGAGCCGGAGCTGCAGCTGTTTGGGCTTCTGGAAATGCCCTGCACGGCGTGACACGCGTTGCTAAGAGGATGTGCGGCGTTAGATCGCAGCAGGGAGTCCTGGGCGTCACGCAAAACACGACAGAAACACGATGGAAGTGCGCAACGCGCGCAGAAATCAATCGACGCGCGCAGCAGGCGGACGGCCGTACCTGTTCTCAGAGGCGCATGAAGAAGAAGCTCCGGAGTGAGGAAAGCACCAGAAAGTTTCCACTTTCAGCTCAGACGGACTGAACTGAGATCAGCTCCACGCTGACGGACACACAGCTTCATCCTCCTCCTCCTCCTCCTCCTCCTCTGGCTGCTGGAGAGCCTTTACAGCCTCCAGCCGCCTCCCAAAGCTTTATAGCGGGGGAAGCCTTTGCACACACACCGCGGAGAGGAGGAGGAGGAGGAGGAGGAGAGCGGGCTGCAGCGCCTCCTGCAGGCCGGCCACAGGACGCGCAGGCCGGGGAGGGGAGCCAGGTACTGTCGGTGGAAACAGCATCAACCAAACTCTGTACAATTTTCTGGGTATTTAAGAAAGAAAATCACAAAATGTCTCATTGTCTTCTTTCATTTACCTGTTCGATTTTAAATTGCTGAGAAATACTCCATCTGTCAATCTCTTATATATCCTGTCCATAAGGGACTGGATGGACGTGATGGGGGGGCAGTCTGACTGTGTTCTTGCCCTGGTGTTATATTTTATTTCATCTGTTTCTTGCCATATTTACTGAAAAAATGACTAAAAAGATTTAATAGTTACGTTAAAATAGTTATGTCCCCAAACGTCTCTTGTGTGCAGAATATATGACTATATGACTAAATCCGAAAGGAAGATTCGTTGTTCTGTGAGTCTGACACACGAAAAAACAGAAAACACGATGACCGCTTAGTCCGTACTCTTTATATATAATTATAATGACAATTAAAATAATGCAAAAACAAAATGGACACGTACCAACAATAATACAAGATGAAAGCAATAGGAACTAACTATGGAACCTGTAATACACAGCGGCTCCTGTATTCAAGTACTCAAATAGTGATTAATAATAATTATAATCCAGTAATGTAACATATATATAGGGAGGAGGAGGAGAGGGGAGAGAGGAGGAGGAGGAGGAGAAAGGAGGAGGAGGAGGGGAGGGGGAGAAAGGAGGGAGGAGGAGGAGGATGGGGAGGAGGAGAAAGGAGGAGGAGGAGGGGAGGGGAGGAGGGGAGAGGAGGAGGAGGAGAGGAGGAGGGGAAAGGGAGGAGGAGGGGAGAAAGGAGGAGGAGGGGGAGGAGGGGGAGAGGAGGAGGAGGAGGAGGGGAAAGGAGGAGGAGGGGAGAAAGGAGGAGGAGGGGAGAGAGGGAGGAGGAGGGGAGAAAGGAGGAGGAGGAGGAGGAGGAGGAGGAGGAGATAGGGGGAGGAGGAGGAGGAGAGGAGGAGGAGAGGAGGAGGAGGGGGAGAGGAGGAGGAGGAGGAGGAGGAGGAGGAGGGGAAGAAAGGGGAGAGAGGGAGGAGGAGGAGGAGGAGAGGAGGAGGGGAGAGGAGGAGGAGGAGGACTCGGCCCGAGTCAACCCTCCAAAATAAAATACCACGGCACCGGAAGTTGTCTAGTTTCATTTCAGAATAAAAGCACGCAGTGACTCAGCCGAGGGCCCTGAAGGAAATGTGGTTTCCAGCCAGACGGCAAACATAAATCACAGGAACAGCGTCACGTTATAAACATGAAGGCTACACAAATATATCAAAGATGTTTTTCAAGCAAGAAATGAAAACTTCGATTTTACAGAGTTCGGGAACATTTGTGCCATAACTTTTAAAATGCACTTTATTACAGAGGACATGCAGACAGGCTCCTCTGTGGTCACTGCAGGGGAGGAGCTGGGCTCATGTGGAGGGGGAGGAGGAGAGGGAGGAGGGAGGAGGGAGGAGGAGGAGGAGAGGAGGGGGAAGGGGAGAGGAGGGAGGAGGAGGGAGGAGGAGGAGGGAGGAGGGAGGAGGGAGGGAGTTGGGGAGGGAGGAGGGAGGAGGGGAGAGGGAGGAGGAGGGGGAGGGAGGAGGGGAGAAAGGGAGGAGGGAGGAGGGAGGAGGGGAGGGAGGAGGGAGGGAGAGAGGGAGGAGGGAGGAGGGGGAAGGGGGAGGGAGGAGGGGAGAAAGGAGGAGGGAGGGGAGGAGAGGGAGGAGGAGGAGAGGGGGAGAGGAGAGGGGAGAGAGGGAGGAGGGAGGAGGGAGGGAGAGGAGGGGAGAGAGGGAGGAGGAGGGGAGGGAGGAGGAGGGGGAAGAAAGGGGAGAGAGGGGAGAGGGAGGAGGGAGGAGGAGGGGAGGAGAGGGAGAGGAGAGGGAGGAGGGAGGAGGGGAGAGAGGGAGGAGGAGGAGGGAGGGAGGTTTTCTTCTGTTTGTTTCTGAGTAATTTTTCATCTTTTGAGAAACTTTCTTTAAACCTGCGTTACCAAAAACACTTTTAATTTGGAGGTTTTAACCGGAAGCCGCCCTTCCTGCGCGCGCCTTGACAGAATAAAGGCCGCGGAGCAAATGCGGAAGTTTAACTGAAGCCAGTTTAGCAGAAACAAAGCAGCGAGTTGAAGTTGAACTTCGCAACTGGAAACGTTATTTCTCTGCGAACCGGAGGAAACCTGAACTGTGAGTTTATTTCAGAAACATTCACCTTTTATTACTTTTTTTTACTGTAAACTAACTTCCCGCTTTACGGGTAGCAGATTGTAGGCCACCATTAAAAGTTGATGCCGAGCCCCCAAATACGTTCCCTCTCTCTCCTGCGGAGGAGCGCCACACACCAGACTGCGTTTAAAAATCTGTCAATTTACTTTCTAACCATTTTTTTTTTCTTTAGAGAAGCGACATTTCATCCGTGAAACACGGGTTTTAAATTGTCTTCGTATTTAATAAAACTTCGACATGAATCACATAAACCCAGCGTCGTTTATTTAAATACAGTCCCATCTGTAAGGGTTCGTTCGCGTGGTATTCCCCCCCCGAACTTTTTCCACCAAAGCGCACAGTGGGCGATGGCGGAAAGCGGGTTGGGTGACTTATAAAAGATGAAATCGCGAAAATAAACTGCGGCATGGTAGATCGAGCATACGCCGAACACACCTCCGCTAACTTTACAGCCCCATGTCATGTCCTGCGACGTCTCTGTATTTGTCTGAAAGCTCAGAATTATTAAATAACCAAACTTTTAAATGAAGTTTGGTGAATTTTTGAAATCGCAATAGGTGACCAAAGGAGCGGCAGGGTCCGTCTGGTGAGAGACGACCTACTGGCTACCAGTCAGTTTTATTAACAGCATAAATGACTATCAGTGTTTGCAGTGTGCACCTGCACACCTGCTTAGTTTCACTTTCACGCAAGTAATGAGTCCACCTGTCGCCCGGCCATAAATATATTTAACTTTCTTTCTTTAAGTGAACCTTAACCTTCCAACAGAGATATTCACTATTAACGTCTTCTGACATGTTGGGCACCACTTTAGCTTCCTGTTACAGCAGCTACCATTGTTTATAGCAACGCTCACGTCATGTTTTAGTGATTTTTATTTGCATTTATTTAAAATTGTGATAATCAGAAATATTCAAAATGACATCACGGTACTGGTTGTGAGCTGTGAATTCATAATCGGACACCTGATGATGATGATGATGATATTTTGCTCTTTCTAAGCAGATTCGTGAGACTGCGTTGCGTTTGTGGGGTGATGCAGCTGATGTTCCTCCTCCTAAAAACAAACGCACGGCGGCGTCTCGTTGTGGCAGACGTTTTCCCGTCAGACTGAGCTGTGCTTTCTCTGTTCTGTCTCCGCAGCTCCATCATGGCCACGACCGTTTACGCCTCGACGACGGCTCCGAACCCCAAGTCCTCCTGCTTCATCGTTCCGTCGGACAACCTGTGCAAAGTCCGCTGCGGGATCAAAGCCGTTGAAGTGGTGAGTTCGGAGATCCTGAGCCTCTGAGCTCTGCTGACAGTTGGGTTATGTCACGAGGCTGAAGTCTAAGTCAGGAGTGAGCTTTTTGTGTATTTAGCTGATCTGCGCTCGGTAAATAATAATTTGGAACAAGTCCTGTGCCAAGACTCGTCAGTTAAAGGTCGATTTTTCAAACGGCGAGCCAGCAAAGCAAACAGCGTTTATGACTCTTTGCTGTTGCTGTCTGAGCCGATGGTGGTTTCCATGTGACCGTGACAGCCAAACAAACCAGAGAGAGAGGGCAAACGAGCTGATTTAACTGGTATCCTGATTCCCTGAATCACACACCTGCTCACCTGCAGAGAACGCCTCGGTTAAAGGAACAGCTCGACACCTCGGGGAAATGAGCCGGCCGGTTTCAGATGAGGGAGAAAGATTAGCACGTTTTCAGTTTGTGCCTCCTGAGTGAAAGCGCTGAAACGTCCGAATGTCTGTCTGTAAATAACAAACGAGAGCTTCCTGTCCGAGGCGTGGACGCTGTGTGTGAGAGAAGAACTGCTGACGTCACGAAGAGCTGAAGAGCTGAGAGCATCAGCTGTGTGCGGAGCGATGAGGAGGCTGGAGCCTTCCTCACGTGAACACATGACGCCGACAGAAACGTCACGTTTCCATCATCTGAGCTTTTAATGGCCTCTTCTTCTTCTGCGGCGCTTTAACGGCAGCGGCTGGAGGATCGGCTCCGCCAGCTGTTCACCTCCATCAGCCAATCAGCTCGCGTTCTCGCAGCAGCAGCGCGCCACGTTTTGCTTTGGATGGTTTTTCTGGAAATGTGTCTAAAATCTGAGCTCCATGTAGCTGCAGACCTGGCTGCGATCAGCAGATAAACTGAGTTTAACTATCAGAAATTGTATTTATTTATTTATTTATTTATTTAGCTCCAGTTCATAACAGGAGTTATCTCACTGCACTTTTCCTACAGAGCGGGTCTAGACCGAACTCTTTATAATATTATTTACAGAGACCCAACAGATCCCACCGTGAGCGAGCGCTTGGCCACAGCGGCAAGGAAAGGCTTCCTTTAAGAGGCAGAAACCTCGAGCAGAACTAGACTCTGGGGGGGCGGCCGTCCGCCGCTGCCGGTTTAGGTTAGGTCAGAACCAGACTCGGGGCTCTGTGCGTCCCTGTAAGCGGCCCCTCTCGGACCTGCACCTCGTTCCAGTGGTCTCGTGTCTGAATAAACTCTGCTCTCTTGTGTAGAAGTCCCGACGGCAATCTGACTGAAACGCTTCTGACTCTCTTCAACTCCACACAAGTCTGAAATGAAACGCGTCTCGTTTGTAAGTATCGGCTCCCGCGCTAAAGACTCGATCCGTTTAATAAGCCGCTGTTCTGTCGGCAGGGATCGGATCAGCCTGTTAAATCCTTCCTAGGCCGCGCTCATGGTCTGAGCGACAGTCTGTCGCTGTATTTCCTCGGTGCGTGAATGAAAACATCCAGCAGAGCCCCAGCTGTCCGTCGGCGCTCGTGCACGTTGGACTTTAGAAAACAGCCGTCTAATAACCTCAACGACGAAACCGAGACTCGAGGGACGTTACGGCAAACGGCCGGATGAAGCCGGCGGCGTTGCAGCCAGATCCTGCAGAGCCAGACTGCCGACAGCCGATACTGACTGAGAGTTTACACGACCCGTAACGTCACTAAAACGGCCAGAAATAAACCCAAAGCAGCTGTTAAACCGTGACACGGCTTCTAAACCTCTTTCTGCGCTTCAGCGTCGGGTCAGTTATCGGCTGACAAATACGCCGATACATCTGCAACACGTCTGTCGGCCATTATCCCAGAACCAAAGCTCACGTTAGTCCCGAAACAAAGACTTCCTGTCTCCAGCGTGAGTCAGGTTCAACTGTGTCTGCTGACATCATCCAAATACCTGAAAACAAAGAGTGTGTGTGTGTGTGTGTGTGTGTGTGTGTGTGTGTGCGTGCTCGACTCAGTTTCTCACCTGCCGCTGGTTTCTGTTCACTTCTTTGTCAAATCAACTTGATTGTTGAGCCCAAGTCAGGCAGCCGATCCTCTGCAAGTCCCTGCAGGTAGACTCGCTGCTGCGAGGACAAACAGGACGGGCGACTCTGAACCGACTCCTGTGAGACCGGAACAACACGAGCGTCACCTGGTTCGGTCAGACCGGTCAGACCAGCGGCTCGCCGCGGTTTAACAGCGTCGTGTTGGGAGTAATCGCAGGGGAAGGTCGTTGCTGCCTCACTCGCTGAACGCCGCTGATGAAACCTCCGTAAAGCTGTGACCGTGCAGAGTTGCGAGGCTTGATGAATCCGACGAGCTGGGTTCAAAGATGGCGCCCAGTCGCTCCCGTCGCGTGGCCCGCTGCACGTGCTCGTTAGAGCGGCGCTCGCACAGACGCTGAAGGCTCGGAGACAGTTTTACAAATAGAAAACCTGACGGCGCGGGAAAACGGGTCCCGGTCCTGACGGGCGTCTCTGCGATCGGAGACCAACGGTTCGCGTTGTCAGAACAGGGCTGCGGCTGATGATGGGTTTATTATTGATTTAATCTGCAGATCTTTTTTTTTTGATTGAATCTATTAATCGTTAGTCTATAAAATGTCAAACAGTGAAAACAACGGGCGTCTCCATTTCCCGGAGTCCACGGCGACGTCTCGTTTTGTCCAACAGTCCAGAACCCAAAGGCTCGCTTTACGAGCTGAAACGGAGCGGCAGGTGTTTTTCTCTCGAGCCGCGACTCGAATCAACAGCTGGCGCTTTCTGTTGATCGACGAACTCATTAATTCAGTCTCAGCTCTAAAGATGTGACCTCAGTCCCGACTTAGTCCAGGATTCAGTGCACTGATGTAGCTCCTAACGATTGCTTATGATCAAAGACGTCTCTGCAGAAGTCCTGGTTACAACTCTGCCGTTCGTGGGCTCCCAAAACAGCTTTGTGGGGCCAAAACGCTGGAGTCCACAAGCTTTTAAAGGGCTGTTTGAGGGTTCAGACGTGGTTTTAGGGTTAGCGCTGGGTGAGGGTTGGGGTTAGGCTCGTCGGTCCCCACAGAGGACACAGTGTGACCTCTCTGTGACTGGCTCTTCCTCATCCTGCAGCTCTTCAGGAAGCTTCGGACTGGGAAGTGAAAGCGCTGCGGAGCCGGCGGTTTGGGAGCAGAGCGCTGTCGTTAGCAGATCTCAGAGCTGCTGTCGCAACACTTGACAAATGTGTGCGAGGGCTGCGCGCCTGTTTGTCCTCCAGATCCTCTTTTTGTGTCGGCGCTGTGTGAAACCTCCCTGCTCGAGGCCTCTGCTGTAAAACACGTCGATCGAATCCGCAGCCCTGTCGGCCCTTTCAGCTGCCTCAGTAACCGAGGCCCGGGCCGGGTCTGAGCGCCGAGCTCGGATCAGCGTGCTCATCGCACGGGGGGGGGCCTGAAGGCCAGACTTTATGGGTCAGTTTGGCCTAAAGCAGAATAAACCAACAGCTTCCTGCTCTGATGTCAGCGACCCTCTGGCGTTTCCTCTGGCTCAGTTTCTCAATCAGAAGCTGGAGTTGTCGGTCTGTCCGAGTCTGTTTACTCCAGCGTCTCCTCCGGGGGGGGGGGTTGTTTTAGTTCCTCAGCGGTTAAATTTCTGTTTGGGTGAAAACGTGGTCGATGGGTCTGTCCTGAACCGACACAACAACAACTCTGTTTGACCGCAGGAGCTTAAAGCGTCTCAATAACACTTCAGCGTTTACTTGATCTCAGTCTGAAAACGCTTCCAAATACACAGCGCCTGCAAAACACACACACACGCTAATAAATAAGCGTGTGTGTGTGGTCGATCAGTAGGTTTAGTACAGGTGAAATGTGGTGACGGAGCCTGTGCTGAGTCGTCACATGATGTCTCTGACGGCAGACGGAGCCGACGCTCTGTTTAATCTTCATATTCAGGCGGCAGACGGACATCCAGCCCACCGACCGTCTGCAGAGCGGCGGCGGTCAGTCGACCGACAGAAAATTACTGGGCAACTAGTGTTTTTATTTTTTATTACTGAACAAAAGCCAAAACGTGTGATGGTCCCAGCTTCTCAGCGGTGAGACTTCGCTGCTTTTCTTTCTCACATGATGACAAGCTGAATCTCTGCTTCAACAGTTAAAAGCTCAAACGTCATTTTGGACTCTGAGAAACACTCTTCGCTGTCTTTTCTGACGTCTTATAGACCCGAACGATTTTAACTTTGAGAAAATAATCGCCTCGATTAATCGATAATGGCGATCATCATCAGCTGCAGCCCTCGCTGGATTACACACTGTCTATAAATCGGCGGCCGGCTCGTCCGTGGCGACGGCGGGTTGAGAAATGATGAAGTGTCGTCCGTGTGAATCCTCACTGAGCCGGTGTGAAGGCTGCACAACCACCTGCATCTGTGTTCAGCTTCCCCAAACGCAGATTCAACAGGAAGGTCAGCAGATCAGACCATCTGCACCACTTCCTGCCGTGTGTGTGTGTGTGTGTGACGTTAGACCACATGACCTCTCTGAGAAACGTGTGAACCAGGTAAATAACCAGCTCAGGTGTGTGTGTGTGTGTGTGTGTGTGTGTGTGCGTCAGAAGACGAATGACTGTGTAGATTAATAAATGATCATTAGCTGCAGCCCTCCGCTCAGAAGGGAAGCGTTGCTGTGCAGCAGCGGCTCCGGCCGGCTGAGTGAAAGTGGTTTCTGGAGACCGGCGCAGCGCTCAGGCGGTCTGCGGTTCGGGGTTTGTCTGTGACTGAAGGAAACGTTTGTATAAGCTGACGTTCGCTGGCCTTTACTGTAGGAGTATTCTGCGTTTGGCGAGCTGGTGTCACGGGGACGGAGTCTGGAGTTGGCTTCACCACACGACCCCAGAAAACAGAAAACCCCCGTCCTACACGTCCTCGTGTCTTCACAGCTCCACTCTTCCTCTCCCTCAGCTCCTGCTTTTGGTTTAACGGCACGTTAGCGGTCTGGTTCGGTCTGATCCAGAGTGTCGGCGTGGGTCTGAATCCAGACGGCCTCCTTTCAACCCCAACGTGAACAAAGAGACTAAAGTCTTCCAGTTTTAACTGGCGGCAGAACTTTAGAGGTGCCCGTCTGCTGAAACCCGGCAGCGCTGCCGGCGTGGCTTGCTTTTTAATTTAACTGATTTTATTATTTGATTACATCATCGCAGCATCTGTTTTTGACGCGTCACTAACTGAGCAAACATCTGGATCGAACTGTCCCGAAATACAGTTAAAGACTGTGTTTTAATCAAACATCACACACTGATCAGTGACCTGTGTTTTCTCACTCTGCAGAAGATTTAACAGCAAATCCACTAAAAGCCATGAAAGGTGAGCAGGTTGGCCGAAGCACCCGTTCACGTTTTCACCACGATGGATTAAAATCTTTTTTAAAAGGCAGAACATGACCGTGAGGGACGCCATCTCCACACTAGACAAACGCAGCGAGCGTGTTCGCAGAGCTAAAGCTGCGAGGACGAACGGAAATCAGAATCAGAAAGACTTTATTGATCTGAAGGGAAACTCTTTGCTACAGCAGCTCGCCTTTACGTCAGCGCACACAGGAGGAAGCAAACAATATAAAACACTATAAACACTATAAAACAGGTCAGAAAGTAAATGAAGTACCAGGTGGGTTTACCGGCTGATGATGATAATACAGTATAATAATACACTGTAATATTATAAGTAATAAGCAGAGGTGCAGCAGCAGTAATGGAGGTATGAAGAATAAATAGGAAAAAGCTAAATATTGCAGTTATTCAAGTGTAGCAGAGATGTTAATGATCAGCGTCCAGTTTAGTGGCCGAAGTGGCTACGAGTTTCCTGTCAGTCGGTCACGTGGACTGTTAAACTCCCGCTGCTCTGTGGACTGACTGTTTCTGAAGCCTCGAGGTCGCCATCTTGGTTTTTTTTTTTTTTTTTTGGAGCCAGAAGTGACCATATTTGGACGAGAGGGCGGAGCTAGCTGGCTTGGTCAGCAAGGTGCATCCGTAATTCACGTTAACTGTGATTATTAATTGGGATGCTGATTTCGGCTAACGAAAAACAGGCTTAAAACAAAATGTGCTTACCGGGAAAAAAATTAACAGCAGATTCCTTTTTTTAGTGTCTTTTTAATAATAATGTGTACATTTAGTAACATGGAGGGCTGCAAGTAAGAGGTTTCAATTCATCTATGTAATGATTTATTTTCTCAATGTTCTTGTGTATAAAATGTCAGGAAACCGTTGTTTCGTGTCGGTTACTGCGTCTGACTTCTGCTGCTGTGTGTTGGTGGCTTTGGGTCTTACCATTGAAATATTCCTGTGGGGGGGGTGTCTGTCAGCAGGACGGGGGCTGACCGCCTCCTTCCTCTTCCTGTTGACTCACTGTGGTTCAGACGTGCCCGGACGCACACACACACACACACACACACACACACACACACACACAGAGGGTGTGTGTCGGGAAGCAGCCGCCGCCCACACGGCCGAGCGGTCGCAGCCGTTCTGCCGCAACAGTCACTTTCAGTAAAACCCACAGCGGCTCCCCGAGTGCGTTCACGCTGGTTTAATGTGCTCAGACTGGGAACGCATGTCGCAGAAATCTCTCATATTGAACACTGCAGCAACCAAACCGTCGCAGATGAGCCACTTTCACATTTTCTGCCCGTTATTGGACGGTTTGTCGGGGGGGGGTCGTGTGGTATGCGTCTTAACCACCAGGCAGACGGACGCACCACTATCACATTTCAGAGGCTGTGACTGAGTTGAGTTTATTGAAGATGCTGATATTTACTGCATGTTATGGTTTCAATTATGAACTGTTCCTTTTAGTCTCGGGGCCTGAGGGGTGATATGCTCATGTCACGTGGTTCCTACCCGTCACCCAGTCTAAGACGCAGCTGAGTCGACCCAGACGAAGTTCAGGTGAAGGAACATCGAGGCTGGAAGTTGTTTTTCAGTTTCACCGAAGAGACGTTCGTCCTCTGAACTTCTCACATGGTTTCATTCCATTAACTGTTCAAATGATCAAAGATTAGAGAAAAGTCCAAAAACAGATTTGTGTATCAGGACTTTGTTTCTTCTTCTTTCTTCTCCCATTAATCATCTCACGACCCCTCGGATTTATCTGGTGACCCTTTGGAGGGGCCCGACCCCTAGGTTGGGAACCACTGGACTAAACTAGCTATATGTATATATTAAACCTAGCTGTGTATATTAAAACTAGCTAACTGTGTGTAAAGCAGTTAAAACTAGCTAACTGTATATGCTAATTGTATATAAAGCAGTTAAAACTAGCTAACTGTATATGCTAATTGTATATAAAGCAGTTAAAACTAGCTAACTGTATTAGCTAATTGTATATAAAGCAGTTAAAACTAGCTAACTGTATATGCTAATTGTATATAAAGCAGTTAAAACTAGCTAACTGTATATGCTAATTGTATATAAAGCAGTTGAAACTAGCTAACTGTATTAGCTAACTGTGTATAAAGCAGTTAAAACTAGCTAACTGTATATGCTAATTGTATATAAAGCAGTTAAAACTAGCTAACTGTATATGCTAATTGTATATAAAGCAGTTAAAACTAGCTAACTGTATATGCTAATTGTATATAAAGCAGTTAAAACTAGCTAACTGTATTAGCTAACTGTGTATAAAGCAGTTAAAACTAGCTAACTGTATATGCTAATTGTGTATAAAGCAGTTAAAACTAGCTAACTGTATATGCTAATTGTATATAAAGCAGTTAAAACTAGCTAACTGTATATGCTAATTGTGTATAAAGCAGTTAAAACTAGCTAACTGTATATGCTAATTGTATATAAAGCAGTTAAAACTAGCTAACTGTATATGCTAATTGTATATAAAGCAGTTAAAACTAGCTAACTGTATATAAAGCAGTTAAAACTAGCTGTGTATATTAAAACTAGCTGTTTATATTTAAAACTAGCTAACTGTATATGCTAACTGTATATAAAGCAGTTGAAACTAGCTCCACCTGGAGCAGCTACAGCAGTAAAATGCTGCTCTAACGTTGCTGCTTCAGTATTAACAATCTAATGTCAGAACCAGTACTTTTACTGCTGATACTTGAAGTACATTTGGCTGATAATACTGAAGTAGAAGTACTTTGTTGTATTGGTACTCTTACTTAAGAAAAAGCTCTGAGTCGTTAAAGGAAACCAACACACACACACACACACGAGGAGACATTTCAACTTTTAGAAAGCGGAATCAAACTTTTATTTAGATTTGAATAAAAGTTTGGACTTGTCTCAAACGAATCTGGAGGCAGTTTTACAATAAAACAAAACTAAGAATGAAGACACAACGCACAAGAAACTGGTCCAGCCAGTCCCTCGCCTCGATCCCGATCACAAGGTGGTGCGACAGGACACGGATGCACCTCCGACAGCTGCTCCACCCGTGGAAGCTGCTTCACCACAACAAAGACCCAACTGTTGCTATCATGACTGTTTGCTCATGGACCGGTTCAGTATTGTTCTTTTTTTAGTGACTGTTTGTTTTAAACACCAGGTCCTTCCAGTGTGTGCAGCAACAAACTCAGATCCAGTACATGAATCCCTGCAAGCAACACAATAATAATAATTAATAAAAGATCACAATGGATCCATCTCACCAACACAGAGAGGACGTCACCATTATCAATGCCTCTGCAGATTCATGTGTTCGTTCTGTTTGATCGTCTCTGTGGCTCCGATTTATTTATTTTTTTTGATGTTGTGAATATTTATAACTGTAGCCGGACTGATGCTGTTTTTGTTTAGTTTACAAAATGTGATTTACAATCTATTGGCTGATCTTTTTTTTTGTTTTTTTGTTGATAGGAATCCCTTTAGTTGTGTTTCATGAAAGAAGAGCGGCCCAGAGTTTTGGCGTTCCTCCTCCTCCTCCTCCTCCTCCTCAGTGTGAAGAGCTACCTGCCGGCGCTCTCTGCTGGACAAACTCTTTCTAAACCCTCGAGCATCCGATCCTCTCTTGAAACTTACTTTGCTTCATCGGCCGACCTGTACGCCCGACCTGTACGCCGATATGCGACCTGTACGCCCGACATGCGACCTGTACGCCCGACATGCGACCTGTAAGCCCGACATGCGCCCGATATGCGACCTGTACGCCCGACCTGTACGCCCGACATGCGACCTGTACGCCGACATGCGACCTGTACGCCCGATATGCGACCTGTACGCCCGACATGCGACCTGTACGCCCGACCTGTACGCCGACATGCGACCTGTACGCCCGACATGCGACCTGTACGCCGACATGCGACCTGATATGCGACCTGTACGCCGACATGCGACCTTTACGCCCGATATGCGACCTGATATGCGACCTGTACGCCGACATGCGACCTGCACGCGCCCGACCTGCGCCCGACCTGCACGCCCGACCTGCACGACATGCGACCTGCACGCCCGATATGCGACCTGCACGCCGACATGCCGACATGCGACCTGCACACCCGACATGCGACCTGTACGCCGACATGCGACCTGTACGCCCGACATGCGACCTGTACGCCCGACCTGTACGCCGACATGCGACCTGTACGCCCGACATGCGACCTGTACGCCCGACATGCGACCTGTACGCCCGACATGCGACCTGTACGCCCGATATGCGACCTGTACGCCGACATGCGACCTGTACGCCGACATGCGACCTTTACGCCCGACATGCGACCTTTACGCCCGACATGCGACCTGTACGCCGACATGCGACCTTTACGCCCGACATGCGACCTTTACGCCCGATATGCGACCTGATATGCGACCTGTACGCCCGACCTGTACGCCGACATGCGACCTGTACACCCGATATGCGACCTGTACGCAGACATGCGACCTGCAGATTATTGTAACGAACCTGTGTACAGGGCGACGTTGTTGACGGTGGGACGTTCTTGGTCACGTGCTGGGTGCGTTTACCCGACGGCGTGACGTCGAAACGTCCCGTCGTCAGTCTGTGATTCTTCTCGGCATCTTATCGATGACTTGCGGCCTCGTCGTCCTCCGCGGCGTCTGTTATCGTGTTGCGTGCCTGACTTGTTTCCTGTGTCTCCGTCAGCTGCTGTCCTTCGTGGCCTTCATCCTGGAGGAGGTGGTCCACAGCTGCGTCAGCTGCACTGCTCTCTACTTCTTTGAGTTTGTCAGCTGCACGGCCTTCCTCTTCACCCTGCTGCTCCTCGTCCTCCTCTCCACCACCCTGCACACCAGGGTCGGCATCACCTGCTGGCCCAAACTGGTAAGAGCTCCCTTTCTGGTTTAACCTGCCGAGGCTCGCCTCCACCCAAACTACATCTGTTTTGTTTTTTCCTCCGTCGCAAACGGAGCGTCGAACTCTTCCTTCGACGTTTTTGGGGAAATACGTTTATTCTCTCTCTTGCTGAGAGTTATTTGTTGAGACTGATACCTCGTGTCTGTTTGGTAAATACGAAGCTACAGCCAGCAGCTCGTTAGCTTAGCATAAAGACTGGAATCAGAAACATTTATTGATCCCCGAGGGGAAACTTTGTTACAGCAGCTCGCTGTCACAGGAAGAGAAGCACTGAGCAAATCAAATATAACACAGGTCAGATACATTAAGTACCAGGTGGGTATAAGTGTGAAGTACAATAAAATAAGAAACCGGGGGGGGCTAGCCTGGCTCTGTCCAAATGTAGGACAGCAACTAACGATGATTTTCACTCTCGATCATTCTGTAGAGCCACGCTGACGTCTTCAGTCCGCTCGTTTCGTCCAAAACTCAGACATTCAGGTTCCCGACGCACACGGCCGAGAGCAGCCGAGAGCAGGGACCGTTTGGCATCTTTACGTGAAAAATAACCGCGGAGATCAATCGACGATTTATCTGTCGATCAATTAATCGACCAATCGTTGCAGCTCTGTCCAAAGGGAACAAAGTCCAGCTACCGGCACCTCTGAAGTCACTCTGAACACGGATCTCGTCAGCTAAAACCCGACGTGTTGGATTGATACGGCGTAGCTGCCTTCACGTTACCTCTGGATATACTGAGAACGTTTTAGTTGTCATTCATGATTTCATAATAATAATAAACTTAAGTGGTGATAGATTACAAGGCAATAATCAAAGCACGTAACGCATGCTGTGGGACACAAAACACATGGAGTCTTTATTACAGAAATGTCAGTTATGTCCCGTTTGCCTCGTGTGTTTGAGCATTAAAACTGAATTCAGGAGCAATTATATAAAGCACCAGTACGTGTTTATGAAAATACTTTATTGTGATGATATTCTGTACAGTTCTGGTCCATCTTTCACAGTCAAACCCGGTCTCTGTGTCGCTGCAGAGCTCCTTCGTTATGGCGGCCTCCGAGCCGCCGCCGCTAATCGCCTCTCCGCCGGCTCGCCTACAAACACAACGAGAGAGATTTCACTAACCTCACATCGATAAACACTTCCTGTCAGAAACTCGTAACTGAAACGGCACGAAAACACACTTTGCAAGTCTGTTGCTTCCTGTATTAACGTTTTTGAAAGATGCGTATTTGCGAAAACGCAGGAAGTGCGTTAGCTGCCAGCCTGTGGCGGTCGTTCAGAGGACGTGCCAAATGCACCGTAGTAACCATGGTTACGTTAATCCACGTATACGTACAGCAGGCCGGTCGGCAGATTCCTACCCCGCCCCCGACTTTAATTTGGAAGCTCTGCGTTCTTGTTTCTACTATCGGCTCGTGCTTTTTGTTTCTCCTCACAAGTAGCCAAATCTTCAGCAGCGGAAACGTATTTAGACTTCTGGACGCGACTGTGTTTGTTTTTAGACGCCCTGCTCCGTGTAGAAAGGAAACTCTCTCTTCATGCAGTCGTCCGTCCTGCACGTGTGAAGAGAAGAGAAGAGCGTCTGGAGACGCACAGGGCTCCGACCCTGCTTTAACTTCATCTGGCGAGACTTCGGCCAATCACATGCGAGCGAGCTCACGTTCCCGGGAGACGACTTTGTAACGAGAACGCTGCGTTTCTACCGTTTTTACTTCGAGACTGTCGTGTCGAGAGAGTCGGAAAATCCACGCGCCCCTCCGACGCAGAGCTGGTTTTGGTCCGAACTGAAGTACCGGGACAGGGTGCAGCGTTTTGAGGCGGGAGGCGGGGCTCTTCTACGGGCGCCTCATTAACGAGCATGAGCGCCGTCTTCTTTGTGTCTGTCAAAACATCATCCTGACCTTTCTTTGCTGAGCAGCCAGAGGTTAAGCTGCCGTTTCACGTCAGGAGTAACACGAAGCCGGCTGTCTCCACGGCAACAGGACCGTCTGCCTCTGTCACCAGAAAAACGTCGACGTTAATTATTATTATGAGGAAATACTGATTGACAGCCAGATGTGGTGTTTTTGGCCAATGACCACAGTCTCGTGTGATGTCTAACTTCTCATAACCACTGACCTGCACCGGTTTGGACCGTCTCCTGGAGTCCAGCAGCACAGAGCCCTGGCGAATCACAGCGTCCGTTACATGTGGTTCAAGATGGCCGCTGCAGCCAATAACGCTCTCCGGCTCGCTCTTTTTAAATATCTGTTCTGAATATATATACACATAAAATAAAAAGTTCTTCTCCTCGCGAGTAAAGCGTAAATGTTCGTCCAGGGACGAGAGCAGAAGCGGCGGCGAGTAGGTGGCTTTCAGGGAAGCACGTCCCTCAGGTGAGGCGAGGACTTCCACACACCTGAGTGTCCGCCACGACAGCTCCACTTCACCCTCATCTGCGCACCTGAGTGGAAAAGCTCCTTCTCCACCAGGGGCTGGCCGCACATCTGACACATCCTGAAAAGCTCCATCAAGCTGCGGTTGTAAACGACGGTGCAGTCCTCGTCGACGTCGTCCTCGTCGTCGGACGTCGTTACCGAGCTGAACTCCGGCTCCGAGTGGAAGCTGTCGTCGACCGACACCACGATGCAGAAGCTTTCGTCGGACGCCGCCGCCGCCGCCCCCTGCGGGGCGGGCTGGGAGGAGCTCCCTGCAGCGCCGCCGGCCGTCTGACCAGAGATACAAAAACAGACCGCAGGTTAGCAGCGGCACGGCTGGGAAACAGTCAAGTGCACGCACCTCCGGTCGGGGAAATCAGAATCAGAAACACTTTATTGATCTGAAGGGAAACTCTTTGTTACAGCAGCTCGCCTTTACGCCAGTCACACAGGAGGAAGTACTAGCAAACAATATGATACACTATAAAACTATAAACAGGTCAGAAAATACATTAAGTATCAGGTGGGTGTAAGAAACTTATGCCGACCTGATACTGAAACAGGTAAACGAGTGTTTATTGCCGTCAGCAGCCTCCTTTAATATCAGTGATGTTGTATGATTATCAGCAGGGACTTATTGACAGCTTTACTTGCATTAAAGATCTGCCAATACAGATATTATCGATTAGAAAGGGTGAGAATGAGGATTCAGGGAGGGGGGGGGGGGCCCTGCCTGTTTGCACGGGGGCCCCTAACGCCCTGAACCCGGCCCTGCGAGAGTCAGTTCATCGTTTAGTAAACGAGCCATGATTTATAAACAGAAGAATTTAAAGAAAGCTGTAATGGATGCTGACCTGCGGCCGGCTCCTCTTGGGGGCCGGCGGAGAGGAGCCGGTCCTGCCGGGCTCCGCGTGCTGTCTCCCGGGGAACACGGACGGCACGGCGCCGCTCTTCAACATCGGCTTGGGCGTAATGTTGAGTATTTTAGCGCGGAAGTCCTCCTCGTAGTCCTCGGGTTTAAAGTGCAGGCTGCACACTCGCACGCCGCTGTACCTGGAGGCCGGGGTGTTCTCGTCAAACCTGGGGTTTCGTATCGCGGTCAGCCATGTTCTGCAGCGCTGCGGGTCCCGCGTGGGCAAGCCGTGAAACACGACCCCCATCGACTTGGCCTCGTCGTAGCCCTTACAGCCCGGGACGCAGCAGCGCCACGGCATCGCGGCCCGGACTCACGCACCGAAATGTCAGATATTCGCGGCTGTAGCGGCCAAACGTGTCGCTTTTGTGTGTCTTTATAGCAGGAAAGCTGCTGCTTCTTCTTCTGCTGCTGCTGCTTCTTCTTTTTCTTCTTCGGCGGTTGGCAACCAGCTTAATGGTGCATTACCGCCACCTTCTGTTCTGGAGGGTGGATCAGTCAGTAGAACATAATCTACCATTTCCCAGGGATTGAGGAGGGGGGGGCAAACAAAAAACAACCTTACCTTTTAGATCCTATAATAAAGCCCAGTATCCTTTAAAAACACCAACAATTCTCTCACCTGTGCTCTATCTTTCATACTTAATATTGTTTTTAAAGTGAGTTTCTTTTTTTTTTTTTAAAGCCCAGTACCCTTTTTTAAAAAAAAAACCCCCCCACATTGTGATTTGTAGTGAGAGCAGGGAGCAGGTGGAGGAAAATCTAGAGAGATGGAGGTCTGCTCTGGAAAACAGAGGAATGAAGCTCAGCCGCAGTAAGACAGAATACAGGTGCGTCAATGAGAGGGACCCAGGTGGGACGGTGAGGTCACAGGGAGCAGAGGTGAAGAAGGTGCAGGACTTTAAGTACTTAGGGTCAACGGTTCAGAGCGATGGAGACTGTGGGAAAGAGGTGAAGAGGCGAGTGCGAGCAGGTTGGAGCGGGTGGAGAAAAGCGTCAGGTGTGTTGTGTGATAAAAGAGTCTCAGCAGGAATGAAAGGAAAGGTGTTGGAGACGGCGGCGAGACCAGCGATGTCGTACAGCTTAGAGACAGCGGCGCTGAAGGAAAGACAAGAGACAGAGCTGGAGGCAGCAGAGCTGAAGATGCTGAGGTCCTCTTTGGGAGGGACGAGGACGGACAGGATCAGGAACGAGGACATCAGAGGGACGAGGACGGACAGGATCAGGAACGAGGACGTCAGAGGGACGGCTCGTGTTAGATGTTTCGGAGATAAAGTCAGAGAGGACAGATCGAGGTGGTTTGGACGTGTTCAGAGGAGAGACTGTGAATATATTGGTAGAAGGATGCTGAGGCTGGAGCTGCCAGGCAGGAGGTCTAGAGGAAGACCAGAGAGGAGGTTTATGGATGCAGTGAGAGAGGACATGAAGTTAACTGGTGTGAGTGAAGAGGACGCAGAGGACAGGGTTAGATGGAGGCACGTGATTCGCTGTGGCGACGCCTGAAAGGGAGCAGCCGAAAGGAGAAGAAGCCAACAGTTCTCTCTCCCGAGCTCTATCGTTCATACTTAATATTGTTTTTAAAGTGAGTTTCTGCTCCCCTCGTTCCTTCAGTCTGCTCTCCATCATCCCTCTCTCCCTCTGGTGTTTCCCACAATGTAGAGTTACCTGTTCCTGCCACTCCTCACACATACCCGTCTGATGTCTCCCCACCATTTTTAATGTTTTATTTACAGCACAGTGTCCCAGCCTGTCTCGTTAGTACCGTTTCCTCTTGTCTGTTTCCCCCTCCTTCCTGTTTTACTTTAATACTCTTTTTGGATATAAATGTCTCCCTTTCCCACATTTCTTGCCATTTCTGGTTAATTTTTTCCCAGATTATACATTTTATTTCTGCTTTTACTGATTTCTTATTTGCATTTCTACATTTTCCTTCTTTAATTCTTCTTCTTCTTCTGCTGTTGTGCATCAACGTTACGGTGCATTACCGCCACCAACTGGACTGGAGTGTGGATCGGGACTCTTAACAAGATCTTTTATTTGATTCATCTCAGTTTATTTTCTTTTATTCATTAAATCATTAGTGAAGGTGTAGTTGATGACTTTTAAGGCTCTTCATGGCTCCAGACTCTATCTTAGACCTTGTAGTCCCTTATGAACCTTCACGTAGTCTGAGATCTTCGGGCAGGGGTCTCCTGTCTGTCCCTGAGTCCAGGATGGAAACTAAGGGGGACGGAGCTTTTGGCCATCAGGGCCCCGAGGCTCTGGATCAACCTGCCCGAAGACATCAGGCCGTCTGAGTCAGAGTCTTCGTTTAAGTCTCGTCTCAAAACACATTTTTATCTGAAAGCAGATCCTGATTTTACCTGAACTGTTTATTTTATTTCTCTCGTTGTGAAGCATTTTGTTTTGATAAGCGCTCTATATAAATAAAGTTTTATTATTATTTAAAAAAAACAAACAAAACTTTTATAAAACTAATCACACCATAGCTATATGTGTTCTCCTAAGACAATGAAACGACAGCAGATAACACTTCTTCACTGTGAAAGATCAGAGCTGGTGTTTATTTCTTGAGGGTTGGGCGCGGCTTCTCTTCTCTCGGCGCCGTGTTTCGGACAGTAACTCATAACGTGTGCTACAGTTTGTTCTTGCTCACACACTGCACATCTTCCTGTTTTACATAAAGTGCTGTTTAACCCTGTGGGGCCGAACCGGAGCCTGGATATTACTGTTTCTTCTTCTTGGCATCCATAAGTGTGCATTACCGCCACCTACTGGAGTGTAGCAGCTTCGCAGTGTAAAGTATTTCCAGAGTCGGTGCTTCTCCTTCCCTCAGTGTAACATCTGGATCCTCTCCAGATGTGTCCACAGCATTCAGGGACGTCCTCGCAGCGTCCAGCGCCGTCTTAATCCTTTCCCCTTCATTTCAGCCGCACGGTTTATAACCGTGGCAGTATGTGCCAGAGATCGCTTCTCGTCCACTCCGATCATCTCCGTTCCCTTTCTGCTCCTTTTTCCTTTTGCATCATTTCACCGTTCCTCTCCATTCTGTTAGCAGCTTCAGCGTGTGACTTTCCCTTTTCCGCTCTGATCTTATTCACTTTTACTTCCTTAATTCTTTCTGGGCTCTGTGCTGATCCCGTACGGCAGTTTCCCCTCGCAGTGCAGGCTCTTTGCTCGCTCTTTCTCCACGTTACAGTCGTCCTCCCTCCTCTTCATCCTGCAGCAACACGTCCATATTCCTGACAGAAACACCTGAGAGGATGTAACACACATAATCTACATCCGCTCTTTCCGGCAACTCCCCCTCAAACGCCAAACACACCGAGTTACTGTCCTCCCCCCCTTTTCTGACCTCGTCAGCCTTCTTGCCTCACACACCTTAAATATCCCGACATGACTCGGCCTCCACCGTCAGTGGCACGCTGCTTACTCCTCCCTTCTTCTTCTTCTTCTTCTTGTTCTTCTTCTTGTTGTTCTTCTTCTTCTTGTTCTTGTTGTTCTTGTTCTTCTTCTTGTTCTTGTTGTTCTTGTTCTTGTTGTTCTTCTTGTTGTTCTTCTTGTTCTTCTTGTTGTTCTTCTTGTTGTTGTTCTTGTTCTTCTTCTTGTTGTTCTTCTTGTTGTTCTTGTTCTTGTTGTTCTTGTTCTTGTTGTTCTTCTTGTTGTTCTTCTTGTTGTTGTTCTTCTTCTTCTTGTTCTTCTTCTTCTTCTTGTTCTTGTTGTTCTTCTTCTTGTTGTTCTTCTTGTTGTTCTTGTTCTTGTTGTTCTTGTTCTTGTTGTTGTTGTTGTTGTTGTTCTTCTTCTTCTTCTTGTTGTTGTTCTTCTTCTTCTTGTTGTTCTTCTTCTTCTTCTTGTTCTTGTTGTTCTTGTTCTTGTTGTTCTTGTTGTTGTTGTTGTTGTTGTTCTTCTTCTTCTTCTTGTTGTTCTTCTTCTTCTTCTTGTTGTTGTTCTTCTTCTTCTTGTTGTTCTTCTTCTTCTTCTTGTTCTTCTTGTTGTTCTTCTTGTTGTTCTTGTTCTTCTTGTTGTTGTTCTTCTTGTTGTTCTTGTTCTTCTTGTTGTTGTTCTTGTTGTTCTTCTTGTTGTTCTTGTTCTTCTTCTTGTTGTTCTTGTTGTTGTTGTTCTTCTTCTTGTTCTTCTTCTTCTTCTTCTTGTTCTTCTTCTTCTTCTTGTTCTTCTTCTTGTTCTTCTTCTTGTTGTTCTTCTTCTTCTTCTTCTTCAGGCTGTACGCTGCCGAGGTGCAATGCTGCCCCCCACAGGCAGTAACCTGCTGTTTTTGTATTTTATGTGTAAATAAAGTGTTATTTTAAAGGACTTATCCTCGAGATGGTTTCTGTCCTCAGGAACACATTTATAATATAGTTTAGTTGTTTTTACAGACATTTGTAGGGTTTGGTTTCAGAAGTGGGGGGGGGGGGGCAGAAAACGTATTCTTTAAAAACGGTTCTTTAAAAATACGTGAATGCTATATCCGGCATTTTAAAATATTTTTATCAATCTAGTAAATAACACATCGTTATGGAATTTGTCGTCTCGTGCTTTCCAAACCTAACCCTTCTTAAAAACACATTTAGTTTATGTTGATACTTTAGTGAAGATGCACAATATGTACGGATCATAAAGCGAACACGGCCCTTTGCTGCCATATCTAATGTTTGATATGTGTAGAAATGACAATATGCAGATTTATATGGGGGGTAAATGTGAGAGACTAATTCTTGGTCAGGACCAGTGTTGATTTAACAAACAAGAGCTGAGCCAGGCTAGCAGTTTCCCCTTACTTCCAGTCTTTATGCTAAGCTAGGCTAACCAGCTGCTGGCTGTAACTTCATATTCAGACGTGAGAGCGGCATCGATCCGGACCTCTGACTCTCAGCGAGAAACCGAAAAAGCAATTTTTCAAAAAGTCAGAACTTTTTCTTTTAAGGTGTGACAGGTTGTTTCCTCAGCTGCTGATCTTCTTCTTCTTCTGTTCTGCAGGACTTCCTGTACACCGCTGGCATCGCTCTGTTGTTCTTCATCGCCTCCATCGTTTTTGCTTCAGATAACGGCGACACGACTATGGAGAGGAGTGCTGTGGTAAGAAAGCATCGACACACCAACAGCTGAAACACTGACGCTGTCCTTTCCTACCTCCTCTTTTTCTTCCTCACCTCCTGCTTCCTCTCAGATGTTTTTATTTTTGTATTTGTTCGTCCTCTCCTCCTCCAGGCGTTCGGCTTCATGGCGACGGCGGCGTTCGTCGCTGACCTCGTCTTGTTTGTGAAGAGCTGCGGGTTTCCCTTTAAGAAAGACGGGAAGCCGGAGTCCAGTAACGGCGGCCCGGCGGCGATGGAGGCTCCGCCAGAGGAGGAGAAACTCAACACGCCGGCCAACGGAGCAGAATAAGCCGTTTTTATGTTCAGACGTGTGCGTTCGCACGCTGCGCTGAGGTCAGACATTACTTTACGCACTATTCCTTTAACATGACGGCAGGAGGCGGAGCTCCAGCGACCGACGGCTGACCTGACGTCCGTTTTTAAGTCATTTTAAATCTTGATTTTTTTTTTTTTTTTTTAGTCGTCGTTTCCCAAAGCTGAGGATGCTCTGCGCTGCCATTATCAATATAATCAATCTTCCAATAATTAATCAATCACAGTGCAGAGCATCCGTCAGTGTGTGTGTGTGTGTGTTTTAATAATTGATTGTAAAAATACTGAAGCAGAATTCAGATGTTTCTACCTGTTTTTATTGAAAACAATATTATTTTTAAGGAAGAACAGAGACACTAAAACCACGGAACCACTAAATATTCTGCTGTAAAGTTTATTTTTTAACATTTTACAGCTGACGGCACAGTAAACCCAGATATTGGCCGGCTACTTCACTGTCACTGTAGTGCTTTTCTTTTTTTATTGAACATCATGAAATTTAATAATGAATGACCAAAAAAATAAAAAATAAAATCCACGCCTTAAAATTCCCGTAACCGACAGTCGAACAGTTTGTAGAAGTCAATGGTTCCCAACCTAGGGGTCCGGACACGCCTTTGGGGTCCAAGATAAATCTGAGGGGTCACAAATTATTAGAGGAAGAAAGAGAGAAATTTCTGTCCCTCAAAATTTAGTTTTTGTGTGTGAAATATTGGGTAAAATGAAACAGCTCATAGAGACGGGATGTTCTGCTGAACTCGCATCTGAATTAACGGAGTGTGTGTGTGTGTGTGTGTGTGTGTTTCTTTGTGAGAGTTTGCGTGGTGAGTGCTCGGTGTCTGAAAAAACTAACATCGCCAACACTTTCCCATGAGCCTTTGCCAAAAGCACCTTGTCCCCCACGTTGAGTTGGACAAACATGGCCGACGGGCTGAATCCAAATGTCTGGACTTGGCGCTCTTGTGGAGGTTTGCGGGTGCTGAGGGCCGTCCGACCCCCCCACAACTCATCCGGTCCACGAGGGGCCTCAAGCGGACTTCCTGCAGACTTCCAGAGAGTCCGCTTGGGGTGCGGACGTCACCTGACTTCACTGACTTTTCCAATCGCAGACTTAAAAAAACCAAAACAAACTTATTAGGAATGTGTAAAACGGTTAGTCGTTAAAACGTCACTTGAGTCATGCGATCGCCGTGGTTGTAGTTGTTGACTGTTGCTTCGACCGTTTCCACGGCGACGAGTGAAACAGACTTGAGGCCTGCCTATCTAGACTCGACGCGATGCCGGTGAACGCACAGTACGTACGGCTGAAGGCCGCAGCGTCCTACCTGATAATCCACCAGCGTCGCTCATCTGACCTCTGACCTCTGACCTCCCTGTGGACCAATCACTTTATTATATCACTTCAAAGAAACTTTCCGCTCTAAACTCTGCCGTTCTTCCTGCGGATAACCGGCTCCAGGCTGCAGCTTCATTCCTGAAAGACCTTATCTTACATTAGAGCCGGGCCTTCGTTTCTTATTTTCCCTGTTTTTACATAAGTATATTTCTAAAAGTGTGTTTTTCATATTGTTTTATATTCTTAAACTTATGCGAATTTTTGTTTAGTGGTTTTGGCTTCATAGTCCGTTTGGTTTCTCGCTCGGTTTTATGTGTTTTTTCATTTTAAAGGTTCAGCTCCTTCAGTCTGTACACCAAACTCTGCTTTCTGTTCCGCTGATTTTAACACCCGCATTAATCACTGTGTGTATTTTAAATGTAATGTTTTTATGAAGGACACGATGCTGTTTTTATCAACTATATAAACTCTGAATATAAATGGTTATGAGGAAAACGTAATCAGCTGTTTATTATCCTTTCTGGATTTTACTGATTTTAAACTTTAGTTGTTTATAATTGTTTTCCTCATTAGTCTGAAGTTGATAAGAATTTGTACTGTTATTGCCGGTTAAAGGTGGAGCATGTGATTCTGGAGAAATCAACACCACGACAAACGCCGCGAAACAGAGCGAACAACGACTCAGCAAGTAATGTCACTAACGTTAGCTCGGTTGCGGGTTAGCTTAGCTCGGTTGCGGGTTAGCTTAGCTCGGTTGCGGGTTAGCAAACTGTCGCTACAGCTGCTGCTAAGCTAAGCTAACAGCCAGAGAGGACGAGACGGTTTCCCAGAGCCAGCACAGCAGCTCCAGACAGCGACGCTCACAACTCTCCTGCTGCTACAGCTAACATCACAACAGCAGCAGATCTTAAACTAGAAAGTCGGCTGAATGTCGGCTGGAACATTGTTGTGCGGCTCGGCCCGAGCCTCTTTGTGTTTCCCGTTCGCAGAGCCGGGGCTGAGTACGAACACCGGAGGGTTTCAGCGCTCGCACTGAACGCACAGCTAGCGGGCCGCGAGGAGAGATTCGCTGAATTAACAAAAAGACGTGTACTGGAGTAGAATCGCTGACCCCGCCTTTTATTAATAATTTAAAGGAATTCTTCACCCAAACTTGTTGAATTGTCAACCCAAAATATTTGAATTTGTTCAAAGTCAAGTTTAAATAAAAAATAAAGACCCCCAGACTGAGCCAGCACCCCTGCGTCCTCCGGACCCCTGGACCCCTGGACCCCCTGGACCCCCTGGGTGTCTGGGCCAGTTCACTAATCCATCCATGCATTGAGTTTAAGGATCGAAACAAAATGATGATGTTTGGGTGAAATATTCCTTTTTAATATTTTGAGTGTAATTACCAGCCAACTGGTTGAGAGTTAAAACTCCTACCAGTTCATCCTTCAGTCACATTAATGCATTTTGACGATAATTTAAGACGATTTTTTTCTCATATTTTAATTTTCATGCCCGTAAAATTTTTAAGCGGACTGCAAGTTAAAAACATTTGTTCTTCATGTTTTCGTCATTTGGAAAAATTACAAATGATTGTCCTTTTTTTTACTTTCCTCTGAGTGAAAACTGATGTGAGCAGTTTTTACAGATGATGATGATGATGATGATGATGATGCTGCAAGAAATCAAATCCAATGAGACAAAAGAAACGTATGTATAACCAAGCAACAGTAGTGCGAAGGAGGCAATTTAAAATCATGACATGTATAATATAACTGTGACATAATTATGAAGTTATAATTTCGACACATCGATAATGTACATGTGATTTGGACGTCGGCGCAGGAAGGACCTGGTTCTGTTGTCGAGGTGAAAAAAGACTTTAAATAATCTGTAAAAGACGAAACGTCCCGACGCCCGTCGCAGATTAAAACCACGCAAACCATCAGGAGCTTTTATTCAGCGTCTAAACGGTTTTTAATTCATATATTCTTAAATCTATACATTTTGCCATATATTTTAATGACTGACAATCATACAATATATTAATAATTAATCACTGAATACACTGGAAAACTGGAAATATTTACTTATTCATGTCAGTCAGACGATCCAGAAATCAGTTTTTTATATCAACATGATTAACTTTTCATGTTCAGGACCAAGTAAAGTTTATTTAGGAGAAAATGCTTTTTGTAATATATATTTCTACAATACTCTTCTGTGCTTGTAAAATAAGCTTTTCATCCATTCATGTGTAACACAGAATACTGCATGAAGGTACAGTGACGATCTCGCTGTCCTTTTTTTTGAAATCGTTGCAGTTTCACATCCGAGATGATTTTATTATTCTGTCCTGTAATAAACAGATTTTCAAGAAATAAATGTGTTAATTCTTTATTTAACTACACATCAGTTTGAATCACTTGTTGTAGCTTTTTGTTGTGTGTGTGTGTTTTCAGTATCTGGATTTTCTCCTGTTGAAGCTGAAACTCTGTTGGACTGAAGACAAATGTGACAGTCTGGGAGAAATTAACTTTATTATAACTTTAAGTTTAAAAAGGGACAAAAGGTGAACATGCAACAAAACATATTTACTGCTTGGCTCGATGAGTGGACAAATCCCCAGACTGTAGTGAAGGAATACAAATCTGACCAGACGTACAGTCACTATTTGCATATAAGAAGACTATCATTACGTATAATATTTATCAACCTGGGGCTGGATGTTTTGTCAATTCTTTATCTATTTTATCAAATTTAGTACAATTTTATATATTTTTATACTGTCCCTGCTTTATGTTACAAATCTATGTATATGCAGCCTTTTTGTTGTCGTTTAAAATGCTGTTCTGCATAATGCAATGAAGTTTTTTTTTAATTATGTTTAAATTGGCCACAAACATGTTTTTACACCTGGACAGGTCTAGGTGTCCACATACTTTGGCCAGATAGTGTAACAGTGACATTTCAGTTAAAAGGTTAGATAATTTTCCTATTTCCCAGTTACACATATACTTTGGTTTTTAGCTGGAAAAAAAGTGGTTTTGGGGTTTAGTTGCTGTTTTTAAATAATGTTCTTTGGCCATCTCTTCTTCTCTTCACCACTTTTAATTTTGTTTCTTCAAAACGCGTGAAACAGCGCCCCTCTGGATGTTAACGGCTGGTGAACGGCAGCCCGTGCGGTCAAAGGTGGTATTGCACTCCGGCAGTGGCGCCAATCGTGTTGAGTCTGCCAGAGAGAAGCAGGTGAAGGTGATTAAAACATGTCGTTCACATGCGGTGAAACTGTGAAAAGTACAGGATTTTGGAAAAGAAACCGAGTCTCAGGTCAGTCGCAGTCCGGCCTTACAGCAAACTAATTACAGAAGGTTAACAGCGTCATTTAAATTAAACGAGTTAGCTAGTTTTTCTGCGTATATAAGCTAATTTATTTTTGTTAGCTAGCGGCAGCGATGGCGGGAGAAGTTCTGTTAACAAACAAACAAGATGGCGTCGCAGCAGCAAGTGCAGCGGGACGTTATTAGACACAGTGGACAAGAAGCAGTTCACCTCCACGAAGGAAAAGACTGCAGATAACGTGAGTAAAATACGCCCTCTGTGTGTCTTTGTCTGCTAGCTGGCTAAATGTTTAGTAAGATGTATGTTTACTGTATAATCCCGATGGAGGACATTGTGCTGCGTTACCTTGTGTGTCAGGACTCTGAAGCTGGTTGTTGCTGACGTTATGGAGGTTGTTTCTGTTTATTTATAGGGGACAGTGCACATTAACAACATCAATGTAAAGGTGTTAATGTTAGCTGACAGCTATGCTATGATGAAAAGCATTTATTTTTTTTTTTTAAATAAAGTTACAAAGAAAATAAGAGACAAGAAACTGGAGGAAATGTAACACAACACTGTGTCCTAACAGCCTTAAAGTAATAACACAATCAGACAAGGTAAGTTTATTTGTAATGCACCTTTCAACAACAAGGAGATTCAGTGTTACATGAGACAGAAAAGCATTAAGTACAAGATATAAAAGGAAACACAAGACGATATATATAAAAAGACATAAATAGGTTTTAAAAAGAGTAAAACAAAATAGAAGACAGAAAGAAGCTGAAATAGAATAAGACCAACATTAATGTAAAAATTACAGTGCAGCGCAAGACAAGTATAAAAGATTACAAACTGGTTAACCTATAAAAACATCAGGTCATCAATGAGTACATGTCAGAGTAGAATTTAACCGTATCTTTAAGTTTCCGATTACATCTCTGTGCCTCCTCTTGATTAGTAAAACATCTAAAGTAAGCGAGTTCACTCAGTTTGTGCATTTTTGTACATCAGCGGGAAACGAAACTGCAGGATTTATGAATGAAGTTTGGTGAGTTACTGCGTTTACTGTTACAGGTACCGTCTGGCACCACGTAAACAGCTTATATGCTCTCTCTGGAAACGGGAGAAATAAATGAGACGGGGCAAACTCTGCGTCCGTTTTTCATCTCGCTCAGCAGAAAGAGGAGAGAGGATTTGTTAGACATTCACAATTTAAATCCTCCTCTGTTACAAACACTCAATGTTCACTATGAAATAAACACAACTTCAAAATAAAATACAATTTGTCTTTTTTTCATCTTTCAGCAAATGCTGAGTTATAAGATTTGTGTGATTTTAATAAATCAAAATGACAATAGCCACAGTTACCTTGTAAGTTGTCTCTTTTCACCTCAAAATAAAACATAGCTTATGTTATCACTTACATATGGTTCCTAAACGCATTTTCCATTTCCAGCTAAAGTCCTTTTTACTCTTCCCAAAATGCATGAGCAGACAGCTTTTTAACTTATTTTTAACCATCTTAAAATATATCACATTTGTTTTTAACATTAGCTTTTAACATCTTACACAATATCATACATCAGAATCAGAATCAGAAATCAGAATCAGAAATACTTTATTGATCCCCGTAGGGAAACTCTTTGTTACAGTAGCTCGTCTTTACGTCAGTGCACACAGGAGAAAACGATATTATACACTATAAACAGGTCAGAAATAAATTAAGTAACATGTTGGTATAAGTATAAGATAAACTAAGTGTCGAGTACCAAGTGGGTTTACTGGTAGATGGTGAAGTACAGTATAAATACAATGTCACTAATTATGTAATAAATAATAGTAAAAGCGGAGGTGCATGTTCTGTCGAGAGTAATTGAGGTATATCCGTAACAGTAAATAAGAAAAACTAACAAGGAAAACTAATATTGCACTTGAGTAGTAAACAGAATATTGCACAATTATTATTAATTATGGCGGAGATGTAATGCTCAATGTCCAGTTTAGTGACCTAGGGTCAAACAGACTAATCCTTAGAGGAGGAGTTAAATAGTTTGATGGCCACAGGCAGGAATGACTTCCTGTGGCGCTCTGTGGTGCTCTTTGGTGGGATGAGTCTTCCGCTGAAGGTGCTCCTTTGTTTAGCCAGCACGTCATGGAGCGGGTGGGAGACACTGTCCAAGATGGCGTGTAGTTTGGCCAGCATCCTCCTCTCTGACACCACCGCCAGAGAGTCCAGCTCCACCCCCACAATGTTACTGGCCTTACGGATCAGTTTGTTCAGTCTGTTTGCGTCCGCTACCTTTAACCTGCTGCCCCAGCATGCAACAGCATACAGGATAGCACTGGCCACCACAGACTCATAGAACATCTTCAGCATTGTCCGGCAGATGTTGAAGGACCTCAGCCTCCTCAGAAAATAGAGGCGGCTCTGGCCCTTCCTGTAAACAGCCTGAGTGTTCTTGGTCCAGTCCAGTTTGTTATCCAAGTGTACTCCCAGGTACTTGTAGTCCTCCACAATGTCCACACTGACCCCTGGATGGAAACCGGGGTCACTGGTGCCTTGGCCTCCGTAGATCCACAATCAGCTCCTTTGACTTTGTCGCATTGAGCTGCAGATGGTTCTGCTCGCACCATGAAACAAAGTTCCCCACCACAGCCCTGTACTCCGTCTCATCACCACCGCTGATACATCCCACCACAGCAGAGTCATCAGAAAACTTCTGAAGGTGGCAGGACTCTGTGTGGTGGCTGAAGTCCGTGGTGTAGATGGTGAAGAGGAAGGGAGAGAGGACAGTCCCCTGAGGGGCCCCAGTGTTGCTGACCACGCTGTCTGACACACAGTGCTGCAGGCGCACATGCTGTGGTCTGCCAGTCAGGTAGTCCACAATCCAGGACACAAGGGGCGTCCACCTGCATCGCTGCCAGCTTCTCCCAGCAGGGCAGGCCGGATGGTGTTGAAAGCACTGGAGAAGTCAAAAACATGATCCTCACCGTGCTTGCCGGCCTGTCCAGGTGGGTGTGGATGCGGTTAAGCAGGTAGATGATGGCGTCCTCAACTCCCAGCCGGGGCTGGTAGGCGAACTGAAGGGGGTCCAGGAGGGGTCTGACCATGGGCCGCAGCTGTTCCAGCACTAGTCTCTCCAGGGTCTTCATTATGTGGGAGGTCAGTGCCACCGGTCTGTAGTCCTTGGAGCCACTGGGACGTGGCGTCTTGGCACAGGAACGAGGCAAGATGTCTTCCACAGAATGGGGACCCTTTGAAGACTCAGGCTCAGGTTGAAGACATGTTGAAGGACTCCACAAAGCTGGGGGGCACAGGCTTTTAGCACCCGGGGCTAACGCCATCGGGGCCTGCAGCCTTGTTCGAGTGGAGCCTCATCAGCTGTCCTCTCACCTGGTCAGCAGTCAGGCACACAGCAGAAGTTACAGGTGGGGAGGGGAGTCGTCGGTCTGGAGAGGCCGTTAGCCTGATGGGGAGGGGGAGCAGAGTACTCAGAGGAGATTGAGGGCCGACAGCAGCTGAGTTAGAGGGGGATGAGCAGGAGCGGTGTGTCGAATCTGTTAAAGAACAGATTCAGTTCGCTGGCCCTGTCCAAGCTGCCTTCAACTCCTCTGCTGCCAGTCGGTCTGAAGCCAGTGATGGTCTTCATGCCGCTCCAGACCTCCCTCATATTGTTCTGCTGGAGTTTCCGCCCAGCTTCCTCCTGTACTTCTCCTTGGCCTCCTGATTTTCACCTTCAGGTCGGCCTGGATTGCCCTCACCTCCTCCCTATTACCATCAGTAAAGGCCCTCCTCTTGGCATTCAGAATGTCCTTGATGTCCTTTGTTACCCACGGTTTGTTATTTGGGTAACAATGGACCATCTTGGTTGGGACATTGCAGTCCACACAGAAGTTAATGTAGCCAGTGATGCACTCAGTGAGCCCGTCAATGTCCTCTCCATGAGGCTCACAGAGTGCATCCCAGTTTGTCACTCAAACATTCCTGCAGTGTCTCATAGGCCTCCCTGACCATCTCCTCACTGTCCTTGTGGTCGCAGGCTGCCTTTAACCAGAGGCACATAGCAGGGTTTAAGGTGAACCAGGTTGTGGTCTGACCTACCCAGAGGGGAGGGAGAAGAGCTGTATGCATCCTTAACGTTAGCATACAGCAGGTCCAGTGTCCTCTCCTCTAGTAGGACAGCTCACATACTGGTGAAATTAGTCAGTGTTGTTGAAACACTGACATGGTTGAAGTCACCCGAGATTAATATGAGTGCACTCGGGTGTTGAGTCTGGAGCTGTGCTATGGCGGTGTGAATGGCGTTGCACGCCGATGCCGGGTTAGCAGAGGGGGGGATGTAAACAGCCACAACAATGGCATGTGAAAATTCACGTGGCAGATAATATGGCCGGAGTCCCACAGCTAACAGTTCAATGTCCGGGCTACAGATATTCTGCTTGATGGTAACGTGACCAGGGTTACACCATCTGTTGTTAACTAGAACAGCAAGCCCGCCGCCTTTCCGCTTACCGCGCGAAAATGCGGGTCCTGCTATATGTACATATATGTCCACATATTCATAACGCAGCCTTATTAGCGGACATTAAAACACTCAGCGAAATGTCAACATATTACACTTCAGGTACTGAGCTTAATTTACTATTCCACCGACCTGGAAACGGGAGAAATAAATGAGACGGGGCAAACTCTGCGTCCGGTTTTCATCTCGCTCAGCAGAAAGAGGGAAAACAAAACTGACGTAAAGCCGCGTGGAGCACAACAAGCGCCACACTACCCCCTGCTGGCGAACTCCACAATTACTCCTGACCTCTATTTAACATATTTTAGTGGCTGGATGGTGGAACCAGGTTAATTACCCCTGAACAAATACTCAAAAACATTCATTATAACATTACAGAAACTACCACAAATGTGATAACACTTTAGTGGGCATCACATTACCGTTTACAATCACCGCTAATTAATGTCCTCTCCCAACCCACACTGCTGCATCATCATCATCATCATCATCAGGTCGGTTTCTCACGCAGACCCTGCTGGCGTTGGCAACCCTGGTTCCTGCAGTTTGCCTGGTGACGTTTGGTTGAATGGCCACCAGCTGACTTCAGGAACATTTACGTTTACCTTATAGACACTCCTGGTTAGTAACGAAGTGTCATTAATCGCTCGTGCTATGTGTGGCTGATATATTGAGTGCTCATAATTGGCGTTGTCTAAGATTTGAGTGATAATATAAACTAAGGGGGACAGAGCTTTTGCCATCAGGGCCCCGAGGCTCTGGATCAACCTGTCCGAAGACATCAGGCTGTCTGAGTCAGAGTCTTCGTTTAAGTCTCGTCTCAAAACACATTTTTATCTGAAAGCAGATCCTGATTTTACCTGAACTGGCTGTTTATTTTATTGCTTTTGTGTATTTTATGTGTTTTATTTCTTTATATTTCATCATTCACCGTGATATTTTATTTCTTTTGTTGTGAAGCACTTTGTACTTTGTTTTGATAAGTGCTCTATAAATAAAGTTTTATTATTATTATTATTGGTACGAGTACAGGGCCGACTGCATTGTAACGCGTGAGATACTTCCACCTGTAGACTGAGTGCACTTGAATTGCAAACTGTCCTGAAAGAATTGACTTAAGCTTACTGTTACCTCTATTTTTCTTCACTTATGAATTCTTGTCCTGAAAGGGGGGCACGTTTAGCAGGTGACGACTTGTTAGAAAATCCTTAATCTGACTGCTAATAAATGAACGGGATTTACAGTCCATTGGTCGTGCACTGGCACCGACAGAAATAGAAATACTTCAGTGATAACCTGAATGATAGTGCAGTCCCAGCGGAGATGATCTGTTTGTTTGCCCCTCCAACAACATGGCGGATTAGTCACCGCCCCCAAATACCTGTGTGTGTGTGTGTGTGTGTGTGTGTGTGTGTGTGTGAAAGAATAGGTTGAGTAGTCCAAAGAGTTGCTGCTCTCACAGAAAACGTCCATGAGTTAAACGAAGAGGCTTAAAGGAGCAGGAGCCATGCCACGTAGAGCTCTTAAAACTGTTTAAAACTTTACATACTGAAGAAATGACGTCTCTGACCGATACGACGGCGGCGGTGATGATGATGATTGGGTTTGTTACAGAGTACTTCCTGTACTGTACCTCTGTGTCTGGACTTGTGTTGTATACACAGACGCAGTCGGGGACTTTGGACACATTACTCGGTTGTTTAGTTTACTGTTGGCTGTATGTGTGAACGTCTGTAGTCTGAAGGTCTGACAGTTGAATTTTTACATCTTTACTGAGTTTGTTGAGTTGAAGGTGTGACCTACTGTATATTCAGTATAAGCTTTAATCTTACTTTAGGTCTTGCGGTCTGTTTTTCTATAGAGAAGGAGTGTAAGTAATGTATTTAATATATGCATTGATACTTTTTTTATAAACAAATGTGTAAATCTGTCTAAATTTAATCCTGTGGTAGGGTAATCTAAATACAACTAGGGCTGCAGCTATCATCTACTTTCATTATTGAACGATCTGCCGGTTATTTTCTCCATTAATCATTTAGTCAATAATGTGTCAGAAAATAGTGAAAAATGTCTCACAGTTTCCAGAGCCGTCTTCACTTTACTATCATCAGAGACTGAGCACAACCCCCTAATGTTAACGTTCAAGAAGCTGGAACTAAACCAACACAGTTCTTGACTTTCTGTCATATTTTTGTAGTTGACTTGCATATCTTTCCTGAACCACCAATTTCAGTCACCGACTCTGTCAAGGGCGTCTAATTTCTGCACAAAGACTTTCTTAAAATGCCAAGTTTTTCACCGTGTCTGGTGAGCAGCAGTCAGCTGAAACCATAAAGCTAGCCCGCTGAAACAAATGGTCTTTTTGTTTATTTTTAATTAGAGATACTAAGAAGTATTAAATAATTTCATGTCGTTATAGAAATTAATATATAAAAAAATAAAGAAATGTCATACAAAAATGTAAAAGTATGTATTATTATTATATAAAAGAATAGAAATGATTAACTGAAACTGCGTTACACGCATACGTTTTTGTCATTCTGACTGAGGATTTCGGGTTAACTGGATATGAACTAATACGGTCTGGTGTTTACATGCGTCCGTCTTCCTCAAAGGCTGCCTGGCGCGTGATTGATCGGCTCCCTGAAGATAGATATCTATCGTCTGTTCAGCGCCGTATTTATCGTAGATGACAACGCGTGATTTTTTTTTTTTTTGAAAGCAGAGAAGCGTACGTCCACACGCATTTACGTCAGGACGGAGAAAGAAGAAGAAGAAGAAGGCGTGCGCAGAAAGAAGGCAGCCAGACGGTGATCGGGTTCAAGTGTTTATTGGTTAAACTGGTACAATGTTTCACTGCACAATGTTTGTGTATGTTTGTACTGTGATTTACAACATCAGAGAGATAAAACAAGCTCGGTTAAACAAGGACAAACAGATGATGATGATGTGATCGTGTCAGACGGCCTGGCCTCGTTCCTCTGGGCGTCGCAGCTCCTTGACAGCGTCTGGAGGCTGAAACAGGAAGCAGAGTTCAAACAGTACAGATGAGACGAAGAAGAGAACAAGACAAGCAGCCGACGAAGACCAGCAGCCAGACTGTCGAAAGCTCACAGATCAGTGAGGAGGAAGAAACACTTCTACCTGTGAACCATCCTGAGTTATCGTTACTGAAGTCCTTCTACCGTCCCGCTGCAGAGTTCATTACAGCCACAGTAGTAAAGTGTCACACAACCAACAACACACTGAGGGGCAAATTCACAAAAGGACTGCGCGGCTTCTGCGGCCGCTAAACCTTCATAAATACGCCAAAAAGAAACCGTGTAATTCTCAAAGCACCCGCAACCCTCACTGCGCTGCCAAGCCAGTAGCGACTCGGTGCTCCGGTGCTGTTTGCAGGTATGTAAATTAGGAAAAATTGGCCCCTTTCTATGCAAATGAGCCTCATTGAAGGTCAAATCCACAAACGCCAGCGCTAACAGCCACGCGCAGAGTGAAATTATTAGCGTCTTCAGAGAGTTGGTGCTAACTGAAGCGCATTTAGCGCTTATACTTATACCGACCTGTTACTTAATTTATTTTCTGACCTGTTTTTTATAGTTTTTATAGTGTATCATATTGTTTGCTTACTTTCTCCTGTGTGCGCTGACGTAAAGGCGAGCTACTGTAACAAAGAGTTTCCCTACGGGGATCAATAAAGGATTTCTGATTCTGATTTATAAGAGGAGGCACACCCGGACTTTCCAGGGATCGTAGCCAGGCGAAGCAACAGCACATCACAGTGCATCATATGCGCACAGGTGGCACAGAGACAGCACAGTACCTGATATTCACCACGAGGGAATGAAACAACATAAAACCTGCTGCTGTGAGAAACTGAGATGATGGTTACGCTCTGAAACAGTCCGGCAGAAGAGAGGAAACGGCTCTCCGTGAGTCCAGAGGCACGACGCACAGTTAGAGCCCCACAAATAACAACCACGTACGGAGTGAGTCACAGAAAAATAAGAGCCGTCCGCAGACGGAAACGAACGAAAGGGCAGGGGAAGTTATTCTAATTATCTAAAAGGGTTCTCTTTCAAATCAGACATCTTTCCACATAAGTGGAAAGCAGGCTATTGTTGTTCTGCAACTGCGTTTGTAACATTATTTGACTCAAACGTTGCTTAACTGTGTCACGTGATCTGCTACTTCGGTACACCTTAAGAACAAATGTTACTGGCACCACTGCAGAAAACAAAGGCAAACTGCGCTCAGCTGCAAAACTTTATGGGCGTGTTTGCGCTGTAATATCATTAGCGCGATATCTTTTGTGAATAGGACCTTGAGACCGCAGATAGCGGTTGCAAATGATGTGCAAATAAAGTTTTATCCTGAGGGTGGCGCTAGAGGAAAGGTCACGGGGCTCACACTCTAAGCTTACTGGCTCAGGGGACTTTTCTGTGTTAATATAATAATAATTAATAATAATAATCATGGGTCGGTGATGTTGATAGGGGGGTCATTTCAGTGGGTCCCCAATACAATTTGAGTTTTTTGACACATTGTAGTGTTAACCTTGTGTTTAGGGATGGGTATCGTTAGGATTTTAGCGATACTACTCCTCTTATCTGTTCTTTTTCATTACTAAATTATTGCTTTTAAAAAATATATTCTTTTTAAAAAATAAATTCAGAAAAGGATTAGAATTTAATATTTTAAATATAACTAAATGTTGTTTCTAGAGCAGCAACAGCAAAGTCACTATGTAAACACAGTAAATATCTCACTGGAAAATTTAAAATGTCAGTAAAATAAATCATATTCCTGACATCAAAACACTGAAGTTGAGAAAGAACTGAGACATCAGTCAGTGTCAGTCCGCCTCCCTCTGCTGCTGCTGCGACTCACTGCAGGTAAGTTACCTGGCAGAGGGGGGAGGGGCTGCTTTGTCTCAGTCAGCAGGAAGTTTACAAGAATTTGACAAAATACTGACGTGAGATCAGCTGGAGAGAAGACGTCTCACTCTGCTGGAGTTGCAGAAGCACTCTGGTTGTAGAGACTTGTTACAGAGTGGAGCTTCTTCCCTCGCAGACTATCTTTGGTCGAGTTCAGACAAGTTTACTTTTGTTCTGTCATCGCGTTTCTCACATAATTAACATTAATCAGTGACCGCTGATCTGAGCTGCTGCCGGAGGCGCTTTGTCTTTTGAACCGGTGGAAGTGACGTCAGCGCCGGCCGAACAGGAGAAGCTGCTTCCTGAATGTTTTCTGCTCTGAGCTTTGAGGAGGAGGAGGAGGAGAGAGTCTGATGAAGCCAACGTGGACGTCAGAACTCAGTCAGTCGCACCAAATCATTTTTCACGTTCACACTAATTATCACTCTTGTATGCAGTGAAAGGGCAGTAATTAACAAAAAAAGGAACACCAGCTCTAGCTCAGCGACAGAATGACTGCTTGGTGTTGTTAATAAAGTTTAAAAAAATTAAAATAGAGGTTGGTTGCATTGTGCTTCCCTCTCTCCTTTTCTCTCTCTCTCAAAACCTGAAAAAACGGCCGCCCCCCCTGAGTCTGGTTCTGCTCGAGGTTTCTGCCTCTTAAAGGAAGTTTTTCCTTGCCGCTGTGGCCAAGTGCTTCCTCGTGGTGGGATTTGTTGGGTCTCTGGTACATGGAAATTATGACGTTGTTGTTGTTGTTGTTTTTATCAGCTTTAAACTCCTCTGACAGGAGGCCGTTTCCTCTTCCTGTGCAATAACAACCTGTTCAGCGGCAGGGCTGAACGCTCAGACCCTCCATAAAGACCCGAAGGCTCGAACTTACGTACTGAAAACGATGTCTGTCTGATGCTATCGTCAGTGATCCACCTGCGCCGCCACGTCTTTCAGCTCTCTGCTGCTGCAGCTGCTGCTGTCTCGCAGACGCGTCCTGTGGAGATGTAAAAATAAAGAATCTAAGATGTGACTTCACTCCAAAATGCAATAATCACTTTATATTGTTTGTAAGTTAATGCAACTGCATGGGGGCACAAGCCAGTGTCTTCTTGTGCCAGTCCCAAGTCTGGATAAATGCAGAGGGTTGTGTCAGGAAGGGCAAAAGAAACGGAGTAGGAGTTATCCTGAAAGAGGAGTTTGTGAGGAATGTTCTAGAGGTGAAAAGAGTATCAGACAGGTTGATGAGTCTGAAGCTGGAAATTGAAGGGGTGATGTTCAATGTTGTGATTGGTTATGCCCCACAGGTAGGATGTGAGTTAGAAGAGAAGGAGAAATTCTGGAGTGAGTTAGATGAAGTGATGCAGAGCATCCCCAGAGGTGAGAGAGTGGTGATTGGTGCAGATTTAAATGGGCATGTAGATGAAGGGAACAGAGGTGATGAGAATGTGATGGTGGACAGATGGTGGTAGACTTTGCAAAGAGGATGGAAATGGCTGTAGTGAACACTTTCTTCCAGAAGAGGCAGGAACATAGGGTGACATATAAGAGCGGAGGTAGAAGCACTCAGGTGGACTACATCTTGTGTAGACGTTGTAATCTGAAAGAGACCAGTGACTGTAAAGTAGTGGTAGGGGAGAGTGTAGCCAGACAACACAGGATGGTAGTGTGTAAAATGACTCTGGTGGTGAGGAAGATGAAGAGGACAAAGGCAGAGCAGAGGACGAAGTGGTGGAAGTTGAAAAAGGAAGAATGTCGTGTAGTTTTCAGGGAGGAGCTGAGACAGACTCTGGGTGGTCAGGAAGCGCTCCCAGATGACTGGACCACTACAGCTAATGTGATCAGGGAGACAGGTAGGAGGGTACTCGGTGTGTCATCTGGAAAGAGGAAAGTGGACAAGGAGACTTGGTGGTGGAACGAGGAAGTTCAGGAGTGTATACAGAGAAAGAGGTTAGCTAAGAAGGAGTGGGACACTGAGAGGACTGAAGAGAGTAGACAGGAGTACAGGGAGATGCAGCGTAAGGTGAAGGTAGAGGTGGCAAAGGCCAAACAAAGAGCATATGAGGACTTGTATGCTAGGTTGGACACTAAAGAGGGAGAGGTGGATTTGTACAGGTTGGCCAGACAAAGAGATAGAGATGGGAAGGATGTGCAGCAGGTTAGGGTGATTAAAGATAAGGATGGAAACAGGTGCCTGGAGTGTGATGGGAAGATGGAAGGAGTACTTTGAAGAGTTGATGAATGAGGAAAATGAAAGGGAACGAAGAGTAGAAGAGGTGACTGGTGTGGAGCAGGAAGTATCAAAGATTAGCAAGAGTGAAGTGAGGAGGACGTTGAAGAGGATGAAGAGTGGAAAGGCAGTTGGTCCTGATGACATACCTGTGGAGGTATGGAAGTGTCTAGGAGAGGTGGCAGTAGAGTTTCTGACTAGTTTGTTTAACAAGATCTTGGAGAGTGAGAGGATGCCCGAGGAATGGAGGAGAAGTGTACTGGTGCACAATGAAGTTGTGGGAAAGAGTAGTGGAAGCTAGGCTAAGGGCAGAGGTGAGCATTTGTGAGCAGCAATATGGTTTCATGCCTAGAAAGAGTACAACAGATGCAGTATTTGCTTTGAGGATGCTGATGGAGAAGTACAGAGAAGGTCATAGGGAGTTGCATTGTGTCTTCGTAGATTTAGAGAAAGCGTACGACAGGGTGCCGAGAGAGGAGCTGTGGTATTGTATGAGGAAGTCTGGAGTGGCAGAGAAGTATGTTAGAGTGGTGCAGGACATGTATGAGAGCTGTAAGACCGTGGTGAGGTGTGCTGTAGGTGTGACAGAGGAGTTCAAGGTGGAGGTGGGTCTGCATCAAGGATCGGCTCTGAGCCCCTTCTTGTTTGCTCTGGTGATGGACAGGCTGACAGATGAGGTTAGACAGGAATCTCCATGGACTGTGATGTTTGCGGATGACGTTGTGATTTGTAGTGAGAGCAGGGAGCAGGTGGAGGAAAATCTAGAGATGGAGGTCTGCTCTGGAAAACAGAGGAATGAAGCTCAGCCGCAGTAAGACAGAATACATGTGCGTCAATGAGAGGGACCCAGGTGGGACGGTGAGGTCACAGGGAGCAGAGGTGAAGAAGGTGCAGGACTTTAAGTACTTAGGGTCAACGGTTCAGAGCGATGGAGACTGTGGGAAAGAGGTGAAGAGGCGAGCAGGTTGGAGCGGGTGGAGAAAAGTGTCAGGTGTGTTGTGTGATAAGAGTATCGGCAAGAATGAAAGGAAAGGTGTTCGAGACAGTGGTGAGACCAGCGATGTTGTACAGCTTAGAGACAGCGGCGCTGAAGAAAAGACAAGAGGCAGAGCTGGAGGCAGCAGAGCGTAAGATGTTGAGGTCCTCTTTGGGAGGGACGAGGACGGACAGGATCAGGGACGAGGACATCAGAGGGACGAGGACGGACAGGATCAGGGACGAGGACATCAGAGGGACGGCTCGTGTTAGATGTTTCGGAGATAAAGTCAGAGAGGACAGATCGAGGCGGTTTGGACGTGTTCAGAGGAGAGACTGTGAATATATTGGTAGAAGGATGCTGAGGCTGGAGCTGCCAGGCAGGAGGTCTAGAGGAAGACCAGAGAGGAGATTTATGGATGTAGTGAGAGAGGACATGAAGCTAATGGGTGTGAGTGAAGAGGACGCAGAGGACAGGGTTAGATGGAGGCACATGATTCGCTGTGGCGACCCCTGAAAGGGAACAGCCGAAAGGAAAAGATGATTTTGCTTGTAAGTTGGAGGAGGAGGAGACGTTAGCGTGAAGCTAATATGTGGTTGTTGTGTAGCTGCTGATTGGCTCTATGCTGCCTATGATACATCACTGAAGTCACTGCTTCGTGCAAGATTTGATCGGTTGTATTGAAATAAGGTCTTTTATCTGCGTAGAAACAGAAGTAACGGTATTCCATCGAATTAATGCAGAACTAATGTGGCCGGCGTCATGAAACCAAAAAATATATGAAATACAAATGTCTCCCTCTTGGTTTCTGATGTTTTTCTCAAAGGAGAACACAGGACAAGCGATTTACAGAGCAGATATGTTGCCGTGGCAGACAAGAACATTTCATTTCAGTTGGCAGTGAATGTGGGATTGATTATGGAAACTCTCTCACGGCTGAGTAATGAATACAGGCACACGAAGCAGCAGGAACCACGCTGGTGTGTTTTTGGTTCGTGTAGGTGAACGTTACCTTTTGATGACAATGGCTGCCACTGTGACAATGAGCACGGTGTGCAGAGTGAAGAGAAGCAGGCGAACGGCCAGCAGTACGTCAGCTGTTCCACCGTTTGTTCCTGTGAAGCAGATCAGATGGACTGAAACATCAGGAAGATCCACTCGGTTATCTTTTTCTATACGTTCTCTGAATTCTGATGTTATCGTTTCAGTCACGTTGTCACGCAAGTGTAGATATTCAAATGCCCATTTTTGTCTTCAAGTGATGATGAAGACTGATGAAGATCATGTGATGTGATTTGAAAGCACCAGAGCAGCTAGTAAATCGACCTTGAGGTGAGATTTTGTCAACTGCTGTTCGATCAATTAAATGTATTCTCTTTTTGATCATTACAGCTTAGACCAAATAAGTACGCAAGTCAAAACAAACACAAGGAATTATGCGCTGGCTTCTAAAAGCAAGAAATACTTTAAATCTCAGTCAAGTGCAATATAGAGTTGTGAAGTGGGTGGAGATAAATCAAGCGCCCGTAGTTCCAGAAGTAAAAGACGATGTTGGTTCTGTCTGCTCCGGTCTCTGGCGAAACTCTCCTGTCGAATCATCGGACCGAAAGATGAACAGCTGTGTTAGAAAATATCTGTTTTATGATTTTAAAAAGGTACAAGAAGCCCGTGGGCACGAAGGAGAGAAGTCAACTACGACTCCCAGGGTGCATTTCACCAACAAACGTCCAATCCCAGAGCTTCACGTTCTGTTACGTGTGCTGCTGATGGGGGTTAAAGCTAAAGGTTACACTGTTGAGGAAACTGAAAACGCAAACTTAAACCAGTTCACTTCCAGACTCTTGCTCAGTTTCGTAGAGTTCGGTAAACATGGCGACGTGTTTTGTTCAGCGAAGAAGCATTTTGAATTCGCTACGGCGCCGATGCTCAGAGCGATCGGCCAGCGATCGTTATCGGCCGATCTTCATTCTAAATAGTTTGATCGGCGGTCTCTATAAAGGCCGATCAGATGATGCAGTGCTGCCCAGGTATATTAATGGCCGGAGACCGTTCAGTCCCACGTTGGTTGGATCGTTTCGATACGTCATTAACAACAAGCCGCCTCCGCGTGTGCCTCACCTGCCGCGGTGAAAACAACTAGAAATAAATAATGCCAATGAATAAACTGTCAATTCACGATACTTTCTCTTAATTTTAATGCTTCATATACAATGTTAAATAACACAATAAATAGACCGCGTGATCGGTATCGGCCGATGCTGCTTCCAGTGATCGTCCCCAAAATCCCGATCGGGCGCCTTAAGCAGTCGATGCTCGCGCGAGACACCGTGGCGTGGGCCTCCACAGAGGCGTTTGTGCTCAGCTCATTGTTCGTTGCTATATTCTCCGACACGCCAGGGGGCGTACAAACAAAATATCCTGTGAATAAGCAAGAAGTCAACGAGTTACCGAAGAATTCTCAACATGGCGAGCCCTCATACTTTCCCACGCTCTCTTAGAGAATGACTCATGTTGCCTGTGTGGTGGCGGCGATCTCTCTCCGTGAACGGAGTCATGTGGCTGTACCTGTGGTCTCTCAAAAAAGGGCGGTAGAGGTGTTTTGTAGAGGCGAACCTGCTCGGAAAGTCTACCTCTGGCGTCCGTGTTGAAATTCAGACAAGCGGCGTGACAGCTTGCGGCTCGACGCGAAAGGCGCGATGACGTCATTTTGGCCCGCAGCCCCTCATGCCGGGCACACTGCGTCAAGCGTAAACCAGGCTTTACCTCCGACTGTCTGCTTCTCCATAGCAACCGCAGCTGAGGCATATGGGTATTGTAGTATTTAGACCTGTGAGCCAAACTGACGTGATTTCTCAGAAACTAAATGTGAAAAATTCAAACTGGTGGTCAGAACATAAACCCGTGTGATCGTCGCATTATCCAGGAGAGTCCTGAGTTTCTGCGTTCAGTAACATTAAGGAGATCGTTTAAAGAAATAAATGGTAATGGCTTCCTCCCTCTTCACAACTCTGTGTGAGTATAAATAATATTTCCACCACAGAGAAAACTGATGAAACAAACCTTCCTCTTCAGCCTCCACATGCAGGCTGTACGGCAGGGCGAGCGTGCTGAAGTCAGTCTTCAAACTACAGGTGTAGTTCCCAGAATCCTCTGGGGTCAGAGAGCCGAGCTGGAGGGCGGGGCCGGACTCTGAGAGGGCGTGGCCATCTCTGAACCAGGTGATCTCCAGTTGGTGGACAGTACAGTCTGCAGTGCAGCACAGCGTGACGGTTTCACCTCTTCTCGCCTCTCTGTCACCGCTGCAGCTGTTTATCTCCATGCGAGTCCAATCTAAATCAGTGTAATGTAAAATTAATTTTCATTATAAATATTTTTTATTTACATTTAGTACACAGTTTTGAGCAAAGTGATGTGTTTAAGACTTGTCAGAGCTTGAAGTCACCATTTAAAGTCACTTACTGATGTCTTCAATTAGGCCTAGTTTATTTATAGAGCTGAAACAATTAGTTGGTCGACAGAAAATCAAACTGGAACAATTTTGATAAATAATTTATTATAATTTATTGTTTTTCAAGCAAAAATGCCAAACATCTGCTTGATCCAGGCTCTCCAATGTGCAGATTTTCTGCTTTTCATTGTCTTTATGATAGTAAACTGAATATCTTTGGGACATGGACTGTTGGTCGGACAAAACAAAAGATGTTTATGTTAGTTGTGCAAAAAAACGACTCAAATGCAAGATTGAAATTGAAGAAATAAAAGCAAGCTTTAATAACAACAGCAGATACAAGTCAAACAAAAGAGGCAGGCAACTAAAACCAGTGGGAGCAGCCTGATGCAAACAACAGAAGAGGAAATACAAAAACTAATACTACGAACTAATGACAAACCAGAAATGCACAGCAAACACGTGGACTAAATACACTTGGGAAGGACAACAAAGGGACAGGTGCAGCTAATCAAGGCGGGCAGACAATCGCACAGGTGGGAAACATACCAAGACAGGAAGTGAAGTTAACCAAGACACACGAGGAAGAAAATAAAACAGAAAGTAACTGAACTAAAACCCGAAACCATAGCAGCTTAGACGTCACCTTGGACTCTGGTAAACTGTTGTGGACATTTTTCTCTGTTTACAACCTCTGAGGTGCCTTTGAGCAAGACGTTTAACCCCCAGCAGATCCTGCGGGTGTACTGGGCAGCCTTTAGGTGTGACTGTGTTAATATGAACGGGGTGTTCCTGCAAAAGACAGCCTGGCTCTCAGTGCTAAGCAAAGGTTGAATAAATGATCAGTTATTATTTTTATTGCCACTATTGGATCATCATATGATGCTCTTACCAGTGACTGTGAGCTTCACTCCTGATGGGCCAGTATGATGTCCTCCAGTGTTAGCAGCCTCCATTCTGAAGCGAAGAGTCGCGTCGTCCTTCTCCTGTAAATCTGAGATCTGTAAAGTGCAGTTTCCCTTCTTGTCTCCCAGGTATTTGTAACGAGGACTGTTGTTGTTTGATTCACTGTCGTACACAGACGGGGTGGAGCCCTGACAAAGAGCATGGTTCTGACACCAGACGACTCTGACGATCTCTATGGAAACTTCTCTTCCGTCCTGAATGACGGACTTCAGCGGTGTGAAGGTGCAGGGGAGGGTGACAGTCGATCCTTTCACAGCACAAACAGGATCTGGGTAGTTCACGCTTTGACCCACAGCACCTGGAAACGCACAACACGGCGATGACGGCTGAGTTTAGGAATAAAGGACCTTGATTTAGAGCGAGTGCTTTCGTGTGAAAACGCTGATAGAAAATGCAGAGTGAACTAAACAGGAGACAAACTGTGACAAAAATAGCAGCAAAGACATGTATCGTTTCAGAAAAGATTAAAGTAAAATACAGTAACTTAGATAAAGTCTGTGTCTTACCAGTCAGCATTAACAGAAAGCCCCAGGGAATCTTTTTGTCCCAAAACGCCATCCTTACTTTCTTAATTTAACCTTTTTCTCGTTCAGATGTTTGATCAAACTACGGCAGTGCTGATTAAGACACTGACTGGCTGTCAAGCTGAGAGGCTGCTTTAAATGTCTTTGTGGTTACTAATTTACTTCCTCCTTTTTTTCTCAAGAAGCATTACCGTGTGTGTGTTAACATTTCCTGTGATGTTGACATCTTATTTTGATCAGAAACAGTATCTGTTTAGGAGAACGGTTGTATCATCCCATGAAGATGGACAGAGGAAAGGACATTATGCAGTGATATATAGCCAGACATTTTGCATCGTTTTTAGTCATGCTAGCAGCACGACTCTATGGATGGCCGCATTAGTCTGTCAGTCTGTCCGCCACTTTGGTCCGGACTGAAATATCTCAACAACTAGTGGAAGAAGAATCGTTGTCAAATATAAATCCTGCACGCTGTATATACTGTTTATAGACATGTATTTTATTTGTAAGGAAGCGTCTACAATATGAAACACAAATGTTACCATGATGTATTGTAACAGAGTTAGCTTAAAGCTCATTTTCATCTGCAGTCCCTCGGCAAGTTACGATACTTTGCAGATAATAGATTACTCTATATATATATATTACGTTCCATTCATTATCTATCCATTCAGTACTTATTCCTTTGCACTATTTGTATTTGTTTACAATTCACAGAAACACTTTTTTATATATTTTATATATGACTTTTTTTAAATGTTGTTGGTCATTGTTGCTTTTATTTATTTTTATGTATTATATAAATAAAAATTTGTATGTTATGTACATAATAGGTACATTGAACTGTCTTTGTTAAGCTTTGTTGTCCTTGTTTTTAGCTTTGGTTTATGACCAGATACCTGCAGAACTAATGACGTTCCCATCAGCCTCAGCTGTACTTTGTGTTTACTGCTAATTGGCTAATGCTAGCATGCTAACACGCTAAGCTAAGATGGTGAACATTTTACACTTACTAAACATCAGCATGTTAGCGTTGTCATTGCGAACAAGTTAGCATGCTGATGTTAGCATTTAGCTCAAAGCACAGCTGTGTCTAAGTGCAGCCTCACAGAGCTGCTAACATTAAGACTCTTTATAACTCGTGTTTGAGTGAATTCACTTGGTGTAGACTCTTCTCCACTCTCCTTTTTCAAACTGAACTTTGATATATAAAAGAACGGGAACCAAAATACAAACAATCCTGTGATATGAGGTAAAATATATTTCTTCTTTTACTACAAATGTTCTGTCAGTGTGGAAACATGCACATTTGCACCTGGTCCTCAGGTGAGACAGCTTCAGTGTGCTGGAATAACAATAACCGACGTCACGCTGAACACTGACCCCCATCATCTGTGCTTCAGAGATCCTCTCGTCCAGTCAGAGGGCGTCACAGCTCGCTGCCCGCCTCCTGAATCGTGGTCGAGGACTCGTGGTTCCACCGAGACGGACAGACGAGGACAGAGAAGAGGAGGGAGGAGGGATGAAGGGTGTGTTGTTCTGTCGGTCCTCCTCACGGTGACTCAGCAGGTCTGCAGCTTTATAAAGAGGCAGCGATGCTCAGTCTGTCACCACGGAGACAATGGCCTGGCTGCTCCGCATCGCCTGCATCCTGGTCTGCTGCCCGGAGCTGCTGCACGGCAAAGCTTCAGGTAAACAAATAGAAATGTTAGTCTTAGGCCGACATTATTCTCTATTTTCTTACTATCAACAAATCTCATGTTCAGCCTCAAACCAGCAGCACGTCGGTCCGTCTCTCAGTACCGTCTGACTTCCTGTCTGCGGCTCTCAGCTCCGAGCCCATTGGTTCCTGCCAAAGTCGTAAATATTTAAAAACGAGGTATATAGTTTGACGAAATTACTGAGCCTTTTTAAACATCAAACAGCTGCTCGCTGTAGTTTTTATCAAACCAACAGGAGGAAACGGTGCATCTGTTGGGGACTATTTTCAGCGGCGGATGAATCCACATGTGGTGCTGTAGTGAGTGTTTGGGGCAGCAGGACGGTGTGTGTGGGATAGAATTAAAATACCAGACTAAGACTTGAAACAGATTCTTTCTTTAACATCCAGCTGGCGGCGGTGGCTTAGTGGTAGAGCGGGTCGTCCTCTAATCGCACCTGCCGTCAGTGTGTGAATGGGGTGAATGACGTGTAGTGTGACTAGAAAGGCGCTATACAAGTACAGTCCGTTTACTATTTTATTTATTTGGTGAATCTTGCTTTTTATTATCTATAGATGTATATTATTATTACTGATGCGTTTTCATCATTACACCTTACTTACAAATACTACTCTATATCATTCAAGGCTCACGTTTTAATACCTTTTTTCATGGGTATCTGACATGATCATCGTCTCTCCTGATTGGCTGCCGACAGCTCTGTGAGCTGAAGTGTTGATCACGCTGGATGGGAGTAGAGGAAGCGGTGCCAAGCCTGCTCTGGTTCAGGAGTAGTTTAGCAGACTCTGCCAGCATTCAGCACCGGAGCTGAGAGCATTTTGAAACATGTGAGGAAACAGGATGTGCAACATGCTGCTTTTCCCTCCCTTTATATCCCACTTCTCTGTTTCTGCTGCGGTTAGCTTGGCGGTGAGGCCATTTTGAGACAAAACTTGTGAAAGTCAGTTCGATACTCTGACATAGCAGTGAAGTAACTGCAGGATGGTTCTTGTTGTAAGGCAGGTAAAGTGAGATGTGTGTTTGTATGCTTGTAAAGGATTGTGTGTAACTCAGTGGGGCTATGTTTTTTAAATTCTTGTATTCTTAACTGAGTTTATTACATGTTTTTGTGAATAGTGTGTTTTAAAAAATTATTAAGTTTTCTTTTTCTGGAGACAATAAAATCATTGCCCTTGACTCAGTTTGTAAACTAAAACTTGACATGTTGTTCTCCTGTGTTGCTCTGTGTTCAATGATGCAGAAAATTGTAAATGTCATTATTTGCTAATTATTTATTGTTGTCATTGTTTGCTGATGATGTCACTGTTTTCTGCTGTTGTCGTCCAGAGTACCAGCTGGAGTCGGAGACCCTGAGCCAGTGTGAGTCGCTAAGGGGCGTGGCTGTTGCCAAGCAACAAGGTGCCGTCCCTCAATGTACAGAGGATGGCAGGTTCAGGTATGTATCTATTCAATTCAATGTATTTTCAATTATATTCATATAGCGCCAATTCATAACAGAAGTTATCTCATTGTACTTTTCCTACAGAGCAGGTCTAGACCGAACTCTTTATAATATTAGTTACATAGACCCAACAAATCCCACCATGAGCAAGCACTTGGCCACAGCGGCAAGGAAAGACTTCCTTTAAGAGTCAGAAACCTCGAGCAGAACCAGACTCAGGGGGGGCGGCCATCAGAGAGAGAGAGAGAGGTTTTGGGAAAGGGGGGGAGGCACAATGCAAAGACCACCAAGAATTTTTAAAATAGTAGAAATGTAATTATAGTGTTAATATTAATAAATTAGTAATAATAGGAATGACAGCTATAGGAGTAATGTCAGCATCAGTAACAGAGCCAATAACAACAACTGTAGTAGCAGTTGTCGACAACCACAGATCCAGACTCTGCAGGAACACGGGGGCAGCAGGTGGCCCACAACCACAGATCCAGACTCTGCAGGAACACGGGGGCAGCAGGTGGCCCACAACCACAGATCCAGACTCTGCAGCTCGGGAGGCAGAAATACCTGCTGAAAGCGACAGGAGGAGAGAGGAGAGAGACGAGAAAGCACAGAACTACGGGAGAGAGAAGATGTCGAGTTAGTAACATGCAGTAATGGGATAAAAATGCAAACAGACGGAGAGGGAGAGGAGGAGAGAGGTGCATCATGGGAAGTCTCCCGGCAGTCTAGGCCTATAGCAGCAGAACTAAGGGATGGTTCAGGACCCACCTGAGCCAGCCCTAACTATAAGCTTTATCAAAGAGGAAAGTCTTCAGCCTGCTCTTAAATGTGGAGACGGTGTCTGCCTCCCGAACCCAAACTGGGACCTGGTTCCACAGGAGAGGAGCTTGATACAGATAACTAGCTACCTGTAGCCTGTATTTCTACATCTGTGTTTTAAAGAATGCCGTTCAGAAAACAATTAGAAATGAAATAGAAAACTGACGACGTGAACTGAAAGTTAGAGAATATAGAATGAAACGCAATCATTTAGACCTGATGATGACTCCACGCTCTTAGTCCACCACACAGGTCTAAATAAAGAGACCGTATGTATGTAATGCCTCGGCCCGAGTTATAAATCAAACTGACTTCTGAGGAGGGCCCGAACGGACAAACTGAGCATTCAGCCAACTTTTACCATTTTTACGCAATGGAGCATCATTTCACTGTTTTTATCGCAAGTTTTGCATCAGCATATTTAAGCAAATAACATCCCATCATTACATTTATTTTTTGAAGTTTGATAACAAAATGTCTTATTCGCTGTTTACCAGTAAAGTTAAGTGTGTGTGTGTGTGTGTGTGTGTGCGTGTAGACCTGTGCAGTGCAGTGGGCGGGGTCAGGAGTGCTGGTGCGTTGATGCTGAAGGTCAGGAGGTCGTCGGGACTCGAACCAACAGCTCTGCTCCTCACTGTGAGAAACACGACGACACTTTAACACGTTTTGATTGATCACAGCTGTTACTGATCACATGTTATATAGATATACCGTATATGTGAGTTGTTTTTGTAAGTTGTGTTTCCCATCTTTGTGTTTTTAAATTCTTGTGTTTAGATGTTTTTATTACACTTAGACTGTGGTGCGTAGACAAAAACAGTCTCACAAGAGTAGTAAGTAAATAAAAAAACTATAAATACATTTTTTCACATTTTATTTGATTTAAATTTTAATAATACAAATCTAGCAAATAAGACATTAAGATGAAATAAGTTATTGATGAATAAGTGGTTTCCGTAATAATGGTCTTATGTGATGATTAACTGTAACTGAAAATACAGATTAAAGTATATATTTTATTCTTCTACCTGGAAAAGAAAAGCGTCTGTTCTCTCATCCGGTATTAAAAGCGAGGGCGGCGGCGGCGGCGGCCCCCCACAGGTGGACATTAAGTCCTTGAGCACAATTACGATGTTTCGTCTTCATCAGGTGAAATTCGACATGAAGAAGACGATCAAATTATTTACAACATGAAACTCCAAGATATCAGTTCCATATCGATCACTGGTGCAATCAGATGGTTACGATCATCTGAATGTGTCTCTCTACCTGTCTTTCTCTCTACCTGTCTCTCTTTCTCTCTACCTGTCTCTCTCTCTGTCTCTACCTGTGTCTGTCTCGCTGTCTCTCTCTCTCTACCTGTCTCTCTTTCTCTCTACCTGTCTCTCTCTCTGTCTCTCTCTCTACCTGTCTCTCTCTCTGTTTCTCTACCTGTCTCTCTTTCCACCTGTCTGTCTCTGTGTCTCTCTACCTGTCTCTCTTTCCACCTGTCTGTCTCTGTGTCTCTCTACCTGTCTCTCTCTGTCTCTCTCTCTCTCTCTCTCTCTCTCTCTCTCTCTCTCTCTCTCTCTCTCTCTCTCTACCTGTCTCTCTCTCTCTGTTTCTCCACCTGTCTCTCCCTCTCTCTCTCTCCCTCTCCACCTGTCTCTCTCTCTCTATCTGTCTCTCTCTCTCTCTCTCTCTCTCTCTCTCTCTCTCTCTCTCTCTCTCCTGTCTCTCTCTCTCTCTCTCCCTCTCTACCTGTCTCTCTCTCTCTCTCTCCCTCTCCACCTGTCTCTCTCTCTCTCTCTCCCTCTCCACCTGTCTCTCTCTCTCTCTCCTCTCCACCTGTCTCTCTCTGTCTCTCTCCCTCTCCACCTGTCTCTCTCTCTCTGTCTCTCTCCCTCTCCACCTGTCTCTCCCTCTCCACCTGTCTCTCCCTCTCTACCTGTCTCTCTCTCTCTCTCCCTCTCCACCTGTCTGTCTCTCTCTCTCTCTCCACCTGTCTGTCTCTGTCTGCAGGTGCGTCTCCCTGCCAGCTGCAGTCGGTCCTGCAGTGTTCTCCTTCAGGACTCTTTGAGTCAGTTCAGTGTGACTCCAGCAGGGGGCAGTGTTGGTGCGTGGACCAGGACGGCATGGAGCTCTACGGGACCAGACAGACCGGGACCCCTCAGCGCTGTAAGTACAAATACTGCTGATAGTACTGATAGTACTCATGCCGCTGACACGATTACTACTTCGGATACTCCAACAAGAAGATATAAGTTAACTGACTCAGCTCAAGACATGAGCTGTGAGAACGCGAGCTGATTGGCTGATGGAGGGGGAACAGCTGGTGGAGCTGATCCTCCAGCCGCTGCCGTTAAAGCGCCGCAGAAGAAGAGGACGCGGCGAGACGACGTCATTAAAAGCTCAGATGATGTAAACGTGACGTTTCTGTCGGCTTCATGTGTTCACGTGAGGAAGGCTCCAGCCTCCTCATCGCTCCACACAGCTGATGCTCTCAGCTCTTCATGACGTCAGCAGTTATTCAAACGGCGTCCACGCCTCGGACAGGAAGCTCGTTCTGCGGAGCGTGAAAACAGGTGGACGCCCACCTCCAGAAACAGCACCTCTGATTGGTGTTTAGTTCAGTACAAATAATAAGCCCAGTGTTGTGTTTAAGTGTGTTTTAACTGACTGCCTGAGATCATCAGGGTGACCGGCCGCGTGACCTTTGACCTGCAGGTCCTGGCAGCTGTGAGGTGAGGTCGCGGCGTCTCCTCCACACCTCCGGGTCTCGCTCTCCCCCGCAGTGCGCCGAAGACGGCAGCTTCCTCCCTGTTCAGTGTCAATTCATCAACATGACCGACAGAACAGAGCTGGATCTGCTGCAGGCCTTCAACAGGTAACACACCTGTCTGTCTGTCTGTCTGTCTGTCTGCCTTCAACAGGTAACACACCTGTCTGTCTGTCTGTCTGTCTGCCTTCAACAGGTAACACACCTGTCTGTCTGTCTGTCTGTCTGCCTTCAACAGGTAACACACCTGTCTGTCTGTCTGTCTGTCTGTCTGCCTTCAACAGGTAACACACCTGTCTGTCTGTCTGTCTGCCTTCAACAGGTAACACACCTGTCTGTCTGTCTGTCTGCCTTCAACAGGTAACACACCTGTCTGTCTGTCTGTCTGCCTTCAACAGGTAACACACCTGTCTGTCTGTCTGTCTGCCTTCAACAGGTAACACACCTGTCTGTCTGTCTGTCTGCCTTCAACAGGTAACACACCTGTCTGTCTGTCTGCCTTCAACAGGTAACACACCTGTCTGTCTGTCTGCCTTCAACAGGTAACACACCTGTCTGTCTGTCTGCCTTCAACAGGTAACACACCTGTCTGTCTGTCTGCCTTCAACAGGTAACACACCTGTCTGTCTGTCTGTCTGCCTTCAACAGGTAACACACCTGTCTGTCTGTCTGTCTGTCTGTCTGTCTGTCTGCCTTCAACAGGTAACACACCTGTCTGTCTGTCTGTCTGTCTGTCTGCCTTCAACAGGTAACACACCTGTCTGTCTGCCTTCAACAGGTAACACACCTGTCTGTCTGTCTGCCTTCAACAGGTAACACACCTGTCTGTCTGTGTGTTGTGTTGTTTCAGGTTCCCAGAAGCCTTTGAGACGTTCAGTAGTTTCAGGAAGTTTTTCCCGATGGTTTCCTCCTACTGCTTCTGTTCAGACAGCAGAGGCAGAGAGGTGGAGGGCACAGGTACGCACACACACACACACACACACACACACACACACACACACAGGTAATACAAACTGAGTTGGTAGTTGACCCCTAAACTGTACAAAACGTCATTATATGAAGGTGATTGGTGGTGAAGGTGTGTGCTTCCTGCGCAGGTGTGGAGCTCCTCCTGTCTGAGGTGTACGACTCGGCCTTCTCCGGTCTTCGGTCCGGTCTCCGCTCCTTCTCTCAGACCAGCATCTACAGAGTCCTGCAGAGGAGGATGCTGGGAGTCCGCCTCGCCCTCGCCGGACACTTCAGATGTAAACTCATCTGCGTTCAGCTGGGTTAAAGTATTAAAGTGACCGTTTCAGGGAGCTTCAGGGACTAGTTATGACTGGTTTAAGCTACTGGTGTGGTCCACGCGTTTGTGACATTAAACTGGATTAGACTGGTTTAAACTTGTCGTGACAGCATACGCTGGATCTAAAGATCTGTACTAGTTTAGACCAGTTAAACTGTTTAGTAAACGACAGTAACGAGGTGAACACTGTAAACTACCCATTTTAGGAAACTTGAGAGGTAACATCTGGACCAGTTAACGCTGGTTTCGACTGGTTTTAAACAGGACTTGGATCCGTGTCTCACCCCGCTCTCTCTCTCAGGTCCCTCTCCCTGTGAGGAGGAGCGGCGGGCAGCGATGGCGGCGGGCAGCGTTTTCGTCCCGTCCTGTGAGACCGGAGGATCCTTCGCCTCCAGACAGTGTCAGCGGGGGGGGCAGTGCTGGTGTGTCGACCCCACAGGGAGGGAGCTTCCTGGGACACGGCAGCACGGAGACTCCCTGGTCTGCAGTGAGTCTCCTGGAACATGTCTTTCCTCAACTCATATGTTCTTTCAATCTCCTTTATCTCATCTCATCTAAATCTCTTTCTTATCATCTCATATCCTTATATCTCTTATCTCATTCCATTCTGGTCTCATCTCATGTCGTCTTATGTCGTTTATTCTAATCTCTTTTCTTTACCCCTCTCTCCTCCTCCTCCTCCTCCAGGTTCAGGTCTTGGTGACTGTCTCTCTCAGCGTCGCCTGGCTCTGTCCCAGCTCTTCTCCGGTCCCGTTGATCCTCCTTTCCGGGCCCCCCCCGGCGGATCTCCGGCCTCCTGTCTCCCCCTCCTCCGTCCTCTCAGGGAGCTCCTGCCGGTGGAGGCGGATCCGACCTCCTTCCTGTCTCACCTGGTCGAAGTCCTCCACGGTCTCTTCCCCTCGGTGGACGGGGCTCTGCAGGCTCTGGCTCGCTCCTCCCCTCGTCGCCTCCAGGAGAACCTGTTTGGCGGGAAGCTCCTGAAGAACGCCGCCTCCTTTAACTTCAGCGGGGCGGTGGGAGCTCGAGGGGCCCTGGGTCTGGACCGGCTCTCCTCTCAGAGTGTCACCGTCAGCCTCCAGAAGAACCTGGACCTGGTCCGGTCTGTCAGCAGAGCTCTGGAGGACCCCGCCTTCCTCTCTGCCCTCCAGCACACTCTGAGGGGGCTCAGCAGCTCACGCTCACTGGACCAGGTCAGACACAACGCACCCTCTCAACACCTGATCACACACCTCACTCTGAGGTAAGCAAAGAGCCGGGAGCTCAAAATACATCTGACAACACGCGAGGAGCAGCAGCAGGGCGCCGTTCTGCCGCCGAACGAACGAACAACCTGTACCGAGTACTCAGACCCTTTACTTAAAGTGCTAACACACTCTGTGAAAATACTCCACTGCAGGTAAAAGTCCTGCATCCAAACCTCACTGCAGTAAAAGTAAAAGTATAATCCGCTAAAGCTCCTTAAAGTGTGGCAGTGAAAGTCGTCCCTGTGCAGTAAAACGCTTCCTGTCAGTGTTTTATTATATCTGATGTTTCTGGATTCATCTTCCTGCTTCGTTCATGTGTGTGTTGCATTTTACTGCTGCAGATGTTTCAGGCTGAGCTCATTTTAACTGCTTTATATACTGTTTAACCTGCAGCAATGCATCATGGTCTATAAGGTCATCAGGTGTTTGCAGCGCCGCCGTCCTGCGAGAACCACGTATCTCTTAAAAAGTCTTCCTGAGCTCAGAGAAACAGCCTGTTTTCAGCTCTGCGACGCTGCGTTTCCCAGCTGATCCGAGGGGGGGTTAAAGAGTTTATTCAGCTTCAGGAGGAGGAGAGTTTCCTCAGCACGTGAAGGAAACTCTTCATCCTTCAGCTCGTCACAAAAACCTGGAGATACGAGGTTTCCACTGGACAGGAAGGGGATGAAACACTGTGATCTGTAAAGTAACTGAAGCCGTCAGACAAACGTAGTAAAAAGTCCAATATTTTCTCTGAGACGTGGCGCAGTGGAAGCAGAAAGTAACGTGAAATGGAAATACTGCAGTAAAGTACCTCGAATTTAAACTTAAATACAGTACTTGAGTAAATGTACTTAGTTACACTCCACGACTGTTTCTCAGCTAGCATCATTTAAAGTCTAACTGAAGTCACAATTACTCATCCCTCTTTTGAGTCAAAATGTTTTTTATTGGTAAAAAGGGGGGAAACGTATTTGGGGAAATAACTGAAATATCTCTTTTCCTCTCAGCCTCCGATGTACGCGTTTGACTGACTGATTGCAAAGACGGGGGCTCTGTCTAATCATTAAACCAAAAAAATATAAAATATAAGTTTCTATTGCACGGAGCGCGCATGACATCAGTTTGGACTTCAAATAAACCAAAATGTGTCATTTGAAAACAAACATCTGGAGATACGAGGATTTCACTGGACAGGAAGGGGCTGAAAC
>CM050856.1:865000-985000 GCA_027580175.1 Siniperca scherzeri | reverse complement strand
ATTTAAGACTGTTTGTTTGTTTTTCACTAAAGATGCGTGTCCTATCTGCGACGCATTAACAATATGTTTCTTAACCAAATGTCAGGGGAAGTGACTGCAGCGTGTTTCAGTGCCATATTTTGGCCGGGATCATCGTCCCACGCCCGCTCACCGGAGCACCGCAGACAGGAAGTCAGACGGCGCTGAGAGACGGAGCGACATGTCGTGGTTTGGGTCTGAACGTGAGATTTGAGCCTGAAGAGGCACCGAGACGCACCGCCGCAGGCGCTTCAGAAACGCCCAAACAAACAGCTGTTTGGTCTGAGCAGCGTCGCTCTCGCAGTCCAAGTTATCGGCGACGTAAACGGCATTAAACTCAGCAGAGATTCACCCGGCTGCTCAAGCAACAGGAAGACAGTAGTAAAGCCCGCCTCCTGCGTGATTTGATTGGCTGCCTGGGCCAAGTTTGACATTGGCGAGCGGTGTGACTCTGGTGCTGAAAAGTTGAGAATATTTGAACTTTTATGCGCGTCTAAAAACCGCTAGAAAACTTTCATTATTCATACAGCGCCAGTTCATAGCAGAAGTTATCTCACTGCGCTCTTCCTGCAGAGCGGGTCCGGACCTCTTTATAATATTATTTACAGAGACCCAACAGATCCCAAAAGGCGGCGCAGGTGAGGAGCGCAGGTGAGGAGCGCACGCCGGGCGCGCTGTACGTCAGGAAAACAATGTTTTAAAATGTCTCTTCTTCTTCTTCAACATCAGGAGCGTTGGAGATGTTACAGAACAGCTGCGAGACAAACGCATCATCCGACACCAGACGGGAGCGTTTGTTCGTAATAACGTGTGCGTGTGTGTGCGTGTGTGTGTGTGCGTGTGTGTGTGTATGTTGTCCTGCAGGTCCGACTCGCTGTCAGAGAGCTCAGGCTCACACGCTGCTCTCTGGTTGGATGAAAGGATCTGACCTTTCCACCACTTCACCTTACCGCCCAAAGTGTGAGGAGGTAGGAACGCACACACACAGAAACACACACAAACACTCACAGAAACGCACACACACAGAAACACACACACAGAAACACACACACACACACACACACTCACAGAACACACACACACACAGAAACACACACACAGAAACACACACACAGAAACACACACACACTCACAGAAACGCACACACAGAAACACACACACACAGAAACACACACACACACACAAACACACACACACACACACACACACACACACTCACAGAAACGCACACACACAGAAATGCACACACACAGAAACACACACACACACAGAAACACACACACACACACAGAAACAGAAACGCACACACACTCTTTAGCTTACATTTCTTTTTTTCACTTTTTAATTCCGTGTCATTTCCTTTTGAAGTTTAAATGTGTATGATTCTCTTCGAAACCTCTAAACACCGAATCGGTCGGTGATGGTGTGTGTGTGTGTGTGTGTGTGTGCGTTTCAGGACGGTCGTTTCTCGGTGCTGCAGACAGGAGGCGCTGCAGGCTGGTGTGTGAACCCTCTGACCGGAGAGACGATGCAGACGGCAACACGGAGCCCCGCAGGACAGCTGACATGTACGCACACACACACACACACACACACACACACTCAGTGATGTGTTCACTGTTACACTTCAGTCGGTAAACTGGTAAACTGTGTGTGGTGCGTTCAGGTCCCAGCTGGTGTGAGCTGCAGGGTTTCCAGTGTCGCCCCGACGGCTCCTTCGTCCCACTGCAGTGTGATGTCACTTCCTGTTGGTGCGTCTCTGAGGACGGGCAGGAAGTGGGCGGGACCCGAACGCCTCGACAGACGGGACGGACGCCGTCATGTGACCGTGAGCGCTAACGCCCCCCTCTCTGAGCCTCAGCATCTCGTTGAAATTAGGTTTATTTTGAAGAAGTAGAAGAAGCCCAGTGAACCTGCTGAGAGCTGAACTTGTTGTAGAAAGTTCTCTCATTCACTTCAACAGCCAGTTTGACCGCAGCAGCATCTAGTGGACGTCGGAGGAACTGCAGCCAGACGCGCTTCAGCTCAGAGGAGGCTGCTGATTGGTTGTTGTTGTTCCCCTCTCCAGGTCCTCTCTGTCCCGACTCCGCTGTTACCCATGGTGCACTGGTCTGCCGCCCAGCAGCCGACGGTCGTCAGAGCTGTGATCTCGTCTGTCGCCGCGGTTACCGGAACTCGCTTCCTGTCAGCAGCTTCCCGTGCGTCACCGAGAGTCGGCGCTGGGACGACAAACCGCTGAGGGGAGCCTGCCAGAGTAAGAGCCCCGAGCTCTGAAGCACCACACAGCTCGTCTTAACGTTTTCGATTTCTTCCCGCCGGGTAGCGTCGGTGTCGATCCTGCGAACACAAGTCAGGTTGACGTGGGCGCCGTGATATTGGGCTTCAACAAAACACTGTTACGGTTCTTTAACGTTAAAGCTGCGTCGATCCAGTTTCTGCCACCAGAGGAACTTCAAAACATTATAATAATAAAACTTTATTTATAGAGCGCTTATCAAAACAAGAGTACAAAGTGCTTCACAACAAGATATCACGGTGAATGTCGAAATATTAAGAAATAAAACACACTAAAGCAATAAAATAAGCAGCCAGTTCAGGTAAAATCAGGATCTGCTTTCAGATAAAAATGTGTTTTAAGAAAAGACTTAAACGAAGACTCTGACTCAGACGGCCTGATGTCTTTGGGCAGGTTGATCCAGAGCCTCGGGGCCCTGATGGCAAAAAGCTCCGTCCATATTAGTAAATATCAAAAATATAATTTGATTTAAAAATAAATAAATAAATAAAAAATGGATTAAAGCAGGTTTTGGACTGCCATGCGCTTTACATATTTGCAGCTGTGAAACTTTTTCACGTGTATTTCCATGTTTTTGTTTGTTAGTCTTTCAATTCATTTCAAAAAACTTTATTTGTCCCTCAAGGGCCGCTCGAGGCAGACGACTGATTACACAAATCAGTCGCAGTGTTAATACGAAGGGATCAATAGCACAGCTGCGTTTATCTGTACACGAGAGGAACTGCCCTCAATAAAAACCAAACGTCCTCTTAGTTTTACGTTCAGACGATGTAAACCGCGTCTCTGATGGCAGTGGCTTCGTCGCGTTGATGATCTCACGTGCCTTTTTTTTTTTTGTGTGTTTTAACAATAATTCTTGCAGCAAATAAATTTAAAAATGCTTTCGATAAAAGAGGAAGTTCTGCTACAAGAACGTCACGTTGCATTTCACAACACAAACGCTCTTTGTGACAGATAAACCTTTTGAACTATTTTATTTTACTCTGGTTAAAATGAAGTTATAGTCTGTCTAAACACTGTGTGTGTGTGTGTGTGTGTGTGCGTGTGTGTGTGTGTGTGTGCGTGTGTGTGTGTGTGTGTGTGCAGTCTCTCAGCCTCTGCAGTCGGTGTCGTCCTCTCAGCTCTGGACGTCGTCGTCGTCGTCCTGCTCTCAGATCAGCAGCTTACAGTCTCTGTTGTTCAACATGATGACCAGCAGGGGGCTCTGCTCTGCACAGGTGAGCACTGAACTTACCTGTTCCACAGCGTCGTATGAAAACCTTTCATGTCTCTTTTTTTTTTTTCTTGATGGAAATGAGCTTCCATGATTTATGAAAAGCAGCACAGTGTTATATATGTTTCTGTCATTATTATTATGACTATTTCTGTTATAATTCTCAGGTGATTTATTCATTTTTTTGAATGTCTGACGTTACACAGACCAACATGATTTAAAAGAAAGAAGTCCACAGAGCCTGTTTTAATATAGAAAATTAGTATATTTTTAATCTGCCTTTGGGATCTGTAGCAGCGTCAGAATCAGAAACACGTTATTGATCTGAAGGGAAACTCTTTGTTCCAGCAGCTCGCCTTTACGTCAGTGCACACAGGAGGAAGCACTAAGAAAACAATATGATACACTATAAAACTATAAAACAGGTCAGAAAGTAAATGAAGTACCAGGTGGGTTTACCGGCTGATGATGATAATACAGTATAATAATACAATGTAATAATATAAGTAATAAGCAGAGGTGCAGCAGCAGTAATGGAGGTATGGATAATAAATAGGAAAAACTAAATATTGATCAGCAGTATTAACACAGAATATCGCACAATATCTCAAGTATTGCAGAGATGTTAATGATCAGTGTCCAGTTTAGTGACTTCGGGTCAGACAGACTGACCCTTAGAGGGAGGAGCTAAAGAGTCTGATGGCCACAGGCAGGAATGACTTCCTGTGGCGCTCTGTGGTGCATTGTGGGGGGATGAGTCTTCCGCTGAAGGTGCTCCTTTGCTTGACCAGCGCGTCATGGAGCGGGTGAGAGACGCTGTCCAAGATGGCGTGTAGTTTACCCAGCATCCTCCTCTCTGACACCACCGCCAGAGAGTCCAGCTCCGCCCCCACGATGTCACCGGCCTCACGGATCAGTTTGTTGAGTCTGTTGGCGTCCGCTGCCCTCAGCCTGCTGCCCCAGCATGCAACAGCATACAGGACAGCACCGGCCGCCACAGACTCATAAAACCGGCAGATGTTGAAGGACCTCAGCCTCCTCAGGAACTAGAGGCGGCTCTGGCCCTTCCTGTAAACAGCTGAGTCCAGTCCAGTTTATAATAGTCATATATGGTCATGGGACACGTCTAAGTGCAGTCACTAGTTCACATAACCTGCTTGGCAGACAGAAGTGTAATATGCCGTACTCTTCATCACATTTAGAGATGACTGTAAAGTTGTGATCTGTACAGAACAGGTGTGCAGCAGCACAAACTTAACTGGTTAAAGTGATCTGTGTGTGTGCGTGTTTGTAGCTTCCCATGTCAGGTCGCTCGGTGTCGGTGTGCGACGACTCGTCGGTGCGTCTGCAGTGTGACGGCGACACGCTGAAGTTGGCCGTCAGGTGGACCGCCGACCTGTCTGACCTCCCGACCTCTGACCTCCCCGACCTCCACGACATCGGTGAGCAGAGACAGACGAGTTCAGACAACCTGTCACACTAACGCTGAGGGAGAAACTGTCTACCAGACTCCATTCAAAAAACCGCTGTTTAACAGTTTTGTTCTTTTGCTGATAGAACAGAATTTAGGACTTTGCGACTCTGTTTTCAGGTAAATCTGGTACAGGTAGAATACAGGTCCAACTTCAGGCTGGGAACAAGATAAATCTGAGGAAGAAAAACATATTTCTGTATTTTGTTTCCTGTTTCTTCTTGTGAATTACTGGATAATTTCTCCGTCTCTTGTCTCATCACTTTCCTTTAAGACCTTCTGGATTCTCGTGTTGACGTGCTTTTTTTTTAAAAAACCAGGTCTGTTTCTGAACGAGTCCAGACTTCTGGAGGGGGTCCGGGGACTTCTGGGTAATATCCGGTCCGTGTTCACGTCAGAACCCAAACTGGTTTCCATGACAACACCGAGCTTTGGCTGTTCCCGTGGTTACCACCTGGACAGTGACGGCGAAGGCTGCGGTGAGTTTACGTCGTTCGTTCGTCACAGCTGACGGCAATATTTGCTCGGTGTTTTGTCTGTGACCTTTGACCTCTGACACCTGACCTTCGCATCAAACTCCCATGATGCCTCAGTGTCTGTCCTGGAGATACAGCTGACAGACAGTGATTTAGTCTGTCCGTCTGTTTCCGCAGTTGTTTGTCCTGCTGGGAGTTTCTCCAGGGAGGGGGCGTGTCTTCTGTGTCCTCAGGGAACCTATCAGGATGAAGAGGGGCGGGACTTCTGCAACAAGTGTCCCAGAGGCTCCTCACCTGCTGGAGCATCATCTGTCAATCAATGTGAGTCCTCCGACAGTTTGACGTCTACTGGTCAGTGTTGCAGTACATTTAACCGCTTTATACACAGTTAGCTAGTTTTAATATACAGTTAGCTAGTTTTAGCTGCTTTATATACAGTTAGATAGTTTTAATATACACAGCTAGTTTAGTCCAGCGTTTCCCAACCTAGGGGTCGGGCCCCTTTCAAAGGGTCACCAGATAAATCTGAGGGGTCTTTTCTCTAATCTTTGATTTTTGGGGAAATATCAGATAATTTTAACTGTGAACCTCAAACAGTTTTAAAATGAAACCATGTGAGAAGTTTAGAGGACAAATGTCTCTTTGGTGGAACTGAAACCAACTCGGACTGAAACGAGGAGAAACGACTACACACTCAAAATGGTTGTGAACCACTGGTTTGACGTGTGCGGAGTAGAAGCATAAAGTAGCAGAATATGGAAATACTCAAGCAAAGTACAAGTACTTGAGTATTTCCATACTTAGTAACGTTCCTGCTCTCTGGAGGATGAACCCTTTAGACTTTAACGGTGTGAAAGCTGAACAACCGGACCGAGACCGGCTGAAAAAGAGTCTCCGTTCTGTTCGTTTGTGGTGTGATACTGGTTTCGTGATCTGGTTTATCACGTCGCTCCTGTAACGCTGTCGGACTCACGATGGACAGGTAAAAAAAAGATTAAGATCGCTGCAGCAGAACCAGAGATGTCGTCTCTTTATTCCTACATTACCCACAATGCAACTCTTCCTCTGACAGCTGGGTGGGAGATTGGGGGTGTTGGTTTGTCACTGACAGGTGAGGTCCTGTCAGTCTGGACTAATAAAGCTGATGATCAGTAATTGATCTGTGAGCTCTTTGTGATCATGCAGGATGACATCACCAAAACTGTCCAATCAGTGAGTTGCCTGTCAGTCACGTGACTCCATGTTTACAGCTTCTGGCTTGTGTGTGAAAGAGACGTTAAAAATGACAGAAAAGATATAACCTGAGTCCATTTATTTACCTGTCTGTGTGTGTGTCAGGTGTGACAGAGTGTCAGAGGCGGGGCCTGCGGTGTTCAGAGCGAGGTGACTTCCTGTCAGCGCAGCCTGACTTCCTGTCGGACAGGTGGAGATGTTTCACCAGTGAGGGGGCGGAGCTTGAGTGGACCGACAGTGACAAGCCTCTGACTGATGACGTGTGCTCAGGTGAAGTCTCAGCAGCCAATCAGAGAGCAGCAATTCTTTTTTTATGACTTTAGATTAATGTGTGTGTGTGTGTTGCAGTTCTCAGCAGGTTTCAGGCTGTTCCTGGATCAGATCTGATTGTCGGAGCTGAAGACACCGAAGTCCTGCAAACACTGACCTCTGACCTCACAACCTGCGTCCAAGGTGACGCGCGGCGTTCATTTTAACCAGAGTGAAATAACAGTCGTGTTCACGGGTGTATTTGTCACAAACAGAGAGAGTTTGTGTCGTGAAATAAGGCTCCTAAAGGATCGAAATTCAACATATAAAGTAAAATGTACATAATGTGATAAAGATGAAGCAGCTTTAAAGGACCATTACGGTGTTTTTCTTATGTTTCAGCACAGAGGTGTCAAACTCAAATACACAGCGGGCCGACATTTAAAACTTGAACAAATGAACCTCAACGCTTATTACCGCACGATATACAGTCCCGACAACATTACAGGGAAATGAAAATATTTGAATTGACATTTGCTTTGAACCAAATTTCAACGTAAAATATATTTATTTCTGATATTATTTTTATGTATTTTTTAGTTTCCTATATGATGCAATTTCTTTTTAATGTGTTTATTCCGACAAAAATATAGGGAAATTTAATAATTTATTGACTTTCCGTGCCCAAGAATCACATCTACACACCTACCTGGCACGCTAACAGCGAGACAGCGCCGTCTGATGCTGCGCTCCTTAGTTAAAGCCACGTCGGCTGCACGTACGAGACGAACAGGTGTGTCTTTCACACAGGTAAACGGGTATTCTGCCGCCCACCTGTCCAAAAAGCTCCTGTTTTCTGCCTTTTCCGCCATTTTTGGGAAGGGGTAGCGCTGTGACAGCTGCAGCACGAGGTCGCTATGACTGCTGTCACAGAGGAGAGGGCGTTTCTGGGTCCTGTCATCAACAGCAGTGCATTATGGGATTTGTAGTATTAGCGGTGAATGCGCTGTATAATACCGGCGGGCCAGCTCTAGTAGTCATTTGATATTGCCTCGCAGGCCAAATATAATTACACTGCGGGCCAAATTTGAGTTTGACACCTGTGTTTGAGCCCAACAACTGCAGTCACACAGCAAACTGTCGGCTGCGTTACCTCATGATGGTAATTTCACTTTTTTACAAAGATCATAAAGTTGTCTGAACACCGACTGTGATGAAATGAGATCGATCTAGAAACCGAAGGATGATTTGAAAATAATCTGCAGATGATGTGAAGTTTTATGTGATTTAGCGTCAGTTGGCTTAAACCTTTACAAACAGCGGTACGGTCCTTTTTTTAAAAAAGGTGGGGTATGTGATTCTGGAGAAATCCAACACCACGACAAACACCGCGATGCAGAGCGAACAACGACTCAGCAAGTAATGTCACTAACGTTAGCTAGGCTGTGTGTTAGCTTAGCTCGGTTGCAGGTTAGCAAACTGTCGCTACAGCTGCTGCTGCGAAGCTAACAGCCAGAGAGGACGAGACGGTTTCCCAGAGCGGCACAGCAGCTCCAGACAGCGACGCTCACAACTCTCCTGCTGCTACAGCTAACATCACAACAGCAGCATAACCTGGCAAACTAGAGAGTCAGCTGAGTGTCCGCGGGCAGGTCGTTTAACGTCACCTGACACACAAATCGTGGCTGGATCAGGGTTGTGCGGCTCGGTCCGAGCCTCTTTGTGTTTCCCGTTCGCAGAGCCGGGGCTGAGTACGAACACCGGAGGGTTTCAGCGCTCGCACTGAACGCACAGCTAGCGGAATTAACAAAAAGACGTGTACTGGATTAGATTTGCATACCCCACCTTTTAGAGGTCAGAGGTCGTACTCTGACAGGCTCCGCTCAGCTGTTTGTTGCTGACGGTGTTGTTGTGGTCTGTGTTTGTGTCGTCTGTCTCAGCCTGCGCAGTGGAGCCGTCCTGCCACCATGCGGCGCTGTTCAACCGACGGACTCAGTGTGAACTGTACAGCACACACACCCTGAACACACACTGCAACACCTCCCAGCAGGTACACACACACGCACACACACACAATGGAGAAGTCAACTACGACTCCCAGGGTGCATTTCACCAACAAACGTCCAATCCCAGAGCTTCACGTTCTGTTGTGAGCTGAAGCTAAAGATCACGCTGTTGAGAAAACTGATTTTTTTTAAGTTTCTGGATCAGTTTGGGGTCAATTCAGCAACCACGGCGACGGGTTTGAGAGTTCTAAATTTGCAGCTGCTGCTTCACCGTGGCAACAGCAGCCGAGGCTCATGGGTAATGTAGTATTTGGAGCCGTCCACCAAACAGAGAACAGTTTGAAATAATTAAAAGGTGGCAGTTTTTATACTGAGGAACATGTTTTTAACCAGCAGCTTCTCACGCTTCCTGGATTCACTAAATAATTATATTTCGTGGTTATCGGGTGTCGTGATCGATTCATAAAGTGCCTTTTTACTGGTTTATATTCTTAATTATCATTAAGCGTCTCCTACAGGGATCCTCAGTGACGCTGATTAAACCTGGCTTTTATTGTTTTCAGACCAGTGGGTTTCTGGGTAATCCTCGGGCCGAGCTGTTTGATTGGCTGAGCTGCTCCCTGAGAGTGAGGGGCGGAGCTTCAGATCTGCTGGTCATCAGGAAGAAAGGTAACCATGGCAACCAGATGACCGACATCTAGCAAAATAACAGACGCGCAGTCAACAGGTGTGTGTGTGTGTGTGTGTGTGTGTGTGTGTACCTGCGTGTGTTTCAGGGGCGGAGTTTTCCTCGCGCCAGCAGCAGCAGAGTTTCGTGAGGATGAGGATGAGGAAGGCGGTCTCAGGTGTGTTCAGGACTCAGGTGTTCTCCTCCGGACGGGCGTCTCTCTCTGACGCTCACCGTGTCTGTCAGGACGGCTGCAGCCGCGACGCCTGCTGCGACGGCTTCATCCTCAGCCAGAGCAGCCTGAACGGAGGTGCGTTACCATGGAGACGCGCGTCACCTGAGGGAATGAACGAATAGATAACAAGAGTAAAGTAGTGAGTGAGCTGGGTGAATAAATGAAATGTATAATCAATTAATTAGTGAGTGAATGAACGAATAGATGAATGAATAAAACCTCGGAGGCGGAGCATCTCACTTCCTCCCCCCTCCCTCAGGTTCTCTGCTCTGTGGTTGGCTGAGAGCGCCGTCAGTCTTGCTGTGCGGGGACCGGGACTGGGATGTGATTGGACAGGAGCAGCCAATCGTATCTGTGGGGCGGGGCTAACCTACAACGAACAGCAGAGGAGCTTCGTGTTCGACTTCGGAGGACAAAAGTTCACCATCAGTAAAAAAAAAACTGAAATAACTAAATTACTGTCTGATTAAAATACACACAGACGCTAACGGTCTTCTGTTTCCTGTTTCTGATGATGTTTGTCCGAGCAGCTGATTCGGCTCTGCCGGCCGACAGTAAGAACAAGAAGGACTACCAGGCCTCCATCGTCAGCTTCCAGGCCGTCTACCTGAACACCGGTACCTTCACACATTTTATCTTGTCCTTTATAGTGACGCTCAGCTGTACTTTCACATTAGCGTGACAACGTTAGCATTCGCCCCTGTGGAGTTTCTGATCTTTAGGCGCCACGGAGAAATGTTTTCATGAGCGAGTCCCCATTTTGTTTGTTCACGCGCACGAGGGCGCACACGTGACGCAATGATGGCGCAGAAGAAGACCGCGAGCCAGTCGTGACGAGGAAACGAAGCACTGACTCGACATGAAGCAGTCCGGCTCGTCTGAGAGGAGTTGCGGCGTTCCTCGAGAGTAGACGGTTGCAGTTGGGGGGGGGGGTCAAAAAGCAGCTCGGAGTTAGCTTGACTCCACCAGTGGTGGAAGTAGCATTAGCGTTCTTCGTTGCTGTAATAGGAATCCCAAGTGACTCAAGTTTAAAACTTTTCCAATCACTCGGGGTCCGTGGTTTGCATTTATGCACAAAGGCGTCAGAAATCATTACATACGTGTTACTGCTTTGAGGAATGATAAACGCCAAACGAGCGCTCGGCTCGATCTGTTGGCACGACGTTTCCCATCGAGCATTTCGCCTCTGCGGCAGGTCAGACCGTCACTAACCATCATGCAATGCACTCAGCAAGACGGCGATCTGAACTGCGCAGGTCTGGCTCATCGCAAACAGGCCTGTTGTGTTTAAAAATGGTTCTTCGTTTCAAAGCATTTGATAGTCAGCGGCGACACCTGCTGGAAAAAAACGAGAGCTTTCATTGTAAACATTTTAAACGCTGACGACTTTTAAAGAGTCTCCAGTAGCGTACGGGGCCTCGTTTGGTCACGTGAAGCGAGGCCTCCGAACATCTCGCTGCGATGCTTCGAAGGGTCGATGCGGTTTCCAGTCGTCTGCTACAAGCTAGTGAAGACGGATGCGAACGAAGCGGCTTTGCGAGGAAGGAAATACTTCGGACTCGCTGGTCGGAGTTTAAGGATTCGTGACGATGAGTTTTTGAGAGAAACGCTGAATGGAAACGGAAAACTTTTGTCCGTTTACGAGAAAACTCCACGGGGGAGCTTTAAGCCAAGTCAGCATGCTAACGTGTCCTTAAAAGGCCACCGTACAGAGGATAAATGATTGATTTATTTAGTGATTTCTAGTGTTTCTCACTGTTGTTGTTGTTGTTGTTTGTCAGACGCCGAGTCAGCAGCTGGTGGTTCTGGTTCTGGTTCCTGTGCAGCAGCAGAACTCGGTCCTCCTCTGGACGGTTTGTATCACCTCCGAACTGGTTTCAGTCTCGCAGAACAGCTTCTGACGGCAAATTAAAGTTTCAGGATAAAGTGTGCTGAGAAACGGAAGTGGGACCAAAACACAAAGTTTCAAAGCTTCAACGGAGGACGTGTTGCGCTTTTTTCAGAACATCCACGATTTTAAAACTGAAGTTTTGTGAACATTTGCAGTCAAGACTTATAGTGAATTATATAAACATGTAGAATTTAGGTTCACCTAGAAAAGAAATGCTATAAAATGCATTTTAAAAGAACGGTGAAGGTGTCGGATATGAGAGCTCATTGGGAACTTGTGATGGACTTTTTCCTGACATTTCATTGACCAAAGGATCAATCGATCAATCCAGAAAATAATCTGCACATAATGAAAACAAATGTTCGTTGCAGCCGGTGTTGCAGGAAGTGTTCAGGTCTGTTACTGCAGTAAAAGCACTAACACACACTCTGTGAAACCCTCTGCTGCAGTGAAAGTGTGAGAGTGTGATCAGGAAAAAGCCCTTAAAGCATTAAAGCAGCGCAGCGTCCCTGCGGCTGCTGTGCTGTTATATATTCTGTCATCAGGTTATTATTCCTCGTGCATTAATGGAAAGCAGGATGTTGCTGCTGCAGCTGGTGGAGCCGGAGCTCATGTTGAACCGGTTTGTATCGGACTGCGGCTGATGATGCTTTTCATTCTGGATCCATCTGCCGATTCTTTTCTCCATCCATCCGTCGATCGATCGGTTTGGAAAACTGGTGAAAACGCCGTCACGACGACCCGGAGCCCAAAGCGACGCCTTCGCCGCGTCGTCGTGTCCGACCGACAGTCCGAAGCTCGACGTTATTAACAAACATCACAGTTATTACAGTCGTTCAGAGGAAAAGCAGCAGATCTGCAGCCAGGAAGGGATTTACAGGAGAAACGACTTCAAACATCAAAATCAACTAATCAGCTGTTCTTGTTTATTTTCATATGTTTTGTGCAGAAATGTTAATTTGTAAAGTACCTCGTAACTGAAGCCGTCGGATGAATGTAGTGCAGGTGAGTAAATGTTCCAGATGCCAGTGTCCACTCTGTCTTTGTGTTCAGCGTCGGTGCGGCTGAAGTTTGAGTCTCTGTCAGACGACGACGTCCTCGTGGATCCTCAGAGAAAACTCCCCACGCTCTCCTTCTGGCTCAACAAGGAGAACTACAACTCCCAGCAGGCACTGCTCTGGTGTCTCGCACGTATGTGTCACACACTGTGATAAACAACAGAGAACTTCTGGACTAGTTTTGTGCTCCTCGTTCCACTTTTATAGCGACGGAGACGAGTGAATATGACGGCTGTGTTTCAGGCTGCGACGAGGAGCAGCGGTGTTCTGTCGCCGACCTCGGAGACGCCGACGCAGCAGGTTTCTTCAGCTGCTCGTTGTATCCCAACAGCAGAGTCTGTGGAGCGTACGACACACCTCTGAGACGGCCCTGTCGCCCCCTGCTGGACAGGACGCCCAGCGACGCCTACAGCAAGAAGGGTAAACAAACAGAACTAAATCACAGCAGGAAGTGAGAGACCAGGGCAGCAGGTTTACCTCTTACTGTGTGTTTCCAGTGGATCTGTCCGGACCGGTGAAGAGTTTCTATGAGCGAGTTTCCTTCCAGAAGATGGTTTCCTACTCTGTTCGCAGCCGAGTCAGTCTGAGAGGAAACGCACTGCTGTCTGAGGGGTAACACACACACACACACACACAGTTTTAATCTTCATCGATTATCCAGCCATAACGACGTGTCTCCAGGCGTGATGATATTTTTCACGGTTGAGAAAATTTTCCAACTCGTATAAAACTATTTTACAGACCAGCAAGCTTTATTTTTGTAACACGTTTCAAACACAGCAGAAAGTCAAAGTGCTTTGGTGCTGAGGAGCCGGGGATCGAACCGCCGACCCGCTCTGAGCCGTTTCAAGTTTGTAATTTTACAAGAAAAATGTGAAAGTGTCAGAACGGCCCCGACGCCGTGGCTCACAGTCGAAACAGAAACAGAAGTTGGTCTGAGGACGATGAGAAGAGAAAGGACAGTTGTCTTAGTTCCTCTAGTGTTGGCACTTTGGAGATACGTGCTTTTCATCTGACAGCATCACCTGACCAGGTGTGTGTGTGTGTTCAGGTTCATGGAGTGCGAGCGGCGCTGTGATGAGGATCCTTGTTGCCGCGGTATCGGCTTCGTCCGAGACGCCAAATCACCAGGTAACCGCGGTAACCACGTGTGTGTTGTTCGTGTAAAAGCCACTTCGTAAAGGATGTGAACACAAATCTGTTCAAGTCCGACATTTACTGTGTGTGTGTGTGTGTGTTGCAGGTGGGTCAGACGTCGTGTGTCTGTCTCTGATCAGTCTCGGGGTTCAGACCTGCGGCGAGGACGACACGACGACCTGGAGGACTCAGGACTGCAGGCCGTCTGCAGTGAAGACCACGCCGGACCCCTTCGGCTGGTACCAGAAACCTGGTACTGAATACACACACACACACCGCACGTATCAATACACACAGGCCCAGTTCTAATAACAATAAAACTTTATTTATAGAGCGCTTATCAAAACAAAGTGCTTCACAACAAGAGAAATAAACAGTTCAGGTAAAATCAGGATCTGCTTTCAGATAAAAATGTGTTTTGAGACGAGACTTAAACGAAGACTCTGACTCAGACAGCCTGATGTCTTCGGGCAGGTTGATCCAGAGCCTCGGGGCCCTGATGGCCAAAGCTCTGTCCCCCTTAGTTTCCATCCTGGACTCAGGAACAGACAGGAGACCCCTGCCCGAAGACCTCAGACTACGTGAAGGTTCATAAGGGATCACAAGGTCTAAGATACAGTCTGGAGCCATGAAGAGCCTTAAAAGTAATCAACAAGATCTTAAAGTCGATCCTGAAACCAACAGGGAGCCGATGTAAAGAGGCTGAACCAGGTGTGACGTGGTCGCACCTCTGGGTCCTGGTTTACAGCCGAGCAGCTGAGTCCTGTACAGTCTGCAGTCTGTCAGAGTTTTTAGATTCAGACGAGTGAACAGGATGTTACAGATATCGAGGCGTGAGGAGATAAAAGCACGAACAGCAGTTTCTGCATCACTAAGATTTAAAATAGATCGGATTGTTGCGATGTTTCTGAGGTGATAGAAACATGATTGGACGAGCTCAGTGACACGTTGCTCAAAACATAAACTGCTGTCAAACAGGACACCGAGGTTTCCTGCGACGGGTCACCAGTAGAGGGCGGTGTTTGCTTAGTGATGAGTCGGGGACGATAACAAGGATTTCAGTTTGAGTTGAGCTGAAGAAGATTTAATCGCCATGTTTGTGTTTTCAGTGAACCAGTGGACTTCTTCTCCCGCTCTCTGTCCTCCCTTCACCCTGCCGACAACCACCAACAACGGTGAGAGACTACAAAACTACAAGACCACAACTACACGAACTACTGTTACTACCAGGACTGCCAGAGTCTGGTCCTGGTCCTGTACTGCGGCCATTACTGCTAATACTCGAGTATCTGTGTGTCTCAGTGTCTCTGGATCAGTGGCGTCTCCTCTCGGACTCGTCGGTCCTCGTCGACCCGTCTGTCTCTACGTATGACGTCATCCACGTGAGCCGTGACATCGCCACCGACCGCGACAAGACGAGGGACTGGTGTCTCCATGGTAACCACTGCTAACCACAAACTATTCTTTGTGACGTACTTCAAAACAGGAAGTGGCAGCCCCTGACCTTCCTCTTTACTTCCTGTTTCAGCCTGTCAGGAGGCGGAGTCTTGTGTCGCTGTGTCACTCAGTGAGGCGGAGTCCGCCACTCGCTGTGTCCTCTACCCCGACACCACATTCTGTGGGTTAAGCTCCGCCCCCAGCTCGGCCCCCTCCTGCAGGCTGGTCATCAGAGAGCCCGCCCCCCAGGTGTACCTGAGGACAGGTGAGCCAATCAACCAATCACAGTGGAGAATAGCACAGTTTCTGAGAGGATGATGGTTTGATTCCCGCTGCGCTCACCTGTTTTTGTTCTCAGAGCGGTTGCCGTCGGTTACGTCCGTCTTCGTCCCCGGTCATGGGACTCTGCAGGGTGTTGCCGTGGAAACAGCTCTGGGCTCGGACAGGAAGACGGTCGTCCAGTTCCTGGGAGTCCCGTACGCCCGTCCACCAATAGGGTCACTCCGCTTTGAAGCGGCTCAGCCAGCCGATTGGATGGGAACCTGGGACGCCACCAAACCCCGGTAACTACCCGTCTGTCATCTACCCGTCTGTCTGAATGGTGGTTGACCAGTCTAGCAGTCTCCAGCGCCCCCTGCAGGCTGCATTACAGCCGAAGGAGTGGCGTTTGTCCTGAGGGTGGCGCTAGAGGGACGGGTCATTAAATCGTCATGGAGACACAGAGGTTGAAAGTAGGACTGAAGTATTTCGGTTTTATGCTACTTCGTTTGCCATAAAAGTTTAAACACCTGTAATGAACTTATATAAAACAATGCAATGTTTACTGTGTGTGTGTGTGTGTGTGTGTACGCAGTGCGTCAGTAATAATAAGACGTCAAAAACTAAACAACCGAAACTGTCTGTCCTTCAGTCCCAGTTGTATCCAGCCAGGTGACGTCGAGTCTGCAGCCTCCAGCGAGGACTGTCTCTACCTGAACGTCTTCTCTCCTGCCGCTCTGGTGAGTCCTCGGTACTGCGGCATTAGATAATAATTTATATATTAAGTTTATTTTGATGCTGAAACATCTGAGTACTTCTTCCCGGCACCATAAACACTTTAATGTTGTTAATTAATGATAATTAAGTCACCTGTAACAGCTGACCTGTGTGTGTGTGTGTGTGAAACAGAGGGGGCGTGTCCCAGTTCTGGTCTTCTTCGTCAACCCTTCGGCCAATCAGAACCCAGGACTGTTGGATGGCTCCACCCTCGCTGCTGTGGGAAATATCGTCGTGGTAACAGCCGGCTACAGAACCGCTGCGCTGGGCTTCCTGAGCACAGGTGTGTGTGTGTGTGTGTGTGTGTGTCGGAGATTATACACACCTTACTAAGTTACTTACTTTAAACCTCTGTAGGTTCGTCAGGTCTCCATGGCAACTACGGTCTGTCGGACCAGGAGGCGGTGCTTCGTTGGGTTAACGCCCACATCTCTCTGGTGGGCGGAGACGACAGGAGAGTGACGATTGGGGCGGAGCGACATGGTGCCGACATCACCAGCCTTCACCTCCTCTCCTCCCCTCCTCTGTTCCAGCGCATGATGCTGATGGTGAGAACTGCTCTCTTCCCCTCACCTGAGCTCACCTGCAAACCAATCACCTGTAAGGAGCATAAAACCACAGTAACTGAACTTTCTGCTCCTGCAGGGCGGTTCTGTGTTTTCTCCGTCACTGCTTCAGACTCGCTCCGCCTCCAGGCGTCAGGCGGTCGATCTGGCCAAAGAGCTCGGCTGCGTGACCTCTGACCCCGCTGGCGACGACGACGACGACGTGGCCGCCTGCCTCAGAGCGGCGCCTGCGCACGCGCTGAACGCTGCTCAGACGAAGGTAGGGCGGGTTAATCACGAAGGTCTGAAAGAGAGAAGTCCAGGTTCCTACGTGTCTGACCCGTCTTGTGTTGCAGCTGTTGGCGGTCAGCGGCCCGTTTCAGTCCTGGTCTCCGGTCCGTCGGTCCGTCTCCCCATCGACCTTCCACAGAGTCGACCTGCTGCTGGGAACATCCGAACACGACGGTCTGATCAGCCGAGCTCGCCGGATAAAGGTCAGAGGTCACGCTTCCCCTGAAGTCCACAAGGAAGCGCGCGTCTCCTGATGAAACGTTCCCTCTCTTCTTCTGTGTGTTCAGGACTTTGAGGCTCTGCGGGGTCGAGCTGACGGCAAGACGGCGTTTTACGAAGCTCTGAGCCGCTCGCTGGGTGGACAGACGGGAAGTGACCTGCTGAAGGAGGCGGCGTCCTGGTTCTACTCTCTGGATCACAGTCCCTCGGCTGCTGGGTACAACCTGTTCTCCAGAGCGCTCGACAACGCCACCAGGTCAGATCAGTGAGCTTTAAAATCGAAGTTTACCGGGCGCTATCGGACCGGCAGGCTTTGATTTCCGGCCGCTAAACGGACAAATTGAACTGTGTGTTGCAGAGATCTGTTCATCATCTGTCCCAGCCTGCAGATGGCTAGCCACTGGGCTAACAGCAAAGCTAACGCCTTCCTGTACCACCAGCCTGCCACCAGCGCTCACAACAGGTACGAAAGTATTTCCGCTTTTCAGGGGACTCGCATTTTACCTGTACGTGACGACTCGGCTAATGTTAGCAGAGATATTGATGACTGTTTCCTGTGTGCAGGGCTGATGTGTCGGTTCCTCTAGACGTTCAGTTTGTGTTCGGGTTTCCTCATCAGCCAATGAGCTCTCAGCGTTTCACTTCCTCTGACCGACGCCTCTCTCTGGCCGCGATGACCTACGTCTCCAGCTTCGTCCGGACCGGGTCAGATAAAAACTAATAATAATCGCTCGGCCACGTTATAGATGAGCGTTAGATAATCGCGGTTTTGTTTTTCCCCCCCAGGAACCCGAACCCGTCGCCTGTGTCGGGGTGTCAGGTCTGCCCCGCTGGCAGCAGGTCCTGTCCTCCGAGGCTCCGCCCACCTACCTGCAGCTAAGCCCCGCCCTTCGACAGAATCGGGGTCTGAGTCAGAGCTCCTGCTCCTTCTGGAGCCAACTGGGAACCAGACTGACCCGCCTGAGTGGTGAGAGGAACCCAGTCGAGTCCGCTCTACCGAACCCCCCTTAAATCTCTGATAATCAATACTTGTGATTAATTATCTCCATTATTCTGTTTTCTGCTGCTGTCCTTCTCTAGCGAAGGTCTGCTCTTGTTTACCTTTAATTTTGGAGATGTTAAATCTGAATAAACTGGGGCTCAGGGTGTAAAAAGTTTGACTCTTGTCTCTGTCTCTCCAGGTGAGTCAGGGGCGGAGCCTGTCCGGCCTGCATTGACCCCCGAGCTCCCAGTGGCTGCACCATCCAGCCAATCGCAGTCTGAGAAAGACGCCTACAGCTAAACCAATGACGTCATCCCTTCGGTTTTTAAATGATCAATAAAAAAAAAGCATTTCAAAGTCTCTCTGCTGTTCGTCTCTGTGATCCATCAGCTGCACTTCCTCTAACGTCCACCAGGTGCTGCTGTGACCAAACCGCAGCATTAGTCGGTAGCAGTGGAGCTCCAGTGCGCCGCTTTGAGCTAAATGCTAACATTTGCTAATTAGCACTAAACACAAAAGTACGGTGGCCCCGAGCGCTCACTGCAACTTAAGCAAACAAGCAAATGGACAAAACGGCTTCACCCGTTTGACACCTGGACACGCGCTTAGTTGTTTGATTATCCGTCAATGTTGGAAAGTTTTTATTATAGCTCATCAATTCAATGAGAACGTTTAGACTCTTTTCCGTTGAGCTCTCAGGGATCGTACGAGTGTTCGACGAAGGAGGCAAACAATCGAGACTTTCTACAGAGAGGTTTGTGTTGTGAATGTTCACCAGGTGTGTACCACATATAAATACACATATAAATGGACATCAGCATTAGCTGCTGCCCGCACTTGACACAGATGGCCCTTGTTCTTTGGTCTCGCGTATTTCCTGAATATCAGATATTCTGGACACAGTTTGGTCGACTGTAATTTCCATCCTTGTAGGAATTATTAAAATAAAAGTACAGTTAGTTTGCATGCTTAGAGTCGATGTGCAGTTTCCTGGGTCTGTGACCACAGAGTGGAGCCCTGTTCCTGCTGGAAATCCCAGGGCATGACGGCAGAGTGCCCCTCCTCCTCCTCCTCCACCTGTGTGCAGGTGTATAAAGGAGTCTTTCTCTGGCTGGAAACAGACTCCAGCAGCCGCTCACACTGAGATCTTTGTCACAAACTGTCGGATTTCCCGCAGAAAGATGGAGACGCTGCTCGCACTCTGGCTCGCTCTCGCCGTCGCCGCCTCAGGTAAGAAAATACTCTCTTCTCACCTGCTGCTTTTTATACTTTTTCTGAAAGTTTGTTTCACTAGAGGACAAAAAAAAACCGTATCAAAGAGATTAGAGAGCGAGTATTTTCCTTCAGTTTACAGACACGTGAGGAGGGTTTTCAAAAAAGGAAGTCTAGGAGAAGGGGTCCAGCAAGGGTCTTATAATTCTAATATCTTGTTTGGCGCTCTGACTAATGATCCTTTACAATGTTTATTAATCTGCCAATTCATTTCTACATTAACCAATAAATTGTTCAGATAAAACAAGACATTGATGGACATTTGTTCAGACTGAACAACAGTCCAAAACCCAAAGAGGTTCACTTTCTGTCGCACGAGACAAAGAAAAGGCGAACGTCAGAGACAAAATAATAAAAATAATCGACTAATCGTTTCAGACTTTAATAGTAATAAGTAGACTTTAACAGAAACTCCTCATGTGGCCGAGTATCCGTGAGGTGACAAGAAGTTTATATTTAATAAAAATGGGCTGATGAGACTTGGAACGTCAAAACTAAGTTTAGTGGAAATGAAAGAAATGTAGTTTAATCTGCCCGGGAGGAAAAGGCGCAGAGCCAGGCTAGCAGTTTCCACCCGTTTCCAGTGCTGATGCTAAGCTAAGCTAACCAGCTTAGCCTCTTATTTGCCGTACAGACATGAGAGCGGAAACAAACATTCATAGCGCCGCTACGTTTATCTGACTTTTCTTCTTCTTCTCATTCTTCAGCGTCCTCCACGACTCCTGCTGCCCTGACGACCGCCTCACCGTCTCAGGATGTTTCTACACGCACCGCACCCATGACAACCGATCACACCTCCAGCTCGACCAGTTCAACCACCAGGAGAGAAACCAGTCCCACCAGCGACCGCACGACAACGCACGGGTCCACCACCAGTCTGCCCAGTCCCACCAGCGACCGCACGACAACGCACGGGTCCACAACCAGTCTGCCCAGTCCCACCAGCGACCGCACGACAACGCACGGATCCACCACAACCAGTGAAACCAGTCACACCACAACTGGTCCCAACGTCGCCCAGTCCAGTCCCACCACAGCAGAAACACATGGATCCAGCATCACGACGCCGCCCCACGCCGCCACGACAGCCACCCCTCCAAACGGTACCGAGCACCACACAACAAACGGTTCTTCTGTAACCACGCACGCCGCAACGGTTTCCCCTGGCAACAACACTCACGTCAGCTCTACATCCGCCGCGAAGCCGTCTACTGATACCACAGCAACAAGAACTACAAGAGCCAGCAGCTCACCTGTTTCTGTTTCCCCGAATAAACCAATCACATCCAAGAACACGAGCCTGAGCCCGCCCCCGGCCGGCGGCGGCGGCGGCGTTCCTGGGTGGGCCATAGCTCTGCTGGTCCTGGCAGCTCTGGTTCTGCTGCTGCTGATCCTGCTGCTGATCGGACTGGTGAGTGTTTGTGTGTTGGAGGCAGGACGTGGTTAGTCTAGCTTAGCATAAAGACTGGAAGCAGGGGGAAACAGCTAGCCCGGCTCTGTCCGAAGTTCAAAAAAAACACGCCTACCAACACCTGACGTGTTTTTGAATACGATCGCCCAGTCCAGTCCCATTTGATCGATCATTTTAAATGTCAGTATAGCCGAACGCACGGCACAGATGTCTTTAACCTGCATTCGTGTTGATTTTGTGCGACATTGTTGCAAATGTAAAATAAGGATTTTAACAAAAACGCAGCAGCAGCTTGGTAACGACTCGGTTAACATGTATTTATTTAGTCTGTCGACAAAAACTGAAAAATGTTTAAACGAGAACAAATAAATTGTGAGGTTTGCTGTATTTACAGTTTTCCTAAACTCTTAACACGCCTAAAAACACACAACTGGCAGAATGGTTCAATTTCGTGCTCAAAGTCACACGTCGTAAACTAAAACCCCCCAAAAACTGATTTTCTAAATACAATAATAAACTAAACACACACGATACACCGCGTCTAACAAAACGAACACACGTTCTCTTCCAACAGGAACATTTAGTCAGTCATAACACAGTGACAGAAACCCACGATCACACTGTGTCAGGTCTGCCCTGATACAGCAGACAGTTATTGATCACAGATTGAGTTCTGCGTCGTAGTTTCTTTTGAAGCCTCTCGACGTCGTTGTTTCGTCGGGTTTAGTAAATGCAGGCATATTGTTCCTTTTCCACACGACGTCAGCCCAAAGAGTCCTCTTTCAGAACATGTGACCATGCGACTGAAACACCTGAGTGCGGTTCCTGATGGGAATCAGCTGCGGTTTATATATTTGCATAACTGCAATCAGCTGTTTCTCATTAGCGATGGGATAAAATACAGGGAACATATTTGTGTTTGCAGCTGTTCGCGTTGACTTCAGCCTGTATAAGTTACGTTCAGAACACGATGTTATCTGTTCCGACATACGGCGTGAAAGCGTTTGTAAATCTGACTGTAAAGTGTAAAGTTGTTTTGGTCTTGGTGGAGCTCGTGTGTGTAAAAGAAGTTCAAGCGTTTTAAATCGGTGTTAACTGCGTGCATTTTGTATCAAAGCAACAAGACGTGTGTGAAGTGTTCAGCCCACAAAGACGGACGCTGTGCTAACCGCGTTAAGAGTTTAGGAAACTTGTTAAAATGTATTGAAAAAACTGTCAAACCACTGCTCTGTCAGGCGACAGCTCCGCTAAACTGAATTGAAAATGTAACTTTTTGTTTTTTGATGTCTAGTTTACATATAAATCCATGCAAATGAGAACATTTCATCGTGAAACAGGTTTTAACTGAGATGCCTTTTGACCTGCATCTCAGTGCTTAAAGGGAGATCACTTCATTAAACCCAAATAAAAAAAAAAACAGGCACTTTCTATGAACAATTTAAGATGTGAACATTAAAGAAAATGAACTAATTAATGTAGAAATGAATGAAAATATTGCATTTTGAGTTGGAAACAACCTTTGACAGAGCATGAAGTGAGTTTAAATCTCACGTTTTAAGCCAACGCGGATGAGAGGCTACTTTCTGCGTTTCCTTTGGCTCAGACTCAGAGACAGCGTTTGAAATGATTCATGTAAAAATTTGTAAATCTGACTGTAAAGTGTAAAGTTGTTTTGGTCTTGGTCTGCGTGCATTTTGTATCAAAGCAACAAGAAGTGTGTGAAGTGTTCAGCCCACAAAGACGGACGCTGTGCTAACCGCGTTAAGAGTTTAGGAAACTTGTTAAAATGTATTGAAAAAACTGTAAAACACAATAAGCCGAGACGCAGCAGGGACCAGACGTCTTTTCATCTACAAACACGAGAGTTTTGCTGTATTTGTGTTAAAGACAAATTTAGTAACAAACAAAAAACGAATTATTTCAGATTATTTAAAGTCAACTGCCAATAAATCTGCAGATTTATATACATTCACAAGTGAATTTCAGGCCTCACAAATAGCCCCTTGTGTGTAAATGTTGGTGTATTCCTCTATTTAGATGATCTACCCCCCCCCAATCCCCCATGCTCAGTGTACTCTTTGTCGGCTGTTTGCATATTCAAAGTCAGTATTTTCCTCTGCAGCTGGTGTGGTGCTGCTGCTGTAGGGGGCGCTACGAAGGCTTCAGTCCCTACGACCATCTGAGCCACAGAGACGACATCCCTCTGTACACCACGCACAGCCGCTTCGAAGGGCCCAACGGGAAACCATACGTAAGCTCAATTCACTTTATTTATATTCTTATACACACTGCGGTGTGAAAAAGTGTTTGCCCCGCTTCCTGGTTTCTTATTTTTTTGCATGTTTGTCACTTAAATGTTTCAGATCATCAAACTAATTTAAATATTAGTCAAAGATAACACAAGTAAACAGAAAATGCAGTTTTTAAATGAAGGTTGTGAAAAAGCGATCGCCCCCTAAACCTAATAACTGGTTGCTCCACCCTTAGCAGCAACAACTGCAACCAAGCGTTTGCGATAACTTGCAGTGAGTCTTTTACAGCGCTGTGGAGGAAGTTTGGCCCACTCATCTTTGCAGAATTGTTGTAATTCAGCCACATTGGAGGGTTTTCGAGCATGAACTGCCTTTTTAAGGTCACGCCACAGCATCTCAATAGGATTCAGGTCAGGACTTTGACTAGGCCGCTCCAAAGTCTTCATTTTGTTCTTCTTCGTCTGTCAGAATATCGTCATATATATATATATATATATATATATAATATACACACACACACACACTTCATGCAGAGCAGGTCTAGACCGCACGTACGAAAGTCAAACATCTCTGAATACAAACATCTATGAGCACACATCACAATGCTAATGTCCTCACAAGGACAGTGGTTTGTCAGGAGCCGGTGCTCACAACCGCAGCTACACACACACACCGCCCTTTGTGTGTGTGTGTTTGTGTCTTTGTGTTGCTGTAATGTGACGCCTGGGAACGAGTTCATCACCGTGTACTCGTCTGTTCAGAAGCAGCAGCAGGGACACAACGGGGCCGAGGGCTCGTTTATGTTATTTGATTGTATTACCGAGTCGTGCGTACACAACACGCTCGGGAACCAAAACGCGCTTACAGGACGCCATTATTTGGGGAAAAAAGAGAGAGACCAGGAACGAGAGCAGCAGCAGCAGGACGAACATAACTAGAGAGAAAGAAAAGAAGAAGCCGGAGCAGCGCGTCCATCACAAGTAATACTAAACTAACAAACCATCTTGGCTTTTTTACCCCCCAAATTAAAAACAACCACACCCGTCTGTCGTCGTCAGTGCACCGGAGCGTTTCTGGAGTTTGACATTTCATTTGATATAGATCTTCTTAACATCAAACTACAGACCTTCGACTCCTCCATGAGTTCGCTGTAACACAAGATTCGGGGCCGTAGTTTGTGCTTGATCGGGTTATATGTTCTTAGTTGTGGTTGCAACGCGACACTTTTCTTCGGATGTGCCAAGTAGCTTTCATGCTGCATGATAAATTAGTACTATATAAAAATCAATCAGCTGCTATCTTGCTCTTTGTGAAAGTCTGTTATTACGGTGCAGACTGAGTCAGTCCCGTCCACGCTGTGACGTCTGTTAGATCTGAACGGGGGGGTGTGTGTGTGTGTGTGTGTTGGCTCGGGGAGGTTACTGCAACGGTTAATCCTGGGGTTGGGTTTTTTTTGTATTTTAAATGAGTCACAGTCAACATTTGCTCAGGGAACATGGAGAAATAAAAAAAAAAACAGGTGGCACCCACCTAATGCGATTGTCACCGTGGCAACAAGGACACACAAAAGCAGTCAGTGGGCGCGAGTCTGACTCCAGTGATTTTAAAAATAGCAATTTGCTTCAGCTCCTGTGATTAGCGCGCGTACCTGTCGGTGACGGGCTCGGTCAGCGCTGCGTGCGCCCGTCCTGAACTCCAGCTTTAAAAACACGTGTTGCATCTTAGTTTCTTTTTGATTGACTTCTCATCCGTGTTGCTCAGCCGCATCGGCCGTAGCGTCTACACTTTAGCATCTTCATGACTATAAGGAACAGCTTAGTTTCTGTTTTTATTGACTGTGTTGCTCAGCTCTTCACACTGTAGAACATTAGCAACTCTTAGCTAACGTAAGTAGCATCGTGATAACGGCAATTGTGCTACATTAGCTCCTGAAATCGACATTTCAGTGAACATCATCCGAACACTAGGAACTCTTCATCATAATACTGACTGCTATGTTTATTGTTAGTTTCTTCTTACTCACTATTAGTGATTAATTAACTTGTATTGGTAACTTTTTTTGTCACATTTGCTAATGTAGCATATACACGCGGGATATGCCGCTAAGAAAAGGGGAACTGAGTTGGTTTTTTGGAGTTCATTAGGCTAGACCAGAAGATTAGGAAACAGCTCTCTGGGAGGTGGGAGAACAGTGGTAATAATAATAATAATAATAATAACGACACACGGAAACAAAGTGTTTAAGTTTAAGTGGCAAATGTTTACAGTCTGCAGAATAAGAAAACATTGATTTAGGTCAAGTGTTTAAACCGTAAGTGCACTTTGGAATAAATAGTTCTCTCTCATGAAACAACATTAATTTTAAAACAGCACAGTCCATAACCTCCCAAAAAAAGAGGAGGGGTCACAACGGTGGTGACAAACACAAATCAGCAATTAATAATTGTTCGCCACAGCGACGTGGGCTTAACTGCCCATTGGTTTAACCAGCCATAAGCACAAGGCGTTTGGGGCGGACACGCTGCGACGTCCTCCCACCAGACCGCAGGAGTTTGAAAAGTAGAGTTGAACGTTGTACGGGTGTCTTTGTCGACTTAGCTCGCCATCGGACTCGTACCCAACCGGGCACACCTGGCCAAATCCCTGGTTCTAAACGATCAGAGCGGCGTCGGCAGTAAGGCTCCTGTGCAGCCGTCCCGTGACGCCTCGCTCCCAACTTCTGACAGGAGCGGGACGTAACAGGGCTTGTGTGGCGCGCTGAAAGGCGCACGATTGGCTGGAGTGTTCTCGCGAGAGGGCCGTGACTACGTGGTGCCTTCACTGACGCACAATAGCTGGAATTTTTAAGTTAGTGCATTTTAAACCTGGGTTACATCAACTATTGTAAGTAGCATTGTGATAACTGTTAGCACATATGCTAACTTGCATAAAAGAAGTGGACGTAGCCACCGTGGCTTCACCCGTTGGTTTGTGGACCACCGTTTTGAAGCCTTCGAGTTCGCCATCTTGGTTTTTTTTGGGAGCCAGAAGTGACCATATTTGAACGAGAGGGTGGAGCTAGCTAGCTAGGTTTAGCACGGTGCATCCGTAATTCACATCAACTGTGATATTAAAATCGGGATGCTAATTTCGGCTAGCGAAAACCAGGCTGAAAACAAAATGTACTTACTAAGTTCATGAACTGAAAACACAGAAAGGGTCAAAGTTCACGGCTAGTTAAACGTACACGGTGTAAACGCACCGCCTCACAGGTCGCCGTGGTAGCGACCTGTAGCCCCGCCCTGAAGCAAACCCTGCTGTATCGTCTGTTTTACTCTAAGTGGGGCCGTAATTTACTAAATGAACATCGTGCCGTACCGAAGAAGACTTGAAACTAGCGACTGAGACCGTGAACTCCGTAGGAAACCGTTTACTGAGGTAATAAAGTGAGGAGCTGGGTCGGACTTCTTGTTGCAGCCAGCGGCGGCGGCGCCCGCAGGCCGTTAGAACGGATACCGGCTTCAGTTTTCAGACCCGGAGGCTGCCGCTTGTATGTTACTCACATTTCAGTTATGTAAGCAACTCCTTATTAATGCTACATAATATTGGTTATTACTTATATTGGTAGTTTCTTCTTAATTACATTAAGAAATAACATAGCACTATTATCTTAATGTTGCTAACAGGCATTGATCTTTGCTGTGTTGTTCAGCTCTTTTTAAATTATTTCATTTAAATAATAATACTGACATTACTCAACTGGACGTTGGATCATTAACATCACTGCAATACCTGAAATATTGTGCCGTATTCTGTTGTCAGTTTAATGATTCCATGTTTGTTGATATTTATTATAAACTATATTACTGCTTAATAAGCTGGTTAAATCTGCTGCACTCAACTTATTACAATGAACTGTACGCTTTAGCTTTATACTTCATCCCCACTTGTACTTATTTTGATTAAGCGTATTATACTGTGTCATATTTCGATTTGCTTGTAGACTCATTGATTTTTCTTTTCCTCTCGGCTGTTCCCTTTCAGGGGTCGCCACAGCGAATCACGTGCCTCCATCTAACCCTGTCCTCTGCGTCCTCTTCACTCACCAGTTAGCTTCATGTCCTCTCTCACTGCATCCATAAACCTCCTCTCTGGTCTTCCTCTAGACCTCCTGCCTGGCAGCTCCAGCCTCAGCATCCTTCTACCAATATATTCACAGTCTCTCCTCTGGACACGTCCAAACCGCCTCGATCTGGCCTCTCTGACTTTATCTCCGAAACATCTAACACGAGCCGTCCCTCTGATGTCCTCGTTCCTGATCCCGTCCGTCCTCGTCCCTCCCAAAGAGGACCTCAGCATCTTCAGCTCTGTCTCTCGTCTTTTCTTCAGCGCCGCTGTCTCTAAGCTGTACGACATCGCTGGTCTCGCCGCCGTCTCCAACACCTTTCCTTTCATTCCTGCTGAGACTCTTTTATCACACAACACACCTGACACTTTTCTCCACCCGCTCCAACCTGCTCGCACTCGCCTCTTCACCTCTTCTCCACAGTCTCCATCGCTCTGAACCGTTGACCCTAAGTACTTAAAGTCCTGCACCTCCTTCACCTCTGCTCCCAGTGACCTCACCGTCCCACCTGGGTCCCTCTCAGTTGTAGACTTATTGATTATTATGTCTGTTTCTATTCTATTAGTGCTTCCTCTCCCGCGTGACGCGACGGCGAGCGGCTGTAACGGAGAGTTTCCCCTCGCGGATCATTAAAGTGTTTCTGATTCCCACTGACCACGTCAGAAAACACAGACAGGCACTGTAACATGTTGTCCTTTGGATTATCGTTTGAGTGAGTTTAGAGTTTTTGTAAGCCCAAAGGCAAACGAGAAGATCGGGCAACATGTTGGCTAACAGCCGTCGGCCACTGAGCCCTCTCCCATCGTACCGCGGTGACTTAAAGCCGCTCCTGTCGGCGCCACCGTCCCTCTCTCGCTCACTCACTGCCCTGTCCACGCTACTCTTATAACAAACAGGGAGGACAAGTGAAGAAAGACCAGGTGAGTAGGTGAGGATGCCCCCCCCCCCCGATACTTCGCCCGACCCTCGTCAAACTGCGGCTTTAAAGCAAATACTTGCTCTGCCCTCGGCGCTCATCCCACCCTCTGTCTTTTTCAGGAGGAACTGGATAAGCCGACGAAGAGCCGGGCGGGGATGTACACGGTCAACCAGTGACGACGCTCTGCGGCTCAGCGAAGACCGACACGGGACGAAATCACTTGAACACGCTTTGTGTTTCACTGTTTTTAAAGTTACAGTCCTGAGTTTAAAGAACCTCTAACACTTGTATTGTTTATCTCATTAGCTTTTTTTTTTTTACTGTCTGCTAATAATGACAAGCCTTTTCTTTTTAAAAAGAGCTGAAAGTTACAGAATTGTCACGATAAAACTGTTTTACTATATTCATTAATTGAGTCATTGCTATTTTTTATATATTGCCTTTTTGATTTAAGATATTGTCACTGCTACGACTGTTTTGTATTACATCCTTCATGTATATTAAGGACGTAATTATAACGTACAACGAAATCTTAAAAAAGGGACGGTTCACCCCAAACACGAAGCTACACCTGTCTCCTCTCACCTGCAGCGCTGCAGGCGTCTGCCTGTAAATAAAATAAACTAAATAAAAAGTCCCGGTGAACGAACTGTCCCTCTAACACATTGTTTCATATAAACGTTACCGTTGTTACGGTTCTTTACGTTTTCTCTGTTAAATTGTTTTGAGATTATTTCCACTGCCACTGATATTAATTATCATTCCCCCCATTCATTAGCTCTGCTTATCTTATATATATATAATCTTAAAAATGTGTTTCATACAACAAAAAGTGCTTATATTGTATTATAAAACAGCCGCTGGTTTGGAAGTGGGAGGAGTTTCCTGGGCGCCTCTGGTTCTGGAAGTGAAAGTCCGACGTCATGTGACTCGCGGTCTTCGGACCGGCGTCGGCAGCAACCGCCTTGGAAAGCATCTGCCTCTCTGACAGTCGAGGGCACAAGAAGCCCGTCGACGTTAAAACCTCAGAGTAGAAGTTACCTACGACTCCAAAAAGCTGCATTTCAGCCAGAACCATCCAATCACAGAGCTTCACCTTCTGTGCACGTGCGGCGCTAACGGGACCGTTTAAAGGAAAATGTTAAACTCGCGTCCAGAAGCGGCGGCGCCTCCCACTTCCTGCTCCGTTATTTCACCGATAGTTTCATGTTTTTTTTTTACAATTTCTCTCTTTTAAATTTGTTGTGATAATATCGTCGTATAATTATAAAATAATTAAATTTGTTTTCATCAGTTTTGAAACAGTTCTAGTTGTGACTATGATTTTACTATATTGTTTTTAAAAATGTCATTTTTGTTTTGCTATAACTGACACTAATATTAATCTTATTTCCATTTATTGGCTCTGCTCATGTTTTTTTACATCTATAAAAGTTGTTCAGTACAAAAAACTGCTTTTATTTTGCTATTTTCTTTTAAATTTGTTGTGATAATTGTCACTATTACTGTACTGTATGTATTTTAGACTTAGCAATAAGTATTTATAATTACGTATTAAATGCTTTTTAAAAAGTCACATTGATATATTTGATCCTGTAAATGTGTCAAAAATCTAAATCCTGCTATTAATATGAATTATTGTCACAGCTATTACTGCTTTGTATTAAATATCTTCTGATATTTTATAAATGTTCACACTGATGATAATCGATTCCACTTATGAAGCTTTTTTAAAATCATATTTTGAACATTTAAAAACACACAAAACGCTTAATTTGATACCATATTAACTCTTATTTTAGTGCCGATATATTATATTTTAAGTGTGTTGATGTTATCATCACTGCCTTTACAGTTTTTATTGGACACATTTTAAAAACAGGAATATGTCGCGTGTGATGACTACTGTGTTTTGTCGCCGCTGCAGCTGCTGTTAATAATCAGATTTCCGTTTGGCAGCAGCGTCAGCGTCCCAGTTTGTTCCGTATTGTGTTTTGAAGCAGGAAAATCCCAGTTTGAAAGTGGATCCTCGGTGTCGCAGGCGCGATCCCTGTTTTTCTAACCAAAATCCAGGTTTATTCCTCCAACAAAACCGGCTTCATCACAAAGAGCTTCCCAGAGACAAAGAGGAGGCGAGGCGTGGAGCGAGGCAGCGTCCGATACGCCAGCGATGGAGGTGATATCAGCATGAAGAGGCTCCGTTTACCGTTCGACGCGACCGAAAGCCACATTCAGGTGGATTCTTCTGGTCAGGTATTTCTTGTGAATAAAAGCCGTCACGTAACTTTCCATCCAGTCATTTTCTTCGTGTGCGTCAAACAAGTTTTATCTCTTTACATTTTTGTTAATTTTCCTCAAAACCAGTTTTCTCTCCAGTGTTTTTAATATTAATATATATTAATGATCTCATTAATATCTATATTTCATGTCTTCGTGCTGAATCACTGCTACAGGCTTATTAGCTGTCTGACTGAACTCACTACTTCTCCTTTCTCGGGAGACAAATTCACTTGTTCTCAGGGCAGATTTTCAGAATAAATGTCAGTGAATCCAGACTGAAGGAGACTTTGACTCGTCAATCATGGTCGTGACTAATAAAGTTATTATTTGCTGTATTGCAATAATCGTTCACGTTGCTGTTAAGAGTTTCACTTGATTAGTTCAGTTGTCCTGCACAGCTCTGGCACCTGTGTTCACGCTGAAGAGAAACAAAAATCCAGGCTGCTGACTGAGGGGAAGAGGCGGGGCTTCATGAGGACTGACAGGTGACCAGTTGAAGCTGGTGACTCAGGTGTGTACTCAGGCGTGTGGTATCAAAGGGAACGCCTGTCAGTGTTTGACTGGCGGCAGGGCTCGGCTGTTGACGTTCACTTTTTCTTTCACCGGAGCAGCGTGACGACCTGAGAGCTGACCTCGCCCCGGGCGGGCCACACCTGCGGCTGATTCACAGGTCGACTACAGGTGTAACTCCCGCTGAACTATGACCACAAGCGGTGACTACACAATCATTTTAAAGGCTAGAACGCCGTGTAACACGTGACGTCAGCAGCACCGGTCACACGGCAACAGCTAGCTAGCTAGCTAGCTGGCCGTACCTGAGCAGGTAAAGCTGTCGCAGAATGTACTGCACTGAAAGCAGTTCATGACGGGCGCCAAAGTAAGACATTTCCTAATCCTGCACAGGCGAGCTTTACCAGCTGAGCTGCATATTTTAAATGAAAACCTGGTTTAGGAAAATACATTTTAAAAGATATAAATAAAGTTTTTTTAACCGTTTTTGTTAGTCTGACTGTCCGGTCGTGAGAACGCGTTCACAAAAACTTCCATAAAACTTTGTGTTGACTCAAAATGGAGCCGTTTCTTCTTTTTAAACTGAACCAAACTGTCAGTTTAAAATGTTACAACACTGGAGCAGCAGAGATTAAAAAAGGAAGTTTTGAAATTAATCCTGTTCAGTTTGAAACTTGCAGCCGAATTAAACGTTTCCACATTTTATTTTGTGAGTTACGTAACTGACCGTAGAGGTAAAGGTGCGACTGGCTCGCAGGTCGTCCCTCCTCCATCGTCCCGTCCCGCAAACAGCACCACAACAAAGACGGTCCGTTTCTACGGCGTCACTGGGCTCGGCTGTTTCGTTAACGCGATTCATTTCCTGTTAGCGTTAATTCACCTGAGCGCCTCTTAGACGCCCTGCTGTCACAGAATCAAACACAGAAGCCCTGTGGCTCAGCTCAGTCTCACTGTCAAATTACAATAACGAGTTAATGAAAGAAAGCTGCGATCTGGTCCAGTTTCTACAACCGGACTATCTGCAGGTGGAACCGCTGCGTCTAAAGTATCATCGTGACACAAACGAGCCAGTCTGAGTCCATCTCGAAGACATTCAGGAGCCACTCTGCTATCAGCTGTGTTACTCTGTAGGTCTCCGACGTGAATCTAGTCTACGGCCATAAAATCCACCGTGCAGGCGGCGTGTACAGACCTGACCGCCTCAGGTGGGTCGCCTTCATGCTCCGCCTCTGCAGCTTCGCTTCTGATCCGAACTGACGTCGCCGCTGCTCTTTCTTCTGTCTGAAGGTGCGACGTCTGCTTCGGTCTGCAGGCATCAAAAAACATAAAACATCGTTATTAATAAAAGTCTGTAATGTGTCTGCTTTCCCAACATCAACAGAAACAAACAGGACATTCAGAAAAGTTGTCTCTGTTTAAAAGCGATCATAAATTCAGTTTCAGAAAAGGTTTATCTGAGCGTCTGCTGCTGATTTTCAGGCTCTTGTATTAAATTGCACTAACTGTTTACTATTTAGGCTTCTGCACATCTCAGAACAACAAGGACAAAGGAAACTAAAGAGGTGAAAGAAGAATAAAGTGAAAACTCAAAATGTGTGTGAATCTTTTAAGTCATGAATACTGAAGCAGGCTTTGGCCAGTTTAACTGGATCAGTCGCGGTGCCTATCCAGCTGCCAGGGCTAGACGCCGCCACGGTGAATTCTAAAGGTGTGTGTGCATGCACATACGTAAATAAACCATGATTTGTCTCCTGCACGCTGTGTTTCACTTTAATTCATTCTGTCTGTAGCCGGGCAGAACAGGCCGGGCTGAGGCAGAGCTCAGACGTGCAGCGCAGAGCGAGCGAGCGAGCGGCGGAAACGTGACGGCGGTTGGAGTTTATTAACACTAGAATGGCCGCGACGGTCATTTTGACCGTTTTGAAATTTATATGTGCAATAACTTTGTTGAATAAAAAAATACAATCTTGCTGGTTCCTGACTTTTCCTAAAAGTATTTGTATTTTTATTTACAATAGGTTTTATATAAATTAAACAAAAGGCAAAGAAAATATGATCATTTTTACCTATTTCGGCCATACGCGCTCACACTGACCGCAGTGACTTTCGCGCTATTCTATTGTTCTATTGTGCTGACTACAGCACACACGGCTCACGGCCTTGTTGTGTGTGTTTGACGATGGCGTGCTGAAACACATCAGGGACTGCACTGTGGCTGAGGCACATCAGCACCGTGGTGACGGCTCATGACCTGACAATTTTGGCTAGCTGCGGATGTCAGTTCAAAATCCACGCTGAACGGGGCTCCGTTTCTGGGGAAAGAGGAGACGCGGAGCGGAGGTCAGCTCGTGGGAGAGAGCGTGGAGCTGAAACTGGGGGGAGCCATTCCTGGGGAAGGGAAGAAATATTACCAGATCATTTCTTCACTTCTCTGAAACTGGCCACCGCCTTACAGGCCAGGAAGACCAGCCTGGTTGGCCCCCTGGGGAAAACTAAGCGTGAGTCGCCCCCCCTCCTCCTCCGCAAAAGAGCAAGCGGAGCTGTTCAGCACATCGGTGTGCCATGTATAGATGCGACACTCACCATCTACCAGGGAAAGCCGAGCAATAATGTATGTTTGCTGAGCTCCGTGCACACAAGCGTGGGCATCACCGACGGGCTGAAGGCAAAGCGGGAGTCGGTGACACTGGTGTGAATATAGCGTCTGCAATAATTACGGTTTACTATATGCGATGATATGAATATTGATAAATGTATAATTAAAGTTTTTTAAATGTATATTTTGGTGTTATTTGTTTTTTAAAAGATATCCTAACACAATAAATGCATTAATCTCCCATTTGGGTAATTTATCATTAGAGATTATAGAGTTTGGAATCTAGCGGTCAAAATGAGCGCTTCCGGCACTTCTAGTGTTAACTAACGCAGCGTGTCAGCTAATAAACAGCTTCTCAAGACCAAGAAACGTCTCTCCGTTAGCCCCGAAGCTTGGCAGCAGGCCCGCCTGCAGACGTGCTCTGATGTCCGCGGAGCTGAAGTGCTTACAGTCTGGCCCGCACTGCCGCCTGCTGGCCTGAAGGCTCAGGTGCAAGCACAGGTGAAGCTCCACCGCAGCCGGCAGAGAAGGGACGCGACAGTCCGAAGCTTCAACGCTCCTCGGTCTCCGCATGTAGAGTTAAAAACGCTTACTTAAAGTTTTAAAAACACTAAAAGCAGCTCTGATTGTTTTCATTCATTAGCGATTAAACTGCTGATTATCTTCTGGAATAATCAATTATTCATTCGGTTCGTAACACTGCGAGAAATGCCATCAAACGTCTTGTCCGAGCAGCAAATTCTCACACTTGACGAGCTGTTTGGCATTTCTGCTTGAAAACTGTCTTGAATGATTGATCAGTTATTAAAATAGTTGCCGATTAATTTTCTTTCGATGGACTTTATCGACTAAGACCTGCTTATTTTGATGTCAACTACGTGAGTTAATAAAGATCCAATCAATAAACTGACTCGGCTCCGATGGACCGGAAATATCTCAATATATAATAATAATAATAATAAATATATCAGATGTTCTTTAGACCCGATTTGTTCCACCGTTTTAAATAAAGACGTAAATCTGGTGCTACGTGTCTCATCGCCTCATTAAACAGGAGAAACATTTGTTCCTTTACGTGAAAAAGAAATCAATATAAACATGCAGACGATGTTTGATATACTGCGACGTTTAGTGCCATATAATCTGCGACAGTTTACATTAAAACGTATCTGTGATACAGTTAATAAAATATCTAAAATAGTTGTTAAGGAAATTATCTAATAAACAATTATAAATATAATAATAACCTCAGTCATTAATGAGGGTAAACGTCATTATTAAGCCCAAGCACCACATTTTTAAAAACTATTTTTTGCTGTGCGATGTTTCTTCCAACGGAGCTGCTCGTTACATGAATGACACTTTATTTTAAGCCAATCAGATTTGTCGATACTGACGACGATCCCAGGAGAGGTTTTGGTTTCCAGTTTTTGCACATTTCTCCTCCCGTTTTTGATAAACGCTCATCTGTTTATCAGAAACAAATTGAAGTGATTTAGTGTTTTTAAATAAGACAAATGTTAGAATATTACTTGGATTAGAAATCTTGTTTCTTCTGAAATGAAAATATGAGTTTTAGCATGTTAGCAAACACATGCTGCATCGTAAGCATGTAGTTTACATTACTGTGTGCAGTTTATATTATTATACTGCTAAACAGACAGTACGTGTGTGTGTTTAGCTGGTGGCGTAATCAGTCTGGGGTGGGATGCCTTCTCTGCATGATCAATATTTACTTTTCATGTTATGTTCGCGCACCATATTTAGATTTATTTCATATAGTTGTTTTTTTTTAAATGTCACGTGCGTAGAATAACCGTAAATTCACTGACTGTGTTGGGGATTTTCTCCCCTTTTGACCTCTGAACCATTTTCCTCGCTAATTTTGACGTCAGCCGATGAATCAGATAATTAATACTCATATTTAAATATCATATATACATATAAATATGTGACTGTATACATTCTGGCCTACGCTGAGCCCAGGAGAAGCTGGGAACTGCAGAGATGTCGACTTCATTGACTAGCCTCAATGTTTAAAATTAACATTTGAAAATCAATTAAAGTTATTTGTTTAACTGTAAATCCTGACATTGACTCATTTACTATCCTCAGAACATCAGTAAGATCTATCTATCTATCTATATTTATGTATTTTTGGAAGACAGGGTAGTTAGGTGCCCATTAAGCCCATGCCAGACTTTTGACATATTTTGACAAATTCAACAATAAAAACATTAGAAATTGGTATAAATGAACTGACACTTTTATTTTAACTAAAATGTTTTCACATACATTGGGGCAGAACGTATTAAAAATGCCTGAAAAAGCGGATTTGGAGGCTTTAATAGGGACGTTTAACTCATTACAGAGAGCAGCTAAAAACAAAACACAGGAAAATCAGGGTGGAAGAAGTACTAAAGTCTAAAAATACTCCATTACAAGTCCTGAGTTATTGTAATGTTACTGAAAGCACTCATTATGCAGAATGGCTCCTTTTAAATATTTATATTATTCTGTTTTTTAATCACTAACAAATACTGTACATGTAAGAGCAATTTAATGTTCAAATAAATGTAGTGCAGTAAAAAGTGCCACCTCTGCGATGTAGTGGAGCAGAAGTATAAAGCAGCACAAAATGGAAATACTCAGGTAAAAGTACAAGTGTGTGCCAAAACAGTACTTGATTACAGTACTTGGAAAATAGTAAATAATTTCTAAATGTACAGTGTTTATGTGTGACAGTAACGGTGTCCAGGAAAAACAAGGAAGTACATTTAAGCTAACCTTGCTAACGTTAGATTAGCCATCGCTGTCACCTCCACAACAACAGCGAGACAGATACAGTCAGGAAGGCAGAAGACACCGGGCCTACAGACGGCAGAGGCTGTAATTTACTCACATTATTTATTTCCCTCTCCTTCGTGGAGGCGAACTGCGCCATTTCCACTTCAGGGAACTTTAACGTCCCGCTGCACTTTGTTGCCGCGACGCCATTTTGTTTGTTTGTTAACAAGAACTTCTCCCGCCATCGCTGCGGCTAGCTAAAATAGCTAATCTAGCTAATCTAGCAAAATAGACAGTTTGATTAAATTAACGTTACTAACTTAACTTGCTATAATTTGTATGTTGTGTGGCCACAGTGCGACAGCTCACCTGAGAGTTTATTTCCTATATATCTGGCCGTTTGATAAGACGTTTTAATCTTTTAATCAGCCTCACCTGCTTCGCTCTTGTAAACTGGACGTGATTGGCGGTGCCGTCGAGGCTGCAATACCACCTCTGACCACGCAGACCGACGCTTACCAGCCGTTAAAACCCGGGGGGGGCGCTGTTTCACCAATTTAAAGAAACAATGAAAACTGCAGAAAAGATGGATGAAATACATCCACAAAGTCAAAGCAGTCAAAGTCTGAAGTGTTTTTGTTTTTGCATTCAATTTTGAACAAAATAGTTTCACCTCAAGGGCCATTTAATAGCTGTTTTGATGTTTTCTGTCACAGCACTTGATCTTCATCAGCAGACGGAGTTTGCGCAGTTGTCATGTAATTGCAGAAAGTGTAGATTTAGTAATAAGTAACGGACGGGATGGGTGTTACATTTAAATCAGTACTGCCTGTTATGTGACAAAAGGAATATATTAAATATTTTTATTGAAATGATAGTGATTTGCATAATAAGGGAGTCTGGCCCCTGCTTCCTGAGAAAACAACGCCACTGAGGGCCGCGAGGCGGTCCGGGCTTTAAGATGTCCGCGCTGCCACCCGGGGAGCCTCAGGTACTGTTGGAGAGTCATTTCTGTTTCAGGTGTGTTTTATTGAAAAACAAAGATGAGATTAAAAGGACATAAAAATAAAAAGTGACATTTACAGAGAGGGTAATTTCTCTGATCCAGAGCCGTCCTTCCTGATGCCTGCAGGGTGGGGTGTCAGAGGTCAGAGGTCAGAGGCCTCCAGGCTCCTCAGCCACAGCTCCAGGGCGAACTTGGTCCCGGTGCTGACCCGCTCCACGTCTGGGCCGCTGACCGGCGCCTGGCTGACGAACACCGTCAGAGGCAGAGTGGAGTCACTCAGAGCTCCGTCTGTGGAAACCTGCGACACACTGGAAACACAGCCGGAGGTCAAAGGTCACGGTGGTCAGGAGGAAGTTAGTACTCGACAAGATGAGCTCTGAGCTGGATCGGTATGACTCAATCAGAATTACACTGTAATGTACTTGTGCTTATTAAATGTCCTCTTGAGGCCTGCGCGCTTATCGTACACGGTTTGTTTTCATAACAATAAAAAGGTCACGTAGAGAAAGAAACACACCGCACTTACAGCAGACAGACATCTTTAACACAAAGACGTCGGTGCAGGAACTGAAACTAGTCTGGAAACATCTGCAGTTACATCCGGGGTCTGAAATTCACTAAAGTCATTTACCTGCCAGGAGAAGTTTTGACCAGGGGTCTCAAACTACCGTCTGACGACATCACGAGGCCGAACATTTGACCCACGAGACACCATTATTTATCAAACATTACAAAAAAAGAGAAGGGCAGTTTGAGGCAGTTTGAGGTTTGAGACACCTGATTAAAGAGGAAAGGCATGTCCAGAGTGCTCTCTCAGCCTGTGGTTATCCTACTTGGGCTCTCAACAAAGTTAAAAGACTTTATCAGCACAGACGACACGCTAACTCAGGATCGCAGAGCGCCGTGCGTTTGCATCTAAAAGCTACAAACCGCACGTTTGAAGACAGCGAGGTGAAGAGTCTAAGTAGAGAGAAGAGTTGGGTTGAAAGAGGAGTCAAAGAAGCCATTTTTGTGAAAAAAGAAAACCCCTCTTTGAACAGAAATGGTGGTCTGAGATTCAATCTGCCCAAAGTTTACCACAGTGTGTTAACACCGTGGTCAAGCCAATCACATGCTAATCAGGCACTTAACAGTGATGAGGGAGGTGCAGCCAGAAAACAACAGGCCTGATTACTGATTACTGGGCCATCATGGAAACTATTAGGTCAGTTTCAGGTGAAACTAGCTAATCAACAGATACTCAGGTAGACTCCTCCCTGAGGGCGGGGCCTAAGCAACACAGAGTAGCTTAAATTTCTGAGTTCTCAGACCATTTTCACAATTGAGAATGACTTCCGGATGGGAGCCGAAACGTCTCGATTCTGAAAACAGCGTCCAGACGACTACGACTGAAACCTTTTCTACGATAATTCATTAATATTAAAGAAAATATATTTCAGTCTTATTTCCGGCAGGATCGGGGTTTTCGTTCAAAACACTGGCTCGCTGACGTCCACAGACAGTAATACCTGATGCTGCTCGGCAGGCCGTCCACTCGAACCTCAGCGTCCTCTCCGTCCGCGGAGGACACGATGGCTCTGACCAGCCGGCTGTCGGCCCACAGACAGGCGCTGACCTCGGCAGGAGACGGGCTCAGAGAGGCCTGCAGACAACCAGAGAGGAAAGCGACTGAAGACACAACATGGATACCATACTGTCACGTACTGAGGTCACGTCACGTCAAAGCCATGTCCACAGTCACAAAGTACCTGTAGCTGCAGGTGAGAGAGGGAGGAGTGCAGCAGCATGTAGATGACGATGTGATGTCTCTGAGGAAGTCCTCTGGACAGCATGGGAGGGTACACTGACTGAAGGACAGGAGACAGACGGGGTTGATTTTAGTCAAATATACCTTTAAATGTTCACCATTAATGCATGTATTAAAGCTGCACTGGAGCAGAAAACTCTTCTCACTACAGAGACGGGTCCAGGACATGTTTAGCCTAGCTTAGCACAAAGACTGGACGCAGGCAGCTCCATCAAAAGAGTCAAAACATCCACCTCCAAGTCCAAAGCTGTCTGACTGACATGTTGTTGGTCGTCGAACCTCTAGTTATAGTTCTGTGGCAGGTTGAGGAGCCCCGAGGTTCAAAACTGATTCAATACATTAAACTAGTAAACATCACACAAACTTAAAACATTATTTTATGCAGCCAAAAAGGGGTTATTGTGGAATATAGACATGTAGACCTATAGAAACGTGTTGAGAATGGCCTGTGAAATGTTATTTATTATTATTATTTTCACTTCCTGTCTAGTTAACCCGGCAGCGGCGGATGGCCACCCCCCCTGAGTCTGGTTCTGCTCGAGGTTTCTGCCTCTCAAAGGAAGTTTTTCCTTGCCGCTGTGGCCAAGTGCTTGCTCATGGTGGGATTTGTTGGGTCTCTGTAAATAATATTATAAAGAGTCGGTCTAGACCTGCTCTATAGGAAGAGTGCAATGAGATAACTTCTGTTGTGAACTGGCACTATATATTAACTCGACAGTACATGCACCTCTGCTTATTACTTAGATTATTACATTGTATTATTATACTGTATTATCATCATCTGCCGGTAAACCCACCTGGTACTTAATTTATTTTCTGACCTGTTTTATAGTTTTTATAGTGTATTATATTGTTTGCTAGTACTGTCTCCTGTGTGCACTGACGTAAAGGCGAGCTGCTGTAAAAGAGTTTCCCTTCGGGGATCAATACAGTCTTTCTGATTCTGATAAATAAAATTAAACTGAACTGAATTGAAACTAGACAACTAAAAATATACAGTTTGCTTTAATGAGTCTGGTTTGAGTTTTTACTTTAGTACATGTCTTTGTCTGCGTGTCTGTCTCACCTCCCAGAGTCCCAGTATTTCTGGAGAAACTTCCTCCTGTTCCAGTTTCAGTCCAGTTTCCTCCATCAACTCCCTGAGGCCTGCATCCAGCAGCTACACACACACACACACACACACACACACAATACAAAGGTTTACTCTGGCGTGAATGACACTTTAAAGAAGACGCACTGTGCACAAGTCACATAAAATCATTTGAATTCATTATTTACCGTCTCATCTGGCTCAAGATGGCCGCCTAGAAAAAACAAAGCCAATGAAACATTAAAAACACAAAAACACTCCTACAGAGGTGTGTGTGTGTGTGTGTGTGTGTGCGTGTTAAATACGATGTGTGTTAAAGGGCCACTGCAGTTATGTAGTATCGCACTTCCATAAAGTTGGGGGACTCAGAAGAGACAGATTAAAAACAGAACGGTCCAAATCTGAGCAGCAGAGGTGGAGACATCCTGACATGTAGTCCAAAAACACTCGGTCCTACGATTCCCATAATGCACCTGCCCCTTTACCCGACATCAGTGTGCGTCAGACCTGGAGGAACCCAGACGTTGGGAAATATCCGAAGCTCCTTCGCCCGTCGCGTCAGCAACACTCTCTGATTGGCTGTCTGCAGGATTATGGCCACGCCCACATCTATTCCACGCTGCTGGACGTCCAATGGGATCGCAGCTGCCTCCGTGACTGACAGGTGTTTGATGGGACAGAAGGCGGGCCTCTAGGACAGAAAAGGACGAGAGGGATGTTCCAGAGGTGGAGGGGTAAATATTAGAGTTCTGATCATATTCTGTGTTTTCTCTTGTCAACAAATCCTGAATGAACAGAGTCACACAGGTGTGTGTGTGAGTATCAGCATGAACACACACACTGTAGTTTATTCTGACTCCGCCCCACACACACCGTCCTGCTGCCCCAAACGCTCACTACAGCACCACATGTGGATTCATCCGCCGCTGGGTTAGGGTTACTCAAGTATCGTAGAAAAGGTCAGAATCGAGACGTTTCGGCTCCCATCCGGAAGTCGTTCTCAATTGTGAAAAAATGGGACGGGAACTGGAAATTTAAGCTACTCTGAGTTACATAAGCCCCGCCCTCAGGAAGGAGTCTACCTGAGTATCTGTTGATTAGCTAGTTTCACCTGAAACTGACCTAATAGTTTCCATGATGGCCCAGTAATCAGTAATCAGGCCTGTTGTTTTCTGGCTGCACCTCCCTCATCACTGTTAAGTACCTGATTAGCATGTGATTGGCTTGACCACGGTGTTAACACACTGTGGTAAACTTTGGGCAGGTTGAATCTCAGACCACCATTTCTGTTCAAAGAGGGGTTTTCTTTTTTCACAAAAATGGCTTCTTTGACTCCTCTTTCAAACCAACTCTTCTCTCTGCTTAGACTCTTCACCTCGCTGTCTTCAAATGTGCGGTTTGTAGCTGGACATCCTGTGGACAGGAGCCATTTTTGTGAAAAAGAAAACCCCTCTTTGAACAGAAATGGTGGTCTGAGATTCAATCTGCCCAAAGTTTACCACAGTGTATTAACACCGTGGTCAAGCCAATCACATGCTAATCAGGTGCTTAACAGTGATGAGGGAGGTGCAGCCAGAAAACAATAGGCCTGATTACTGATTACTGGGCCATCTTGGAAACTATTAGGTCAGTTTCAGGTGAAACTAGCTAATCAACAGATACTCAGGTAGACTCCTTCCTGAGGGCGGGGCTTATGTAACACAGCGTAGCTTAAATTTCTGAGTTCCCGTCCAATTTTTTCACAATTGAGAACGACTTCCGGATGGGAGCCGAAACGTCTTGATTCTGAAAACAGTGTCCAGACGACTACGACTGAAACCTTTTCTACGATAGAACGCTCCTGGACGAATGAGGGACTACACCGTCTACAGCACCACATGTGGATTCATCCGCCACTGGAAATAGTCCCCAACAGATGCACTGTTTCCTCCTGTTGGTCTGATAAAAACTACAGCGAGCAGCTGTTTGAGGAAACTACTGAGCCTTTTTAAACAGGAAACTATATATTTAAAGATTTACGTCTTCAGCAGGAACCAACGGGCTCGCAGCTGAGAGCCGCAGACAGGAAGTGAGACGGCGCTGAGAGACGGAGCGACGCGTTGAGATCTGTTGATAGTAAGAGAAATATTGAATATCGCCAGGCTCATCCTCTAAAGACAGAAGGTTTCGTGTGTGTGACCTTCAGAGGAATCCCTCGTCCTTTGTCTCCTCTGTAGAGGATGAGCTGGTTTTTCTCCAGAGAGCAGTTCACCTCCACCTGGTCAGCGCCGCAGTCGCTGAAGTGACCGGTTACACTCTGACAGCAGAAGAAGAAGAAGAAATATGACGTGAGCCGAACTGACTCCAGGTGTAACGTAAAGCAATTCAAATCAGTAAGAATGTTTGGTGCCGTGCGCTGGTAGCCGGCCCTTTAAATAATCTGCACTGACCTGAACGAACTGAGCTCGCTGCGGAGCCGCCCGCTCCTTACAAACGTGAACCAGGATCCTCCTCACTTTATCCATGATGCTTCCTCACCTGCGCCGGAAGACAAGAGCAAGCAGCAGGTCTGTTAACGTTAACGGGGTCTGAACGGGTCACTGCAGGAAACACGCTGAGCAGATTTAGGAGATTATTTTGAATATATTGGACAGTATCAATTGTTTTATGGATACTTCTTAATGGCAGTCTATGGAAACGTGCATAAAAGCATTAATACCTCAAATACTACACGTGCTACATGTTTTAATATGCTGAGCACCTGTCCAGGTGGAGGCTACACCTGGACAGGTGCTCAGCATGTTAACACATGCTACCTGTAGCGCCGCCACGCGTCCAGTTATAAAGTTTTGGCTGCGGTGCACAGCTCCATCAGGACATTACAGTTTTGTCCAGTTGCTAACGAGCGTTTTTCAACACTGAAACCACATTTTCAGAACTCTTCACGCAGCCAGAGAAACAGAAGTCCGTGCGGACCAAACTGGGAACCATTTTGCATTCAGCGACCGCACTTTTCAAAGTTCAGGAAACTCTTTTCCCGTTCGTCCTCCACAACACGCAGAACGCTGTGTGTGTTCAGCGCGTTGTTCTAACGCCAACACACTGCGTTCAGAATGATTACACACACGTTCACAACAGGACGGCGGCACATTCCAAAGCATTTACGCAGTGATTCTTTTAAAATAATATATAATAATACTAAAACACTGGAGGCAGTGGAGACGTTTCTCCTGCAGGCCGCCGGACGGATCAGACGTTCAGCAGGAAGTTTATCAGCTGTGACGTTGATGAGGACAGAGAGAGCAGACTGGAAGCATCGCTGTGATTTACTGTAACGAACAACTGCACATGTTGTTGCAGTAATGTGTAGAAATGTATTTTATTTATTCTTTTTTTATTATCATTGCAGCCCTGGAGGTTTCCCCTCTTTTTTCACCTTTTGGTTCTAATTCTCAAGTTCTATATTCATATAAAAAAAATGAAATTTTGATTAATTTCTGATTCATTCGTGTTACAGATGCTTTCAGTAAAGTGAAACTGTGTTACAGTATTTATGTGGAAAATCAGTGAAACTTTAAAAAAGAAGAGTTCCTCCATCATGTGATGCTGCCTGTCGTTAGTGTTTTTAGGTCAGTGTGTGAATGAAATGTGTGTTTCTGAATGAGAAGTGTTGCCAGTGTTTTGTAGGTGAGATCAGCTGTTTGACTGTGTGAAGAGTTCTGAAACGTGGTTTCAGTGTTGAACGACGCTCGTTAGCAACTGAAAAAAACTGTAAAAGTGAGTTTATAAAAATCTTACCAGTAGATTTTGGATATTTGTTGTGTGCCAGAGGAGTTTTGGCCTGAAGGTGGCGCCAAACTGAACGCTTCACAGTCACACAGCCGGGGGGAAGGAAAGGAAAACGTTTAATTATTAAAACAACCAACACATTTGGAACAAATGACAACGAGAATAAGGCCCCGTTCACACTGCAGGCAAAAGTGGCCCAAATCCGATTTTTTTGGGGGTCAAGTGACCGGGTCAGACTTCTTCAGAGGGACCACATACACATGTGGTCCTGAATCTGACCCAGATCTGATTTTTTTTCAATGCGGCCGCAGTGTGAACAACCGAGGCGGATTCGATGCGACTTTTACGTCAATCTGCGTCGACATTTGTCACAATTATGCGCCGGCGAGTCAGCCCCCAGACACAACAGACAGTAACATTTAAAACTTGACTAGACGTGGAGAACGGCGATGGAGCGAGTCAATGGAGGGAGCGAGGTGTTAGAGCTAATTAGTACATGGGGAGATACTTCAAGTCAAGCTAAACTGGAAGGATCCTGCCGTAACCGCGAAAATGCTTACTTCCTCCATAACCTCCCGAACTTTAGCGCGACCGCGTGCTGCGTCTGACGTCATTGTTGTTGTTCTTTTGCGCATGCGGGTTAGTTTGAAACCTCAAACCGTTCACACTGGAATCAGATATAGGGCCGCCTTTTAAAAAGTTATGTGAACAGCCAAACAAAACAAAAAAAAATCAGATTTGAGCATTAAGACTTGCGGTGTGAACGGGGCCTAACTCTCTGTTACGTTAGCTGAGAGCATTAGCTCGTTTTAGGCTCTTGATGCTTTTAATGCCATTTTGCTGCTTAACATCTAAGTAAAAATCATCTTCATCCACTTCTCTAATCTCACAGGAGCAGTTAGCATGTTGCTAACACAGCAGACTAACGTTAACTAACTAGCTAACTAACTAACTAACTGACGTAAACAGGCAACACGTCGGACTGAAGCTAACTGACCCGTTAGCTAACGGTCAACGCCGACATTCAGCGGAAATACAACGGCTTTTCTGTTTTAACTTCTACGGGTTTTATTGTCGACATTTTCAAGACATTTCGATGTGTACTGTAAGAATAAACACCGTCAGAAAGAGTAGAAACCTGCCGGTAGAGAGGCGCGACGCCGCCATCGGCCCATTTTACCGGATTCCACATCCGGTTACGAATTTCACAATAAAAGCCGGAAGCTTCCACCTCGTGCGTAAAATCACTCACTTTTGTATAAAAGCACCACGTTTGTAAAGTTTCAATTTGTTGTTCCAGTTTTAGTAAAAATGGATATTTATCACTTCAGCATATCTTCAGCATGTGAGAAAACCAACCACTTTATCGTGTTTTATAACGGTTCATATTTTTCATTCATCATTTTGAGTATTGGGGAGGTTACAACCCCCCCACCCCTTAATATATTAATATATGCGTGTGTGCTGGGTGGAAGAAGTACTCACAGCCTGTCCTTCAGTAAAAGTACAGACGCCACAGTGTAGAAATACTCTGTTAGGAGTAAAAGTCCTGCTTTAGTTAAAGTCCTGTAAGTACTGAAGATATGGCACACGCTCTGTTCTGTTGTTGTGTGCAGATAAACTGCTGTCAGAGCTGACGCAGGAAGTTTTCATCAGATGTTGTGTAATGGATAAAAAGGACTTGTGTGACGATGAAGAAAAGGAGCAATCTGATTGGTTTGTGTGCGAATCTTTGGACTTCCTGTTGTCTCACACACACACACAAAAGAAAACAGAGAATTATAATCTGAAATCAATGAATGTGGCTGTTCTCCACATACTGATGAGTTCATATTATTATAGGTTTGATCCAAACAAACTGAATTAGATGACAGCAGGTACACATTCGAGTGAAAATATATATATATCTACATTTCTAAAAGCAAAGTCTGCAGATTGTTTTCTCCAGACGTTTTAACAGCCTGAGCTCAGGCTCCCGTCTCCTCCTCCGTAATTTACTGTCGCGCAGCAGCTTAATCTCTGAGAAGAATCCATCCCAACAGAAACCAGCAGCGGCGAGGAAACGCTGACATCATTCATGGTTTAGTCTGCGGCTCCAGATGTTTCAGGGACAGATGTTCCCACAGTCCAGACAAAGAGAACAAACTGAACTCAGCCGGTTCGGAACTTTTCCTGCCGCCTTAAAATATGAGTCGAATAATTATTTCAGAGCGGGCTCATCAGCAAGCCAGCTGAGTTTAGAGCAGGAGTTTAAAAGATGATCAGAATGGCTGCAGAGTCATTTATCAACACGGACGTTTCTTCTGTGAGAAAAAGCTTCGGTTTATTGAATCACCGGTGTGTACAAACAGAAACGCTTAGAGGAACAAAGACACGGGAGAAGCCTCTCAGAGCGCAAACACTTTCATCCGTCACATCTGACTTTTCATTTCTGTCACTAAGAAAAGCTCTCACTGTGGTTTAGTAACTCAGTGAAGTGCGCACTGATTTCTGGTACCTTTCAGGTGAAAGCAGCATATCAAAGCATGCGCAAGTGTTTAAAAATCAGTAAAACTAAGTGAGACTAACTTTAACTTCCCCGCCGTCAGAGCAGCCGAACCAGCGGTCAGCAGCTCCTGTCTGCAGTGGACCCGTGGACGGACAGACAGCCGTCTCTGGATCACTGCGAGACTGAAGGAAACTCAGAAACAGCAGGATTCTCAGGCAGCTTCTGCAGCCGCTTTCTCCTCTGGCGTCTCAGCTGATTCATGAGGTTTACTCAGAGACGATGAATCTAAAAACGTGTGTTCAGATCTGAGTTATGACTCAGTCAGTCACCGCGTGTTGGAAAGCACCATGCTATCCTCCTGAGGTGCGTCTGAACACCTCTGGCTCGGAGACGCGACAGACTGCACCTTTTATCTCTGTGAGGTCTGATTCCAGCATCACTACAGGTTCTATGGAAAAAGGCAAATAACTGCTGCCACAATGAACAGACTGGGGCCGGATTCCACTCCCAGGGTCATAAAGTGACTTCATGTAATTTACAGACATATTATCTATTATACGATCACACTTCATTATCACTGTGAATCCATATGATGTTATTTCTTATTTAATTTGTACTATGTTCCTTTCCCACTGGGACCGGTCTGATGTGTGCAACGTGAGCGCCCTCTGCTGGGCTCCTGCAGACCCGAGGAACCGGACCTGAAGCCCGCAGTCGGCTGCGCCCCTGTGGCAGATTAATCTCGACTAAGCTTCGTTAAAATACCGTAATACCTTTGTTTTTGTTGGTAAATGTGTTTTAGAGATGCTGTGTGTTAACGAGTACCGCAGCGATTGCTTTTGTGACAATTCTGGTTGTAGAGTTTGGTTTAGAACACGTTATCTCGGCCTTTGCTTGCTTTTATTGTAGCTTCGTAAGAAGAAGGATTTGTTTTTAACTAAATTCATGATGGATAACGACATGAAAGTAATTTCCAACTCAATTCATGATGGATAACGACATGAAGGTCATTTCCAACTCTTCTAAATTCACACACCTATTGAACAGTTACTGTAAATATGCTCATCTGTGATACTGGCGCAAAGTCACCAGACTCCCTTCAAGAATGTGTCTGTTTAATTTTGCCTTGCTTGGGACAAACATTAGATAACCTGTGAAAAGCTTTCAAGAAGTCACTATTTTACTTTTAGTGTCTTCTGATGAATTCGGCATGAAAATAAAATGCATTAAGTTTCAGTTATTTGAGCAAAACATCCATCTTTAAACTCAGATTCCTGCTGTTTGCAAAGCGTCATCATTCAGTTTGCCCTCGCTGTTGACGGCTGACTGTGCATTACAGTTCCACTTCTTGAAATAAAACACAAGACCAGAGACTGTATCATCTGCTCCATATTTAAACACAATCACAACTTTAGCAGATTAACCCCTACATTACCCACAATGCAGCGAAACATGATGGCCGTGTGACCCCTGTCAAAGTGACAGAGCAGCAGAAATGCACAGATGGCGAGCAGAGAGAGAGAGAAAGTGCTGGAAAGATGATTACAGATTATGAAGACAGCCAGAGTCAGAATATGATGTACTCTGCTGTAGTATTACTGTAGTAATACTACAGTAATACTGCAGTAACTAGTGGTATTCAGAGGTTTTGTCCTCCCCGCTCATGGTGAGTTTGGAGGCGATGTGGAGGTTTGCTAGTCTTCGCAGTCCAACAGGTTGACGTCGCTGCCGAGCTCCGACGCTGCACCGGACAGCAGAGCGCTGCCATCATGGACCTCCACCTGGAGGTCAAAGGTCAAACCAAAAACTCATCATCATCATCATCTTCTGGTTAACTGTTTTGTCGGTCTTCGTCTGTCACTTCCATAAAGTGCTTGGACTGGTGAGAGACGGATTAAAAAGCTCTAAATCTGAGCATATCCTGAATTTGACTCCCAAAACCCCGGATCCAACATTTCCCATCATGCACCCGGACAGCGTCTCTCATTAGAGCCTGCCTGGTAACCGGTTCGTGACAGACCGTACGTCCGAGCTCACGGAGGGCAGCAGGTAAAAGGAGCTAAACGCTCGGTAGCTTTCTCGCCAAACGGCCTAAAAGCAGCAAGTGAGGTGATGTTCTGTCTGCTCAGGTGACCTTCTGCGTTTCAGCAACAAGGAAGTGCTCTGAGCGCGTTACTTAGAGCTTTAACTTCCTGTCTACAGCGGAAGTGACGTGCCTTAACCCTTCGGCTGCCAGATGATTAGCTCTTATTGAGAAACTTTGCACAGATTAAAAATCCGCTCTGTGGAGGATTAATGACGATAGCTAACTGTAAGATTTCGTGACTCCTTCTAATTATATATTTCATTGTTTTCCAGAATAAACTCAATATAAAACAAAGCTGAATAATAAAACAAGGAGACAACTTTTATATTTAACTGTTTCCTAAAATCACCGCTACAGTGCCGTCGCTCAGGAAGTGGGAATTGCTCTGGCTGTGCTCAGAACATTTAAAAAAAAACAAAAAACATGTTAAATATAAAACAGCTTCAAAGTGTGTGAAGTAAAGCGGCTCACCGTGATGGGGCGGCGGCGGCGGTCGCGGCGTCTGATGGCTTTGCCAGAGAAAACGCAGACAGTGACGGCGACACAAACCTGCAGGACGAGCAGAACCAGGACGAGACCGAGGAGTCCGTACACACACACCTGCAACGCACACACCAGAGGAAACACACACACACACACACACACACCAACATGTTACCAGCGCCTGGTTGCAGATTTTAGCGTCAAACTTGAGATATTCGGAGAAACAATCAAACGGTGTTATCTGGTCTTCCAGCTCTGTTCGAACATCATTAGAATATTCCAGCATTAATAATCCCGCCTCAGTCTTTCTAAACCAGACAGGAAGTAAAATAACTTTGGTTAAAATGTGATTTACCGCATTACAAGCGATTAAAGAGAAACTTTAAACCTTTAAAACAAACACAAAGTGTCTCTAGTTAGGGATCCGATCAGAATCCTTTAACACCGATTGGCTGCTGACGCTGGGTCTGATCCGACGCTTTTAATAAAGTTAAATCTGTTTTTATTTACAGATCATTCTTTTTTTTTTAAAAAGACGCTAGAATTGAAGCCCGTCCGTCGCTCGCTGCTGATACATATTCAATATAACATCGTAACATGATCCCGGGTCCTGAGGGGACGCGTTCAGTCCCGTAGACCTGAACAGTCTGGACCCGAGGCCCGGATCAGTCCCGTGAACTTACATTCAGTATCCAGATCGTGTTGATGCACTCGTAATTAGTGCTCACGAACTCCCCGACGGTCTTGGTACCACAGAACCGTTCAGAGGGGGGGCGATCGGCCAGCAGCCAGCAGACATAAGCCACGCCCACCAGGCCGAGCACGACGCTGATCAGGTTCCACACCAGAGACGCCCAGACCTGCACCCACAGCAAACACACAGAGTCCAGCTGAGGTCTGAGCCATTCACTAAAACCCGTCCTCTTACTGTCTCGCCGCGGCGCTTCAGACGGGAATCTGCTCATCGGATCCGAATCCTTATAAAATCCCTTTTCGAATCTTACTGTGCATTTTGAATTCGAACGTCATTACAGTTAAATATTTAATTTGTTCCCACGTTTGAACAGAAATTTACACACACACACACATACAGCGGTGTGCAAAAGTGTTTGCCCGCTTCCTGATTTCTTATTTATTTGCATGTTTGTCACTTAAATGTTTCAGATCATCAAAGTAATTTAAATATTAGTCAAAGATAACACAAGTAAACACAAAATGCAGTTTTTAAATGAAGGTTGTTGTTATTAAGGGAAAACTAAATCCAAACCTACATGGCCCTGTGTGAAAAAGTGATCGCCCCCTAAACCTAATAACTGGTTGCTCCACCCTTAGCAGCAACAACTGCAACCAAGCGTTTGCGATAACTTGCAGTGAGTCTTTTACAGCGCTGTGGAGGAAGTTTGGCCCACTCATCTTTGCATAATTGTTGTAATTCAAATCAAAAAACTGTGAAACGACTGCAGACTGTACAGGACTCAGCTGCTCGGCTGTAAACCAGGACCCAGAGGTGCGACCACGTCACACCTGGTTCAGCCTCTTTACATCGGCTCCCTGTTGGTTTTAGGATCGATTTTTAAGATCTTGTTGATTACTTTTAAGGCTCTTCATGGCTCCAGACTGTATCTTAGACCTTGTGATCCCTTATGAACCTTCACGTAGTCTGAGATCTTCGGGCAGGGGTCTCCTGTCTGTTCCTGAGTCCAGGATGGAAACTAAGGGGGACGGAGCTTTGGCCATCAGGGCCCCGAGGCTCTGGATCAACCTGCCCGAAGACATCAGGCTGTCTGAGTCAGAGTCTTCGTTTAAGTCTCGTCTCAAAACACATTTTTATCTGAAAGCAGATCCTGATTTTACCTGAACTGGCTGCTTATTTTACTGTTTATTTCTGAACTGTTTGTTCTGAACGGCTGAAGAAGAACAAAATGAAGACTTTGGAGCGGCCTAGTCAAAGTCCAGACCTGAATCCTATTGAGATGCTGTGGCGTGACCTTAAAAAGGCAGTTCATGCTCGAAAACCCTCCAATGTGGCTGAATTACAACAATTCTGCAAAGATGAGTGGTCGAAACTCCTCCACAGCGCTGTAAAAGACTCACTGCAAGTTATCGCAAACGCTTGGTTGCAGTTGTTGCTGCTAAGGGTGGAGCAACCAGTTATTAGGTTTAGGGGGCGATCACTTTTTCACACAGGGCACTGTAGGTTTGGATTTAGTTTCCCCTTAATAATAACAACCTTCATTTAAAGACTGCATTTTGTGTTTACTTGTGTTATCTTTGACTAATATTTAAAGGTGGCAAACACTTTTGCACACCACTGTGTGTGTATATATATACACACACACACACACACACACACACAGTATATACAGATATACTGTACATATACACCGTCTCACCGGCGTCAAACAAAGACAAAACATGTCCCCATCCTGTAGCTGAATCACGTGTTCAGCCTCCCTCCACGTCCATCCAGAAGCTTTGAGTGTGAATACAACAAAAAGGACAGATGAGGTGTGAGAACTCACCAGTGTGACCGAAGTCCGTCTCGCCGCCGCCACGGCCAGAGAGCCGGAGACCACGAACTGAACCACAGCAGAGACACAGGTTGTTTTAACGTCACAGACTCTGTTCTACCTCCGGCTGCTCACAGCTGTTAATCAGTAATCTGTTACGTGTTGTTGAGCGAGTCAAGTTTACGTACAGCGACAGCGAGGCAGAGCGGAGCGTGGACCGTCAGGATCGGAGAGTAGGCGGCGGTCAGACTGAACAGAATGCACAGCAGGCCGACGGAGATCTGAACAACCTGAAACACACAGTCCTCTATTACTGCAGTAAAAAGCACAAGTCCTGCGTTTAAATTCTGCAGTGGAGCCTTACACTCTAAAACAGGGGTTTTCAAAGCCTGACTCTGTGGGCCCCCCCTCCCGGTGCCCCCCCTTCAAGTGTTTTAAGCCTGTATGTGTTCCCATGCAGTCAGACTGTCCCATCAGAGCAGCCGGACCAGCAGTCAGCAGCTCCTGTCTGCAGTGGACCCGTGGACGGACAGACAGCCGTCTCTGGATCACTGTGAGACTGAAGGAAACTTAGAAACAGCAGGATTCTCAGGCAGGTTCTGCAGCCGCTTTCTTCTTCCTGGAGGTTTATTCTGGACGGACGTCAGAGACGACGACGTCCTCTGGACGTGCGAGTCGCACTGAACCTAAAAATGTGAGTATCGTGTCTGCGAGTTCAGATCTCACCGAGTTATGACTCAAAGTGCCATTTTTGTTGCCAAATCAAAAGCCAAACTACAATAAGTGGCTTCCTGTTGTTTTTACGACACCTGCATGCACCTATCCCTTTCACCCCCTTAACTCTCTCGCACCCCCCTGGGGAGGCACCACTCCACGAACCCCTCACCAAATCTCACTGCAAAGAATTGACAAATGAACAAAGCGCTCTGGACTAAAGCGTCCATTAAATCTGCAGAAACAGGTAAAAACACAGAACCAGCCCTAATATCTGATCTGTTTCAGTGTCTGACCCCGAGGCCCAGCGGCTCGCCCCTCAGGAAGGTCCTCGTCATGTCGTTCATCTTTGCTGGAGATGGGGGCGGGGCCTTCGTGGCTGGGGGCGGGGCCTGTGGGGCGGTGGCAGGAGTCTGGAGCGGGATGGCTTTCTCATCCTGAGGAATGACCTGAGTGACGACCACCACTCCACCGAGCGTGGCGATGGACGTGGACGTCATGGCAGAGGTCAGAGGTCACGGGAGCTCAGAGGGAACTCTGGGGAAAAAAATAAAAACAGCTGGTGAATCCTCAGAACAGACAAGGAGACTGAAAAACACGTCCCTCATAGAGACAGACTGTGTCTAGAACTACAAGTCCCACAGTGCACTGCTGTAAGCTGGTAAAGGTGGAGCAGGGTTTCTGTTATTTAGGCTCACAGCTGAACGTGATTTCACAACATAACCTTAAAATGAAGCTTTGTGCCACTAAAAGCGGATTTTGTTGTCTCAGTTTAGCCGCCTTGCTTCCACTCTGCTGCTCTGTTTGTTTTACACATTATCCACTAAACTGCGGCTGTAGAGCTTCAAATTCTAATTTCTATTTCTATCGCGTTGCAACGTGTGAACCGATGTGTTGATTTTAATAATCAAACAATTTACTACTGTTACTAGATACACTAGATTATAATAAATGCACCGAATTTACCTGAAGAGTCTCTGCAGTCATGGACGCTCTTAAAACTTTCTCAAGCAGGTGTCTACAGCTCTCGCTGTGCTGAGAAATCTTAAATTCGCTGAATTTTAAATGGAGTCTGGTGTAGAGTTCTACATTGCATGGCCGGGATGTGCTAATTCTCAGGGATGACAAGTTCACTTCACTCTCGTGTTAAGTGCTGGCTCTTTAATATTTAAAACGTGTTATTAAAAAAATACTTTACGTCGCCATTTATTGTGTTATTGAAAACAACAGCCAGACAAACAGACCGCTGCTAGCTGAGCTAACGTAGCGACACATGCTAAACTGTTCGTGGCGCAGCAACGTTAGCTAAAGTATTCTGACCATTCGGCGGCATAAGTCTAAAAGTAAACATCTTCTCTTAAATATAAATATCTTCAAATGTATTGTGCTGTTTGATGAAATTAGAACAGTTTACCTGCAGTTTATTCGCAGTTTTCAGGCGGAGATGCGGAAGTTTCCAAACTTGGTTAAACTTTGCTGCCTTCAGGTGCTCATCGAAAACTCGTAAATGTGACACACCGGCCAAATAAATTACTTTCGAGTGGAAATTTAAAAAAAACAAACAAAACAAAAAAACGACTTTACAGCAAAAAAACAGTATTTAATTCCTTTTGTTTCCCTTGTATGATACAACAGATATTATTCGATTTACTGTGAAATAAAAAAAACACACGTAACATATTTAACAATATCACGTGTCTACACAGAAGAGACGCAGAAACACATCAACAGCAGCTGTCAACGTGCATCATTAAAAACTCATCATTATAATGTTTACAATTATAAAGCCATATTGACATCTGTGAGTACATTCATTTTGACTTAAAACCTGCTTTGGTTAGTATGTATCAGGCGTGTAGCTAAGACACAGTTTTGACCGCTGCCTTCCCAGATTGGCGTCATTCCGATAACACCTGAAGGCAGCACAGCCATCACTTCCAAGAATCCACAGGTGAACTCGACTCAGGTCAAAGGTCAGGCCGTCAGCTGCAAGCTGGTGCTGCAGATTTTAATCATGTGGAGACTGTCTCACCGACATTTACAGAAAGTCTTTTATTTCGTTAGATGAGCAACAGACATGGAAAACTATGTTTAAAGAGGTGATTTTTAAGTTAGTTTAGCTGAAAATGTATCTTTTGGTTGAATGTTGAACTAATTAAAAAAGAAAATCAATTTCTAATGTGTGTAATGTGAACCCACTGATACAATTAAAGGAAAATTCTACTGAAACACTTTTGCATTTCAGTTTGACAGCATTTGCTAGATGTGTGTTTTCCCAGCAGCAGCTGGATGGACTGAAGGTTTGTAATCTGCTCTTTTTGGTTCCAGATGTTTTTTTTTTATGTTAAACAACAATCCAGATATATTTATAATCAGTTCATTCCCGAACTTTTTACACGCAAATCTAATTTTGACCGAAGACTAACGAGTGCGTTTGTGTCACTGAAGCTGTAACAACGAATTTTACAGGAAAAAGTCATATCGCAAGAACAAAGCCAAGACAAATAAAAGTAATGTAATAAAACCAATAAAACCAATAAGTAATATTGTTGTTTTAAAGGTTTAAATCACCTTTAAAATGTCAAAATCTGAACGCCTGGCTTCAGAGAATTAAAAACACTTTGGCGATCAGTTTTACACATTCTGAACACAGACGGTTTGTGTGTTGAAAAACTTTTATTTGACCATCAGGATCAGAATTTCTTTTTGAAAAAGCTGTTTGAGGATCATTAAAGGAGTTTTTATATCTGCGCTGAAAGACAGATCAATACTCTATGAGAGCAAAACGACTTCTTCAAAGTTCGAATCCCTGCAGATATTTTTTAAAAACAAACGGATCTGTATTCAGGATTCATCAGAGATCAACATCATCAATTAAACACACATTGGAAACAAAATCAGAATTACATTTAGCGCCGGGCAAATGCTGATGAATCAATATCGAGGGACAACGATAATTAATCAACATGATCGCATTCTGTAGTTTTAATCTGAGACACGGGGGGGCGACAGCGTTCAACAGAAAAACACAAACACGTCAAACGGTTTCCTTCTTGTAACTTTTTTGCAGATTTCACGTGTTATTGATTATTACTGATATATCGATATATATTGCTCCCGGCCCTCTTTACATTCACAGCAGGTTTCACGTTTCATTCTGTTTACATTCAACGTACAACATATCAACAGCAGACGACGTCCACGCAGCACGATCCCTGATTCTAAACATATAGACGGATAATTTAATTTAAAAAAGAAAGTTATTCAACCTGCATCTAAACATCGCTGTTACACATTTCTGTCCAATAAAAACACAACATATTTTAACGTCTGTATATTAACTTCACCCCCATTTAAACCGAACACCGATCGGTGTCGGACGGACCAGTTCATCGTCGCACTAAAATCGGTGATTAAATCTTCACTTAAACTACGTGGAAAATGATTTCAGGATCAACGTTGCCTCGGAAACAAGCAGTTTGTGACAGATTCTGCTGAAGCGTTTCGACGTAGGCTCGCGAGACGAGCTCTCGAAGGCAAACGTTGAGATACCGTAAGGCGTCCATTCACCGCAACGGCGTTACTCCACCACCTTCACCTCGGGATCCTCCGGGCTGCTCAGAGAGGGGACGCTCTCCATAGACCGGTTTGTTTTGCTGCCCTCGTCTGGACCGACCAGATTCATTTTGAGGCCCGTTTTCCTCTGGCGCCACACGTGGAGCGCTCCGAGCACCAGGACGCAGACGCAGGCGGCCAGCAGGAGGGACACAACAACCAGCTCGCTGTAGTAATTCTTCTCTGATGTCACCTGACTGTCATCACGCGGCTTCTTCCCGGACTGGGTGTCCTTTCTGGAGGTCGGGATGATGTTCGAATCCACGCCCTTGTCTTTTAGATCTGGCTCGAATTCCTCATCTTTGTCCGTGATCTTGTAGTCTGGCTCCCCCGAAGGTCGTATCATAGAAGTCACTGGTTTCTCCGTTGCAATGTCCTCGTAGGACTCGTCTTTGTCGGTGGTCACGGGTTGTGGAATCGGACTCACGGAGCGAGGAGAAGCAGCGTTCGGACGACATAGCTTGCGACTACCTCCTTGTACGCGCCTTCCTCTGCCTCGCAGCGATAGGTCCCGAAGGTGTCGGCGGTGGCGTGGAAGCTCAAACCGCCGTCAGCTGACTGGATAAAGAGTTCCCGTGGCAGGTTTTGGAATCGGGAGGAGGTCCAGGTCAGGGTGGCCAGGTTGGAAGGTTTCCGACACTGAAGCTTCACTGCCTTGTATAAATGAACGATGACTTCTGCAGGAGAGAAAAGTTCAGATTAAACACAAGTGAGAGGCGCTGACGGTGCTGAGTGAGGCTCACTGTTTTCAGTCATGCTAGCAGCACGGCTCTATGGATCGCAACGCCGCCTTGGTCCAGACTGAAGTATCTCAACAACTATCGGTTGGATTGTCATTAAATTGTACACAGACGTTCGTGTTCCCCAGAGGATGAATCCTACTGACTTTTGTGATCCCCTGAATTTTCCTCTGCCTCCACTCCAATTTTGAAATGTTTGGCTCTGAGTGAAATATCTCAATAACTATTGGATGGATTGCCATGAACAGATATGCACGGTGCCCAGACAATGAATCCTACTGACTCTGATGATCCTCTGACTTTTCCTCTAGCGCCACCAAGAGGTTGACGTTTTTGGTTTTAAGTGAAATAAAACTCCTGGACTGTGATGAGACGTGCTTCATCGTTCACGCTCCCCTCAGGATGAACTGTAATAACTCTGCTGATCCTCTGACTTTCCATCTAGCGCCACCATCAGGTCGACACGTTAACGCGTCCGACACTTTGGTTTCTGACCAAACACCTGCAGAGCTGCTGGCGTTCCCATCAGCCTCAGCTGCGCTCTGTGTTTACTGCTGACTAGCTAATGTTAGCATGCTACACATGCTAAACTAAGATGGTGAACAAACATTATACCTGCGAAACATCAACATGTTAGCATTTTTGTTTTGAGCATGTTAGCATGCTGATGTTGTACAGCCTCACAGAGCTGCTTGCACGGCTGTAGACTCTTAGTCTGGTTACAGGAAATAACTTAAAAAAGGTCAAATCTCCGAAATGTTAGAGACTCTTAAGATCAGGTATTAACTTCAGCCAGTAATAGCTTTCTAAATTGGAGATGTTTCAGATCTGTCAGTAGATTTATAATCTTTCAGCGAGGAAGATGTTACCTCTGTCCAGGCTGGCCTTGGTTTGTCTCTGACATTCCTCTTCCACATTGCCGTCCTCCAGGTTTTGAGCCCTGAGGAGAAAAGGGACAGCCCGTCAGTCATTGCACGGGGCCGATGGTGCTACTTAGTTATTAAAACGACTCACTCGAGATACGTTTGAGACTCGCAGCCCGCCTGCGCTGCATCGAAACCCATTTTAAATAGATCTCTGGACTCGGGATAGATACGAACAGGTTAGTGTGCGTATTAGACCGCGTACAACGTGCGATAGAAAAGCAAAACCTTTTCCACTTTCTATGAGCAAAATGTCAGTTTCTTTCATTACTTAATCCGCTCCTGTAATTTACTTTTAAGTTATTGATGCTCACGAAATGTTAGTAAACTCTCCTGCAGGTGGGTCTTGTTAGCATTTCTGGACTCATCTGCCTTCTAAATGAATCCTCATTGATGGAAAGCTGCTACAGATCCCCCTACTGAATGGAGCGGTGAAGCAATATTTAGTTCAAGGTTGCACTTTGAGCGCTGCTATGTGGCGAACTGCTTCCCTCTTTGTGTGTCCACTTGGCTGGTTGTGGATTATCGTTGACTTGTACTGCTGTTGGTAGGTTTGGCCTTTCGGCAGCGTCATCATACTTGGTCTAAACAGGGCCTGTGCACTTTTACTGCTAATAATACCATTGATATACGCACTACTGCTATCACTATTAATACTGCACTATAACAAGGGCTCTTGGTAATAAGACTGCTGCAGCTGAAATGATAACTGCTGCTGTTATAATTGGTATCACATCAAAAACTCTCCATGTAACCATCCGTTGTCTAATCATTTAATTAATCATTTCAGGTGCCTGGAAGTATTTTTATGTAAAAGTTAAAATAATGTGCATGGAAGCAAAGAAAGCAGCCGCCTTAAATCAAAGCTAACGGTTAAGTTATTGGACATTCTTAATATTTTTTTAAATAAATATGGACACTGTGACCATTTTCCAAAAGCCTGTCTGGTTATATAAAGGCCACCGCCACAGAATCTGATATGAAATGTAATACTAGAGTTGATTAGAGTATTTCCACGTACAGTTAAAGTTATACATAAAACTCCCACTCGGTAGCAGCTGAATTATAATAATACATTTTCACTTACATGTTCTCGTCACTGCCGTCCAGACCGGTGCAGACCCTGCTGGTCCGGCTCCATCCACACAGAGGATCTCTGGCCAGAATACACTGGCTGCAGGTTCTGTAGATGGAGCACTTGGCCACAGGTACAGCGGTCACGCCCTCCGATGTCCCCACATAGAGAACTCCCTACAGGACCAGAAAGCACCGTGACATGTGCTCTGTAATATGCATGTAAAATATTAACCAATCATCAAATATTCGTCATCCGCATGCAAAGCTCTTGCTCAGCCCAAACCAACCTCACTGATCTTTCACGTCTAACGAAGCAGCTTTAGATCACGATTTCATTTCCTTGGTACTTGGTAGGAAGGTAGAATTAGATGGTTTTTAGATTTTCTTTACTCCCAATTTGTAACATCATTTGACATTACTATTTAAAACGTTGTCGTTATCCAGATGACGCGCCGTTGTATATTTCTGGCCAAAAACGTTTTAAAACTGCGCGAGGAAACAAGAAATTCTGATTATAGCACTCTGATTTATATCTAAAAAGACAGAAACTGCACTCACGGCTCAGCTGTGTAATCAAACAGATAAAAGCCAAGTTACAGATGAGAGAGTGATTCCAGACACTGTACTGTAATTCTCTTTTCCCTGAATTACCAAATATATATATGCATATACATTTTTAGTAAAGTAAATTTTAGGTCATTCAGAATGGTGCGAACTTTGAACCCAGGAGACGGTGTCGTCCCTCATTCGTCCAGGAGTGTTCTATCGTAGAAAAGGTTTCAGTCGTAGTCATGTTCCTGTTTTCTTTAAACCAGGCAACACTTTAAGACAGAAACTCGTTCACCCTGAGGACAAGATGCCCACACAGAAACAGAGCGATGTAGTTTACTCCATTCAGTGCAGTGAGGAAAACTGCAAAGAACGGTACATAGGCGAGACCAAACAGCCACTTCACAAAAGACTTTATCAGCACAGACGACACGCTAACTCGGGATCGCAGAGCGCCGTGCGTTTGCATCTAAAAGCTACAAACCGCACGTTTGAAGACGGCGAGGTGAAGAGTCTAAGTAGAGAGAAGAGTCGGTTTGAAAGAGGAGTCAAAGAAGCCATTTTTGTGAAAAAAGAAAACCCCTCTTTGAACAGAAATGGTGGTCTGAGATTCAACCTGCCCAAAGTTTACCACAGTGTATTAACACCGTGGTCAAGCCAATCACATGCTAATCAGGTACTTAACAGTGATGAGGGAGGTGCAGCCAGAAAACAACAGGCCTGATTACTGATTACTGGGCCATCATGGAAACTATTAGGTCAGTTTCAGGTGAAATTAGCTAATCAACAGATACTCAGGTAGACTCCTCCCTGAGGGCGGGGCTTAAGCAACAGAGTAGCTTAAATTTCTAGTTCCCGTCCCATTTTTTCACAATTGAGAAAACAGCGTCCAGACGACTACGACTGAAACCTTTTCTACGTTTGAACCCAGGACTTTTTTTTTTACCATGGGCGTCGCCTGGCCTGGACATCCGGGGCTGTAGCCCAGAAGAGTTTTTATTTAACTCTCCCTCTTCTCTAATACCCCTCTTCTAATCGACCAATCAGAGGGTTTACAGGAAAAAACACGTGGAAAGACTTGTTTTTTATTGGCTGACAGGTCTGTCAATTTTTTCGATCGATGTGCCAAACGTTAGCTAGCTCACACAGTGTGAGGACATTAAGACACAAGAAGAATTTATACCGGTAAAAACGTGTTAAAGCTGAAGCAGCCGCACAAACCTCCTCTCGCGCGGAGCCGTGAACACGATATGAGCAGAGCGTACGTTAATTTGTTTCTGTCGAGTTTCAGTGAAGAGTTTTAGGATGAGTTAACGAGGCAGTTAGCTCGGTGAAAGAGAGAAACCTGAATCCAGAAGGCGTACGGTTGTATTCTTCTGTTTGATAAGGAAGATAGGTGTAAGAATATTTCCTTTCTTGACATTTTGTCAGTTTAATGTGTTTATTTATTAGATTAAAACAGCTAAGCCTCCTCCCTGGCTCAACGAGCAGCTGTGATGAAGAGAGGGAGCCCGGTTAGCAAGAAGCAGTGAGTCAGAGAAATAAAACGTTATTTTCTGATTGTTTAATATTCCAATAAACTAATGATAAGATAAATACATTTTAACTCTTTCCAATAAATGTTTAATGATAGCAGTTGTAAAGTATTTTGTTTCTACTCAATACTAATACTGATTACTAACAATTACTAATATTTTTAACATCACAATTCATACTTAAAGGTGGGGTATGCGATTCTAATCCAATACACGTCTTTTTTTTTACACGTCGCGGTCCGCTAGCTGTGCGTTCAGTGTGAGCGCTGAAACCCTCCGGTGTTCGTACTCAGCCCCGGCTCTGCGAACGGGAAACACAAAGAGGCTCGGACCGAGCCGCACAGCACTGTTCCAGCCACGATGTGTGCATCAGGTGACGTTAAACGACCTGCCCACAGCTGACTCTCTAGTTTAAGATCTGCTGCTGTTGTGATGTTAGCTGTAGCAGCAGGAGAGTTGTGAGCGTCGCTGTCTGGAGCTGCTGTGCTGGCTTTGGGAAACCGTCTCGTCCTCTCTGGCTGTTAGCTTCGCAGCAGCAGCTGTAGCGACAGTTTGCTAACCCGCAACCTAGCTAAGCTAACCCACAACCTGGCTAAGCTAACACACAGCCTAGCTAACGTTAGTGACATTACTTGCTGTGTCGTTGTTCGCTCTATATCATGGTATTTGTCATGGTAACATTGGCCATAATGGCCTAATGCAGCTCGAGACGCAGATTTAAAGTATGAATAGTAAAGCATAATCTCTACCTGTTCAAATCTAAATCCTCTCACAGTAGGTAGGGTCATATAACCCAATGAGTCTGTTTTGTAAAATATTTCAACCTGCCCCGAAGGTGTGAGGTTTACCTTGGAGGAGGAGAGGATGATGCTTTTGACCAGCTGAGGTTGTGTGAAGACCTGAATCTCCTCAATGACCTGTGCACCCCGATCAAGCAAAACCACTTTGTGGAGGAATCCAGACTCTGGACATGAGAGAAAGAGATGATGAACAATTTTTAATAGAGAATACAGATTTCCAGGTGACACAGCAGCAAAATAACCTTTTTCAGGCCTGTTATCTCGAGGTTAAAACTGTCCTCATTATGAATATCATCAGTACGGTTTGGAACGACGTCTCACCTGTAAGAAGGAAAAGGACAGTATACTGTTTTCCATTGGCTGCCTGAGTCCTCATGGCAGCCACGCGACTGTATTGCTGCGCTGAAGAAACAAGAACCGGACCGACTCCGACTGGTTTTACACTGTCGCTGGTCAGGAAACTCCTCTTCACCTCTGCTAAGTCAGAATCCGAAGCGTTGTCCAGTCCACACTGTCAGAAGAACATGGAGGGAGAGTCACGCGGTAACATCTGATGACAGCGTTAAATCAGTATTTTAAATAAAACAGGCCCAGAGTGAAAATGAGTTAAAATGAGAACAAAACCGGGCCTAGAATCAAACCCTGAGGGACGCCATTTCCCTTTGTTCCGTAATAACAGTTTTTTACACTTCACTTTATCTGATCTGTGGTGTGTGGGGGTTGTTATGTAAGAAATAATGTGTTTTAGTAATATGTTAATGTGAAATTAGTCATTTAAGAATATAAAATGTTGCAGTATTTTATGTGTTACTTTTTCTGTGTAAGTTGTTTATGTTGGGTTGCAGTCTTAAATTTAATGTGGTTAAGATATAAGCTGCCTGAAGCTAATTGTGACCACCAGAGGGCAGTAACACTGCAAAACAAACTCCCAGTTTGTGTTGCTCATGTATTATCATTAAAGTGGAGTCACGGAGCTCGGCATTAGTTTTTTAAGATAAATCCCTGACGATCTTTAAAAAACCCAAAAGGTCTTTTGACAGCACTTACCAAGAAAAAGTCTTCTTATCAGTTATATTTGTCTAGATTAATGTTACATGCCATTATTTTATATTTTAATACACAATAACGTGTTTGTATTTTTCTTGTGTCGTACGAAAAGAGCAGGCAGATATATAATTTCCAGCTACCATTTTTGTTTGAATTAGGAAATAGAGGGTCAAAATCTTTACCATGTAGCAGATATTTTTAATCCATAATCCAAAGAACAGCGGTGTTGTTACACGACCTTCTGAGTTTTTTTTAAAGATCATCAGAAACAATAAATCCAGTTTAACAAATACTTATGGCTGTGGACACTAGAGATACAGCGTATCTGGACAGGCGTGGACAATAATTTGCTACTCTGGCAACCATTTTGTTTTTGTTTGTTTGGTTGTTTTGTTGGCGGGTGTATTGGGGTGGGGGCTTTTCGACCGGTGTGCAGCTGTCTCTTGTTTTAGTTCTTGTATATGCTACTAAAAGTTCAAAACAAAACACAATAAAAACAAGGACTTATGGCTAACATATCACCAAAAGACCTCCCTCACCTGCCTGGTGCAACATGGCTATCTTAGGTTATTCTACATTTGACCCCACATTTTGTGTGAAAGTGACCTTCCCACCTTTCCCAGGTAGGAGCGTTTTTCCAGCATTGGACTCCACTGGTAGGTCTGCATGTTGAAGGTCCTGTAGCTTTTAGTGAACGCTGCCCTGATGTCCTGCAGCTTAAAGACGCACACGGCAGATTCTGGACCCGAGGACCTGAACCAGACCAGAGATAATACTCATGTTATTACCGAGAGGACTGCTGCTGAACTGAAAAAATACATAACAAAAGTTTAATTTTTTAGTTGTAATATCTTATCTCCAACATCGTTTACTGTGGACTAGTTTCACTTGTTTTCAGGTCAGTCAGAAACACTTATGTTGAGACGATGACCATTTATAGCAAATGGTTATACAGTTGGTGAAAAAGGCTTGTAGCCTTTTTAAAGAATCTGAGCAGCAACAAGGATTCTGTTTGGGAGAACTAATCCCCCTAAATAAACACACAGGTGATATTAAATCTGACTAAAATCAACAATATCACTTATATAGCACGTAATGAGGAGGGGATGGCAAGAGGTTATCAGCAGAGTGATGGTGAGAAGTGTGAGATTATAACGACCACGCACAAATGTGATTGGGCACTACTAGTCAGCTGATAGCCATACAGCTGATGAATGAGCCACTGACGGTGAATCGTAGAAAAGGTTTCAGTCGTAGTCGTCTGGACACTGTTTTCAGAATCAAGACGTTTCGAAACAATAGAAGGTCAGTTTCAGGTGAAACTAGGCAGGTAATCAGCAGACACTCAGGTAGACTCCTCCCTGAGGGCGGGGCCTAAGCAACACAGAGTAGCTTAAATTTCTGAGTTCTCAGACCATTTTCACAATTGAGAATGACTTCCGGATGGGAGCCGAAACATCTTGATTCTGAAAACACCGTCCAGACGACTACGACTGAAACCTTTTCTACGATATGTTTATCTACATCAACTGGACTGGGACCACATCGGTTTGGAACGTGATGGGGCTGCAGGGTCAGGAATGACATGAGGTAACGTAAAGGGACAGGCCCCAATGAAAAAGAGTTTCCAGATGTGTCTTGGGGGTCCAGGAAAGTAAGATAAATATGTTTTGAGGTAACCAAGAAGGGTGGCCCCAACCTAAGGTTAAAGATCAATTTCTAGAATGGTGTATACACATTAAGCTTTTCTTGGTTCTTTGAGTATTCCTTGTAATGCTCCTCAGCTGATAAATAAACAAATCCAGCCTGATTGAAGATCGACTCGTGATTCTGTGTATGCGTCCTGTCTTGTCATCTCTCGGCAAAGAATCTTACCCATCGCTCTTTATCTTATTACAATTATTATAGTTTACGTACTTTATTCACTTAACATTTTCACTGTCCGGGAGTAGATGTAATTCTACTCCTGGTCTTTCTGTCTACTCTGCATGTCTGTCTGTCCTGAAGGAGGGATCCCTCCTCTTTCGCTCTCGTCATGGTGTCAGATGGCGTCCTATGTTGGAGACGTTGCAAAGTCTTCTGCTTCGAGACAAATTTCTCATTTTGGGCTGTGTAAATAAACCTGGCTTGTCTTGACTTGACTGGCCCTGGTAGCAGCTGAGCTAAGGTTGGAGATGTAGTTTAGTAAGTCGGTCATACACTTTGGTCTAGAGTATCTCAACACCTACATGAAATGTGTTTCCCCAGAGGGTAAATGCTGATGACTTTAGTAACCCCCTGACCTCTTCTATAGTTCCACCATCAGACCAAACCTTCCACTTATAGACAGGAACGATAAAATCAAATGGGCGCATTGTCATTTCATGAAAGTCTGGCCAGTGGAAGTTGAGATGGACAGAAGAACAGAACGAGCCCAAACAGCATCGCTATCATTAGGTCCCGCGGTTGGTGTCGCAAATCCGAAGGCTGACACCAAAAACGGAGGCCGGAGGTTTAGCTATCGTCTTCCTACCACTGAGAGTTGAAGACGCCGTAGAACAGAGTGTCCGAGGCGTCGCCGCCCTCCGGTGGCTGGAGGGTGAACACGTCCTGGAGATCGTTGAAGGGAAGCTGTTTAGGAGACTGACAGAGCAGAGGGGCTTTGGCAAAGGACGTCCACTTCTTCTGCAGAGTCCTCTGTCCACCAACATCATCCTTGAAAGCCAGAACGAAGACAGAACAAACTTTAACGTTATTACTTTATAAATCATCCCACTCTGCAGTCGGCGGCTCCTCTCTGTGTTTACTGTCACCTTGCAGACTTGGGCCACCCGGGCGATTCGCAACTCGTCTGTGAAGCTGAACTCTTTCCCAACTTCACTAAAGAAGAAGTAGAGTTTCCTCTCTGATGCGTCCAACGACGAGCTGACAAACGCTGGCTCTGGAATACAGGAAGTGATTACAGATGAGGAAGATGAGGGTGCTGTGCCATGTGGTCTGAATGTGGGGAAAAGAGATCTGAGAGCAGATAAAAGTTTTCAGCTGAGTGAAAGAGAAAGATTCAGATGTGACAATACAGGAATATTTTAACGGACCACATCTGTGTTTTTGCACGTTGTACCTTATTAACTACAAATTCTTTTTGCTGGTCATTTTTCAAATCACATCATCAGTTTTTAAAATGATGACCAGACATTTGATGCCAGATTCGTAACTTGACAGTTATCGATCAAGAAAGTGAGGTTCCATAAGTAAGAGCGCACACAGTATGCAGGGTTATTAAGATAATGGACTAAAACATGTGTGGCCTTTTAAACATGGAAGTGTGAGATCCCTCTAGAAAATTTGAGTGATTTTATTGAGAAGAAGGAAATGAATCATTGGGGTGGAAAATAGGAAGTACAGTCTATCGTTTTTTGCAACCTCACTGCAGTGTGGTTTGGTTGAAAGTGTGCGAGGTGATAGAAATGCATGTGGAGTATTTGATGATGAGGTTTTTATGGCTTTTAAATGTCAGCATTTTAATTTCTAAAGACTGCCGGGCTCAAAAAGTCAAAGCACAAAACATTGTTGTATTGCTGTAATTGTAAAGATTGTGGTTTCGGTTCCGTATTAAACCAGACCACGATCCTTCCCTAACCTTAACCATGTGCTGTGAGAGTCTAAACAGAACCATAAACAGTTTAATAATGCTGTAGTTGCTACAAGCAGATACTGTATCGCAAGAGTGGATATTTATGATCAGATAAATACGTTATCGATGGACATTTTACTGATGTTTTCAGTATCAACATTTTGCGGCTCGTCAGATGCTTTAATTAACAACGTTTCTTCATTATGTAGATAACAAACGTAATCTGGGCGGCATTACATTTCCTACAAAACGTACAGGAAGCACTTTCCCCGTGATGTCATATACCAAGACTCTGAGGTGACCAATGACTGCCTTCTCCTGTCCTGTCACGGACTCGGCTTTAGCCTCAGGTTCGGGAGGCTCTGAACCTCCGTGTGTCTTCCCTGGTCCAAAATGTTGGACCCAATCCAAAACGAACCTATGGTAAAGCTACAAACCCGGCATGGTTTGGATCATGGCGGACTCTGTGACACTGTGTAAACTTGCATTCAGTCTCTTTCTCACACCTTTATTCTTTCTTCCCCTTTTCCTCCTCGTCTGCGACTCACCACAACACTTTGTTCTCATTCTCTCGCCATTTCTGCTTATTCAGCCTGACCAACAGTTTAAAACGCAAAGGGAGGGGGCGCCCCGTTAGCTCACCTGGTAGAGGCCGTCATTAAGGCTGAGCCCTCGCCGCAGGGCCCGGGTTCGAGTCCGGCCCCGCCCCTCTCTGCCCCCCTGCCTTTACCGTCTCTACTATCTAACGATCAATCTATCAGTCTATGAATCTCTTGACTGACTAATCAGTTCACCAATGAATGCAACGCTCCTGTTTCACTCACCCTCCAGTAAGCTGACAGACGAGTCCTGGCTGACGTCCGGGCGGCCATCTTTGCTGAAGTGTCGAGAAATCTGCGGCTTGACTCCTCTGAAGTCCGTTGTGGTGGCGGTGAACAGTTCGCCGTCTGCACGTGGAGCACCAGAACACGTGTGACCGACAACCTCAACTCCAGTTTAGAAACAAAATACTGAACTTGCAGACTGATATTTGTGTTCCCTGCACTCAAAAACTGATTATGCTCCATATATTAACTATATGTTGATATAATCTTATGTAGTTTCCTGTGGCTTTACAGGATTTGCATATTTAACGCATCTGTTATGCAAAACACGTTTTTTTATTTACATTTAGTACGCGTCTCCTCCATCAGTTTTTAATGCTACCAAGACAACTGATATGTCAAATCATGCGTAATTCTTTGCAGATGGCAGCTATGACTTTTCTTATTGATAACTGTTATACTTCTTGAGTTATCAATATTCCAAAAACAACCCCATACACATCCATTACATTACATTATATTCAAACTGCCTATTGCACACTGATCAACTGAACGTAAGCTCGTGATGATGACAGTTATTATGAGATATATATTGCATTAAAGTCTATGGAGGCCCCATTAACCTCCATTATATTCATATCTCAGCACGTGTACAGCATTTAAATTCCAAAATGCTCAGTATTGCACACACTGATCAACTGTACGCAAGGTTTATGAATTATATACCGTAATGCATTAAGTCCATTCACTCCCATTACATCTATAACTCAGCCAATATATTAAAGTCAGTACCGATGGTGACGGCGGCGTTCCTCTGGAAGGGGCTGAAGGGACAGCGACCTTTAGCTCCGCCTTGTTGGACCATGGAGAAGCTTTCTGCGTCCTGAAGGAGAAGAAAACACACGCAGAGGCTGAACTGAACTGTAGAATCATCGAAATCAAGTCTGAACCGGAGAAAACCTTAAACAAAAAGGTGTTAATCAACCAGAATTATTCAGTGTTCCTGTGTTGACTTACGATGTAGGCATCATGGGGGCTGTAGGCGTAGCTGCCGCAGGCGTAGAGATGGGTGGAGTTTATCGGCTGCAGAACATGCACGAAGTTTGGACAGTCGACCTGCAGACAGACAATCGGCTATCAAGCTTAACCGCGTGACAGTTTTTGTTGTGAAACTGTGTTTTTTTTTAAGCTTTCTTTGTTCTGCGCGGCGTTTGACACGGCGTGAACACGCAGCAACGCAGAAATATATGGCGCCACGATAAAAACGGTTTATTTATTTATATTTTCAGCATCATTCCACAATCGATGTCACTCCGAGAATTTAATTTGCTCTTTTTGACAAAATCACCACTTTACCTGATTCAAAATGAGATGCAGAGCGAAATTCAAGGTGAGGAAGATACCAAACTGTCCGAGGTCGCAGACCTGCCATGAAGACAGAGCCCCGTGTGCCGGGGAATCGATTCCACTGGGGATGCGAGGGGGGCGTGTCCCTTTTACCATTTCAGGTTGAGTTTCTTACTAAACTCTCTCTGAACATTATCCTCTGACTGTCCAGACTCATTACAAGACGGTGTCGTCCCTCATTCGTCCAGGAGTGTTCTATCGTAGAAAAGGTTTCAGTCGTAGTCGTCTGGACGCTGTTTTCAGAATCGTTTCGGCTCCCATCCGGAAGTCATTCTCAATTGTGAAAAAATTGTCCGGGAACTGGAAATTTAAGCTACTCTGAGTTACATAAGCCCCGCCCTCAGGGAGGAGTCTACCTGAGTATCTGTTAATAGCTAGTTTCACGTTCCACGGGGCGTCAAGGAAGCCATTTTTGTGAAGAAAGAAAACCCCTCTTTGAACAGAAATGGTGGTCTGAGATTTAATCTGCCCAAAGTCTATCAGAGTGTATTAACACCGTGGTCAAGCCAATCACATGCTAATCAGGTACTTAACAGTGATGAGGGAGGTGCAGCCAGAAAACAACAGGCCTGATTACTGATTACTGGGCCATCATGGAAACAATTAGGTCAGTTTCAGGTGAAACTAGCTATTAACAGATACTCAGGTAGACTCCTCCCTGAGGGCGGGGCTTATGTAACTCAGAGTAGCTTAAATTTCTAGTTCCCGTCCCATTTTTTCACAATTGAGAATGACTTCCGGATGGGAGCCGAAACGTCTTGATTCTGAAAACAGCGTCCAGACGACTACGACTGAAACCTTTTCTACGACAGACTCATTACAGACTTGTCTACAGTCAGTATTCTCCGAAACAGCCAGAATTAAACACCAGGCAAAGATAAGACAGCAGTGCTCTTTGTAGTAAAGTTGCAAATACAACGTTATGTATCAGAAAGCATTACGTATCTATAAAGGAACCTAAAAACGAAGTTTGAAGTAGCGTTTTTTGTTATACCACCACTATTATGGAAAGAGCAATAACCGATTTCCAATTTTATCGTAATTTATTTGGTGGATCGATTTAAATGTAAAACCAAACCTAAAATCTAAAGAGTTCGTTCTCTCAAAAGCATAAATATTCTCAGGTGAGATTTCTCACTCTGGACCAAAGTGGTGGGAACAACTGATCAACTCAACGCAACGCTTTTACGGCCTTTTTGCGTAAAAACCAACAAGCTGATAATCTCACACACACTTCAAACTGTGAATACTTTAACTCTTTGACAGTTTTGAATAATTCCTTGCTCTTATACTGACTCTCACTGTGTGATGGAGGGTGCAATGCAGGAGCTAAATACATCGTCACTAACATGATGCTTTCCCTAGCCCCTCACCCAAACCTTAACCCAACTGTAACCTGAACCCCTAAAACCAGGTCTTAACCCTCAGAAAGCCGTCGGTGACACAAGACAAGTCCCCGTGGGTTAGAGTCCCCACCGGGATATAAGGACATGAAACACACTTCTGCTATTTTCCTGATTTTATTTTATTGTGATTTTTTTTTTTTTTTTGCTTTTAATCTCATTATTACTTGACGCTGTGGCGACAGTGTCTTTGTTACACTCGTGCCAATAAAAGGATGTTGATTTGATTTGACTGGTCAGGCGTGGAGGTGTGAAAGTAAGTGAGACGTGAGCTCAGACAGTTCCTCTCTCTGTTCTCTTTTTTTTTTTTATACTTCACTAGTTCTGTCACTTTTCATGTGAACAACACTACGAATGTCTGACGGGAAAGGCCGTCTCTTATCCACATTTGTACGGTTCGTGGCGTCGAGACTACAAAGACGCAGCGTTGCTGGATGCAGATCAGGACAGGCTTTCCACCTTCACCAGCGAGTCGACTTTCCAAGGATCACTTCGACTCCAGTCGTAGTCGCGCCACAAGTCGGACAAACACATTCATTTAAAGAACAACGACACTTAGCTTAGCATTGCGACATTTCACTGAGAGGAAACCATTCCCACCAAACAAGACAAGAGCTGAAAATCATTTAATAAATCAGAGGATGGAGGTGTGTTCATAATTACCGTTGGGTTCTTGCCTTTATATCTACACTCGTTTATTTCGTTCGCAGATGGACTCCACTCCACCTGGACAAGAGACAGACAGACAGACACACTGCTGAGTCTGAATGCATCAGGGATCAATAAAAAAAACTTTACAAAAGAATAACTCTATAAATAAAAGCATCGTGGGAGTCGAGAGAGCTCACCTTCTTCTTCAGGTTGATGACATCACTCTGACTGACGTCCAATGAGAGGATGGCGTCACGTGCCCCTACGTACAGGGTGGATCCATCGTCGCTTAGCAACAGTGTGGTTGTGTTGTGGACGTCGGGGAGGCTGTAGAGGACCAGAGGTCTGTCTGTAGAGTCTGGACACAAACACCGCAGAGAGGAGTCAGCGAGCAGCGTCGAGTCAACGTCACGAAATGAAAACATTTACATACAAATTTAAGGCAGCGCCATAGTGCAAAGCAAGGCACAGCACGAAGGCACGAAGGTTTGAATTTAGACCTGGCTGGCTGGGTTCTCGCGGTATGTTTGCATGTTAAAATAGTCTGTAAGTAATTACACAAACAGTTATTCTTGGTTTTTGGTTTTCAGAGACTGAGATGAGCGCTAACTCTCAGCCTAACACAATTATCTCAGTTTTGCCTGCATTCAGCTGCAGAACAAGGTAAACCCGGGTGTCGTCTGCATAATTATGATAGCTGATGTTATTGTTTTGTATAATAGAATGTAAATGTTAACTAGAAGAGGGCCGGGGATTGATCCTTGGGGAACGCCACACATCGTGTTGGTCCACTCAGATGCATATTATAGTTCACAACACTTTAACACTGAGCCTGAGAGCCCAGCTTCCAGTCTGTTCAGCAGCATTGTATGGTCACCTGTGTCGAAGGCAGATCTAATTAAACTACAACTGAAATCTTGGCTGAATCAGTTTCTAATCAAATATCATTTATTCTCGAACAATAAAAGACTGAGTTGCAGTTCGTCAGTGGCCTCAGGAGCCCCCAGCCTTCCCACAATGCACCTGTTCTCAGCGTGAGTGGAAACAGGTTGTTACGGTCATGTGGTTTTCTCACATCTAACTTCATATTGATGGGGACTAACCAAAGACCTGGTTTTTGGTAAATAAGTAAGTGTAAACCGGGAGGTGAGAGAACAGAGAGTGATAAATAGCACCAACAACACATCGTCTGCTTCTGTAGTCAGCTGACGACACAGAGACAGCACCACTTCCTGTTTCAGAGGCTGAGGCCGACAGTGTGGGTTCAGGTCTGGAGAGGATGTGGTTCGGAGCTGCAGAGAAACTCACCGTCTGTATCTGATCTCTCAGTGTCACAGGAGCTGCACAACATCTGAACAGTGATAAGAGTTTAAAATAAGAACACAAGCTGTATGATGGAGGTAGCATCAGACGGTTTCATCTTATTCTCACGATCTACACGGCTAAATACAGATTTCAATTTGAACTGGTCACAACCCAAAGACACTTTGTCAAGGGGTCACAAGTAGTCATTCCTTTGTTTTGCATTTTACATTATGTTTACTCATTTGGCTTTCGTCCAAAGGGACGCACAAATGAGGTACAATCCAAGCCAAAGCGAGGCCTTCGAGAAAAGTGCACTCAGTTCATGTTCCACCTGATTCAAGTGCCACAAGACTGCGGGTGCGTAACGTAACATATGTACCTCGCAAATGAAATTCTTTTTTTTTTTTTTTTTTTTAAAAGAGCTAAAGAAGGACCAAGAGATAGAGACAATAAGTACTAACAGAAGAGGTACGACGTCAAGCGACCGACTCGAGTTCAGTAACTCTTCCAACCAACGAGGCAGCACACAGGAGACGGCAGGGCTAGTCGTTGTTCATTAGCAGATCATAGTGTACGAGAAGGCTCACCTGAATGAGGGAATTCAGGTAGGTGGGCGAGTATTAGTGACTTGACTTGAGCTTCGTGCGAGCAGCAACAGGGAGCCAGTGGAGGGTGGAAACTGGAGCGGCATTTGAAACCTTTAGCTTCTTTTGCTCAATAAAAGAAAAAAGGTTTTGTAGGAAAATGTGTTCACATTCCTCAAAGTAAAGTATCGAAACTCAGGTATCATAACAGCATCCAAAGATTTCTGTTGCTATCCATGAGTCATCATCAGTCTCAGTTTGTGTGGTTTATGTTAAAGTCACTTACGTTTGCCACTCTCACCACAGCCGTGAAGAACGACTGTTAGCACGGTAAAGTGACAAAACTGTACACCTGCTTCAGCTCGTGTAGATTAAATTGTTGCTGTAAGGAGAGTCACGAGTGGAAACAGGAAGTTTACACAGTTGGGAAAAGACAAACTGACTTTACTGAGCTGGTTTGGCCGCACTACAGAGTCCAAAATGGAGGACAGTGTCCTTTGAGCTCAGTTTCATATGAACTGCAGAGTAAAAGCTCTGGCATGGTTTGAAGTGTTGAAGCTACTGAGACCATCGCTGCCGACACCGCGGTGACAAGCATTTGCAACATTATTTTCTTTCACGGTAATTTTGACACGTTTCACTGATCAAAACGAACACCAGCCTGTGCGTGAGCAGGTGAGACACCTGTAGAACCCAGACGATCATTTTAAAATGTGACGCTGCCCCCATTTCGCGATCTGCGTGTAGGCGGTGGTTGAAAATCACCTTTGTAGAACGGGCCCCTGAAACACACGATTTACTTCCTGTGCCAAGCTTCAGTGTCGGTGCAGTCAGCGGTGCGTGGACAGGTGCGCGCCATGTCTGACGTGACGTCCCGTCTCAGACCTGCAGTTGACGTAAACACGATGTTTCCCTAATCTTAAACATACCGCAGTTCGCTTTTGTCCAATATCAAGATTCTGTCTGGCAGCAGGTTCAGGCCACATTTCAGCTACAGTTCAGGGTTAAGACGAACAGGGACGCTGCGTCTCGTCCGGCCAAACTGCAGCACATCTGCTCTGATTTTCCCATTTTTGTGAGAGTGGATCTGAGTTCTCCTAAACTCACATCAGCGGGAGCGCCTTGGTAGTCGACCGGCTACAGCACATGTGCTCTCCCTCCCCGTTTCCTGTCTACCTCTTCACCTGTCACTATCAAATACAGGCAAAAAATAATCTTAAACTCACATTAATAAAACAGGAGGACAGGAGGAACACTGTACTTACTACCAATAATGTCCTTTACTGATTTATTGATGAGTATGCTACACTGTTATTAACGTCAAGTGCTTACTTTTGTCAAGATTTAAGACCAAGCTGCATGTTTTAATTCGACACGATAATTGAATACACGCATTCGTCAGATGGACAAAGAGGAGCTGCTTTTTCTGACGACGCTCTGATGAGTCACATCTGGTGAGATAATGCTTCCATAGCGCACACACACACACACGCATCGACACACGCAGACCTACGCCTTCATGGAAATGTCACATTAAAACCCCTCCGAGCGTCAGTTACTGTGCAGACAGGAAATGTGTGGCATCAGTATGAGAAACAAACTGTGTGCACATCAGTGCTGCAACATGTTTGTTACAGTCACAGGGACATAACGGTGTGTGTCAATGACGATGTGTTTTATCTCATCGGTCCTCCCCGCGCACATCTAACGTACGTTTATTTATTTATTCACTTGACGTCAGGGTGTAATCTGACTCCTTGATCAGCTGTCAGGTGGATGGACGGTTCAGATGTGACGCAGCTTTGGTTATTAAAGATTTTAGGCGAGTTATCGTGAAAGTCTAATTTCACCAAATGGCTGCGGTTACACACCCAAGGCCCCGCTCTGCCTCCCGAGCCACAGCCGCCTCATTCACAGTGACTTGTGGTGCTCAAATGTACACTTTTTAGGATGTCCACTAATTAACATGTTACAGAAACCAAAGTGTTACGTGACAGACTATTTCTTGGCTGCGACCAAGTTCAGATGAAACTAACAGATGTAACGTGTTAATGAGACGCTGAGCTTCAGAGCTGCTGGGAGGTGGACTCTGCTGCCAGGCTAGCTGTTTCCCCCCGTTTCCAGTCTTTATGCTAAGCTAAGCTAAGCAGCTGCGGTCTGAACCTCGGACTCTCATGGAGGAAGAGAAGAAGAGGACTTCACTAACTGTGAAACTTTGGCTTTAACAGGCTCTGTGGCTGTTACTGCAAGTACGTCCTCAAGTGGGAACTTCACTGCTTACTAAATACCAAACACTTGACCTCGAATTTCCACCCAAACTTTCAGTTACATCATTTTCCTGTTTATATCAAACAGACTGAAGTTGTGTTGAGTCCTTTTTAACAAACATCATCCTGGACGTCGAGCTGAACGTGTGACCAAACTGTGTCGCAACACGGCCTCACGACCACCGCTGAGAGGAAACGTGTACGGAGAGCACAATGACACCGAATAATCAAGAATCTACTATCTGTCATATTAAAATGCTGACATATAATAATACAATCCACAACATACGAATAAATGATCTAAAAATACATTAAATGACATTAAAATATACAACAAATGATACAATCTTACATGGATTCAGTTCGATTAATCAATTGATTTAAAAAAAAGGAAAAAAAAGCCATAAATTCACTTGTTCCAGCTTCTCAAACGTGAATATTTCCCGGTTTGTGTTTCACATAATAAACTGAATCTCTTTGGACATCTGAAGACGTCTCTCGAACTCTGGGAAACGGTGACGGACGTTTCTGTTATTTTCTGACATTTTATGGATGAAACGATTATCGATAATGAAAAGAATCGTCAGTCGCAGCCGCTGAAAACATTTCACTAAATATAAGAAGTCAGTTAACAATGTGAGTATTGATTCATAAAAGCCCAGAATACTAAAAATCAATGCAGCTGTGAGAATCTTTTTTCTGATTAAAAAGAGACGCGTTTCTGAATCATTAGATCTTCATTTATTCTTCCCGCAGTGACACAAACACGTGCCCAGAAGACACGATACTGAATGATTGATAATCGATCAGAAATGTTTTTTGGACTTACTGAGGAGGAAGGAGGTTCGTGGAGGAGACAGCGAGCTGGCGGAGCTCAGCAGGCCGAGGAGGAGGAGGAGAAGGACGACTGACGGAGCCATGACGGAGGAGCAGAGGAGCAGATGATGGACGGATGAAGACTGAGATCTATTCGTCCTCAGCTGTAAACGTGCTGCCGACACTCGGCGCTGAAAGAGTGCGACTGAGTAGAAACACTCAGGGAGGCTCGCCACAGCTTCCTCTTCTCTGCGGCCCGAGGTCGGGAGGGCTGAAAGAGCACTTTAGTGAAGTTCAGTAGAAAGAGAAGCTTCCTGTGTCGACGTTAAAGGGACAGTTCACCCCAAAATCAAAGACAGATTTTTCCTCTTCCCCGTAGTGCTGTTATAAAGAGACGCTGCCGTTGAGTTTTTAAATGTATGTTTTGGGCGCTTTGAGCTCCACAAGCCGAGCGCCACGCAGTCCCGTTATATTCCACAAAGGCCGATATCTCCAGACCTCTGCAGCTCGCAGCGAAACCATCCAGCTGGATAAACGGCGCTGCAGGTGAGAGGAGACAGGTGTAGCTTTGTGTTTGGGGTGAACTGTCCCTTTAAGGGGAGACGCTCCAGGCAAAAACATTGTTTTTTCATGCACTAACACAACTGTTGTGTGTTGCAACATGTATTAAATTTTACAATACAGATACCATTTTCCCAAAATGAGTTTTGTCTCATACTCTGAGCCAGAAAAGTCCACTTCAGTAGCACTTACATGCACCAAACTTTATATATTCTGAAGGTTTTAACTGAGGGCTTTGTTCATATGTCCTTCACAGCCTGATTTATGACATTTTATTCCTAAAAACATGGCGAAAATGGATTTTTATGGCCGTTGACAGTATTTTCTGATTTTTTGGAGTGATAAAATCTAATATGTCACCAAAATGAAACAAGAAGTTTGAACCAGATGTCTGGTCTGGAAATACATGCAAATTAGCGCATATTTAATTAGATAAGGCATCATTTGCATATTTAAACATAACATTTCAGAAAACACGGTGATATCTGATGGTTATTTTTTACCTTATTCACTTGTCTGGCCTTAATGAGATATTATTTGAGCATTTTTTCCTCTCTTTATGCAAACTTGTTGACTTTTACTAACATCCAGTGGTGGACTGGTGCACCTTCTACAGCAGGTAAAATAACTATTGAACACGTCACCATTTTTCTCAGTAAATATATTTCTGAAGGCGCTATTGACTTGAAATTTTCACCAGGTGTTGGCAACAACTCATGAAATCGACACGATGTAAAGAAATCTAACCACAGATGTCCGTAAATTAAGTTATGTGTTATAATGTTAAATGACACAGGGGGAAAAAGTATTGAACACATGAAGAAAGGGAGGTGCAAAAAGGCCTGGAGAGCCAAGACAGTCAGTAATTAGAAAGCAGTCCTGCCCCTTGTCAGTGCAAATTAATATCGGCTGGTTCAGTCCCAACTGATGGCCTATAAAAAGGTGTCACAGAAGAAACATCTCGTGATAAAAGCAAAGAGCTCTCTCAAGACCTTCGCAACCTTATTGTTGCAAAACATACTGACGGCGTTGGTTACAGAAGGATTTCGAAACCTCTGAATGTTCCGGTGAGCGCCGCTGGGGCCGTGATCCGGACGTGGAAAGAACATAATTTCGCCATAAACCGGCCACGACCAGGTGCTCCTTCGCAAGATTTCTGACAGAGGAGTGAACAGAATTATCAGAAGAGTTGTTCAAGAGCCGAGGACCTCTTGTGGACGGCTTCAGAAGGACCTGGGGTTAGCAGGTACAACTGTTTCAAAGAAAACGACAAGTAATGCACTCAGCCGCCGTGACTCACCTGAAACTGACCTTCTTTTGTTTCCACGATGGCCCAGTAATCAGTAATCAGGCCTATTGTTTTCTTAAGTACCTGATTAGCATGTGATTGGCTTGACCAAGGTGTTAACACACTGTGGTAAACCGTTGTGTTAACACCGTGGTCAAGCCAATCGTATGCTAATCAGGTACTTAACAGTGATGAGGGAGGTGCAGCCAGAAAACAACAGGCCTGATTACTGATTACTGGGCCATCATGGAAACTATCAGGTCAGTTTCAGGTGAAACTAGCTAATCAACAGATACTCAGGTAGACTCCTCCCTGAGGGCGGGGCTTAAGCAACACAGAGTAGCTTAAATTTCTGAGTTCTCAGACCATTTTCACAGTTGAGAACGACTTCCGGATGGGAGCCAAACGCCTTGATTCTGAAAACAGCGCCCAGACGACTACGACTGAAACCTTTTCTACGATGGACCGCTCCTGGACGAATGAGGGACGACACCGTATTATAACACATAACTTAATTTATGGACATCTATGGTTAGATTTCTTTGCATGTGTGGGTTGTTACAAACATCTGGTGAAAATTTCAAGTCAATAGCGCCTTTAGAAATATATTCACTGAGAAAAATGGTGACGTGTTCAATACTTTATTTTACGTGCTGTATAAGGTGCACCACTTATACAATATTTAAATTGCCAAGTACTTTGTGACAAATAACTGGACAATATATACAGCTCCATTGCTTAATGTTGTGTCAAACAGATAACAAATATAGCTTCCTTACTAGCTAGGCTTCTTACATGCTCGCTAGCAACTTATTAGAAGAGTTGGATCTCCGAGATTGACGGCTATTCCCATTTTACTTATCTGTGTACACAGTGGTGTCAAAGATAACACAAGTAAACACAAAATGCAGTTTTTAAATGAAGGTTGTTATTCTGGTGGAGTCATGAACCCTGACCTTAACTGAGGCGAGTGAGGCCTGCAGGTCTTTGTTGTTGTGGGGTCTCTGAATGGCTGAAGAAGAACACAATGAAGACTTTGGAGTGGCCTAGTCAGAGTCCTGACCTGAATCCTATTGAGATGCTGTGGCGTGACCTTAAAAAGGCAGTTCATGCTCGAAAACCCTCCAATGTGGCTGAATTACAACAATTCTGCAAAGATGAGTGGGCCAAACTTCCTCCACAGCGCTGTAAAAGACTCACTGCAAGTTATCGCAAACGCTTGGTTGCAGTTGTTGCTGCTAAGGGTGGAGCAACCAGTTATTAGGTTTAGGGGGCGATCACTTTTTCACACAGGGCCATGCAGGTTTGGATTCTGTTTTCCCTTAATAATAACAACCTTCATTTAAAAACTGCATTTTGTGTTTACTTGTGTTATCTTTGACTAATATTTAAATTTGTTTGATGATCTGAAACATTTAAGTGACAAACATGCAAAAAAATAAGAAATCAGGAAGCGGGGCAAACACTTTTGCACACTGCTGTATTTGTTCTTGTACTTCACTTGAATATTTGGATTTCATGCTACTTTACACTTCTACTCTCCTACTTTTCACTTCACTGCGTTTGTCTGACGGCTTCAGTTACTTTACAGATCACAGTGTTTCATCCCCTTCCCGTCCGGTGGAAACCTCGTATCTCCAGGTGTCTGTGACGAGCTGAAGGATGAAGAGTTTCCTTCAGGTGCTGAGGAAACTCTCCTCCTCCTGAAGCTGAATAAACTCTTTAACCCCCCCTCGGATCAGCTGGGAAACGCATCGTCACAGAGCTGAAAACAGGCCGTTTCTCTGAGCTCAGGGAGACTTTTTAGAGATACGTGGTTCTCACGGGACGGCGACGCTGCAAACACGTGATGCTCTTATAGACCATGATGCATTGCTGCAGGTTAAACTGCCCAACAGTATATAAAGCAGTTAAAATGAGCTCGACCTGAAACATCTGCAGCAGTAAAATGCAACACACACATGAACGCAGCAGGAAGATGAATCAGAAACATCAGATATAATAAAACACTGACAGGAAGCGTTTTACTGCACAGGGACGACTCTCACTGTCACACTTTAACTACATTTAGCTGATAATACTTCATACTTTTACTGCAGTGAGGTTTGAATGCAGGACTTTTACTTGTAGTGGAGTATTTTCAAAGTGTGGCGTCAGTACTTTGACTGCAGTAAAGGATGTGAATACTTCCTCCACCGCTGGCTGACGCCTTTGAACAGTTTAGTCTCTGTGGAGACTCTTCTGGCATCTCTTATATGACATTCATCATCTCGTCTTTGGCGTAAGGTCACGAACATTCATTACATTCCCGGCTGTCTCCGATAGAAATCTCAAGGCGGGTTAGAAAAATAAAAACCTGATCCAGCACACGCAATCACGACATCTCCCAGCAGAAACAGACGGGGTTACTGGGACAGAACCGGTTCTCCTGGTAAGGCTTAAGTCCAGCAAGGATCTCGTCGTCCGAAAATCCAGGACGCGGGCTCGGGTCTCCGGCAGTTTCTTGGCCACATCAGCGAAGGCGGCGCCTTCGTTGCAGCAGTCAAGAAGCCCGACTTTCACTGTCACACTTTGACTACATTTAGCTGATAATACTCACATACTTTTACTGCAGTGAGGTTTGAATGCAGGACTTTTACCTGCAGTGGAGTATTTTCACAGAGTGGCGTCAGTGCTTTCACTGCAGTAAAGGATCTGGATACTTCCTCCACCGCTGGCTGACGCCTTTGAACAGTTTAGTCTCTGTGGAGGTGGAGACTCTGGCGTCCACTGTAAAAAATGAGTGATGACAGCGAACAGCTCACAGAAACAAAAGGTGACACGTCACGTTATTGGACTAATATTTAGTGGCGTAAGCAGAGGTGGTCTTCTTCGGGTATAAAACTCTGCTTTGACTTTATCTTCTCACCTGAGTCTGGGTGAGAACAGGGCTGAGCATCCAACCTCAACATCTGTAGCAAGAGATTTCCAAAACTGTCCAAACACTGTTATCAAACAAGTTTCGTGATGTTGTCGACTCGGATCAGATAGTTCCAGACCAGTTTTTAGTTTTAGACTATTTATTTAGTTGCTGCTTGTGTTTCGACACGTAACATCTGAGAACTTTGGTTTCTTTTGTTCAGTGATATAAAGGGTTTTGTTTAATATTTGTCAAAAGGTATTGATAAAGTATTGCGCTGATATCAGCACTAGTTATCAGTGATGGACGGATGAAGGCTGATGGCGCTGCGGGGGCTTTCTCTCTGATGTGAAAAGTTTTAGTCTCATATGTGAGCAATAAAGGAAATGTTGCAACACGTTACAGTAAAATATTTAATAAAAAGCTTAGATATAAAATGTTTTTACTGACATTAAATATCAACGAACCTTCCTGGTGTAGTTTAGTGTCGCTGTGGACTCGTGTTTTAACTTCATGGCTGAGTCACAATGTGATGTGATATTCATTAAATGAGCTGATGACTTTTATTACATTATTACTTGACATCAGGTGGAAACTTCACAGAGTTTAGCTGCTAAACTTTCAAAACGGTCAAACTGAAGCAGCGAGACGTCTGAAGCTCCGGACGTCGTCGGTCACTTGCTTTTCTTTATTTGACACAAAGTCGTGAAACTGTGACACCACAGGAGTGAAACGAGCTTCGGTATCATCCTTCATCTCTACTAGTCACGGGAAACATCCCACTACACCCAGCACCGGGGAAAAAGGCAAAACATTTTCCACACATCAGATAATCTTACAGCATCTCTCATGACATTCATCATCTCGTCTTTGGCGTAAGGTCACGAACATTCATTACATTCCCGGCTGTCTCCGATAGAAATCTCAAGGCGGGTTAGAAAAATAAAAACCTGATCCAGCACACGCAATCACGACATCTCCCAGCAGAAACAGACGGGGTTACTGGGACAGAACCGGTTCTCCTGGTAAGGCTTAAGTCCAGCAAGGATCGTCCGAAAATCCAGGACGTGGGCTCGGGTCTCCGGCAGTTTCTTGGCCACATCAGCGAAGGCGGCGCCTTCGTTGCAGCAGTCAAGAAGTCCGGAGACAATCCTAAAGAGTTAAAATAAAATCCTTTACGACGGTCCAAATCGAGTCCAAATATATTTATATTTTTAAAAAGTCGTGAGGTTACAAGTAAAAGGTCATAATATTTAGAGAATAAAACAGTAATATTTCGGAAATAATGCGATAATTTGAGAAAAACATTTTGAGAATTACGTTGAAAAATGTTTAGAATTAAGTCGACGATAAAGTCGCAGCATTTCGAGATTAAAGTTGTAACATTTTGAGAATAAAGTTGTCGGAGAAAGCTCTCTCTCGTAGTACTTTGACTTCATACTCGTAATATCACAACTATTTTCTTGACATATTAATACTTTATTCTCAAAATATTTTTTAAAAAAAATTTCCACAAAATTATGACTTTTTTTCTAAAATTTCTCAACTTAATTTTCAAAATCTCAGAATTTCCCCCCCGAACAGTTTTTTCCGCCAACACATCGTAAATCTGCCGCCGTCCTTTAATCCTTTAATCCAGGATCTCAAGTCTTTTTAATGTCCAATCCGATGACGATTCAATCCCCTTTAAAAATATATTAAGTCCATTAGACGAAGGTCACGTCCGACTCCGCGACGATATCGTGAAGATTTGTTAAAGTTTGGTCCGTCCGAGCTGCAGGAGCGAAGAAAAACTTCTACATTCAGTTATTTCGCTAAAAAAAAAAAAAATAAATCACGTTTGAAACTTAAAAGATATTTTGAATTTCCTGCGGAACGTCCTGCAGAGGGGCCGGGACCACAGTTTGGGAACCACTCTGCTAATTAGTCTTTACTTTGAGACACGCAGGTTTGAGTCCCGTTCAAGGCACTGAACCCCCCCGCTGGCTCCAGGGGGCGCTGTATCGCTGACACCAAGACACTTTAATGTGACATCATCTCCAGCAGCCGTCGGTCAAAGGTCGGGGGTTCAATTCCCGGGTGTCCAGATCATCGCTGCCGAGGCGCTGCTGAGCAAGGCACTGACCTTTTATTTACAGTTCATGAAGGATTAAGTGAGGAATCCGATGACTGAGTGCAAACTGGATAATAAAGTCATCTTCATCTTTAGGAGGCTTACAGGCCGGAAGGTAACGTCTGTCCGCAGACGCCGAGTTTGTTGTTCGGAGGTCAAAGCGGAGACGAGTCGACTTTCTGAGGGTTTGCGGGTCGAATCGGAGGAGCAGGAGGTCGTCTGCAGAGGCACAAAGCAACAGTTGCTGTTTTAAGGTTTCACTTTAAGGTTTTCACTTTTGTTTCCATCATTAGTAGAAAACGACTTTGCCCCTTTTTTTTTAAATTATTAATAAGAATAAATAACAAAAAAGAGCCTGAAAACAAATTAGACGACTAAAGAGGTCGACTGTGGGAGCGTTTTCTGTCAAAACAAACAAGAAAATTCATCGCCTTAAATTTATTATTTAATCATAAGAAACTGTATCTTAATTAGAGCTGCAACGATTAGTCAATCGACAGAACATTAATTAGCGACTACTTTGATAATCGATTTTAATCATTTTTGATGGTTTCGGCTTCTCGAATGTGAGAATTTGTCTTCCTGTTCAGCCGAACTCCTGCCTGGAAATACTGTCCACTGTGTGATGTTACGTATATATAACATAAATCATGTATATTAACTCTGTAAACTGGGTCTTACTACCAAGTTGTACTGAAAACATTAAAGTAAAGTGACACAATATTTTTGACATTATTCGCCCCATCTTCATTTCTGGTTTCTGCACAGAAATTATGTTAAAAATAAATAAATAAATAAATTCCTGACTTTCCAAAATGTCTTTACTTTCAAGTAATGTGACTTTCAAACAAGTCCGCGAGGGTCTGAATCTCTACTTAGTGGGACAGTCGTACCTGTTGGGACCGGCTGCAGGTGCGACGGCTCTGTGTTGTGGCGGTTTGGTGTTGGAGGTGTAGCCGGGTGAGGGGAGGTGGGGTGGGACGGCGGGACCAAAAGGCGGGCTTTACGGGCACCACGGGCTTGGATGGGACAGAGACCTGAAGAGAGAATCATGGGAAAAAATATGAATCTCAGCGAAACAGAAAGTTGCTACGTGAGTGTTGACAATAAAGCTTTTACTCTCTTTCACTCACCTCGTGTCACAGCAACACAAACACCAGTTATCGCGTTAAACTAAAAGACCAGTTCCACCGCAGGTTTACAGTTTGTGTTAATTTTCAGTTTCATTAACACTTCATTCAGTTATCGCAGAAAAGGTTTCAGTCGTGGTCGTCTGGACGCTGTTTTCAGAATCAAGACGTTTCGGCTCCCATCCGGAAGTCATTCTCAATTGTGAAAAAATGGTCTGAGAACTCAGAAATTTAAGCTACTCTGTGTTGCTTAAGCCCCGCCCTCAGGGAGGAGTCTACCTGAGTATCTGTTGATTAGCTAGTTTCACCTGAAACTGACCTAATTGTTTCCATGATGGCCCAGTAATCAGTAATCAGGCCTGTTGTTTTCTGGCTGCACCTCCCTCATCACTGTTAAGTACCTGATTAGCATATGATTGGCTTGACCACGGTGTTAATACGCTGTGGTAAACTTTGGGCAGGTTGAATCTCAGACCACCATTTCTGTTCAAAGAGGGGTTTTCTTTTTTCACAAAAATGGCTTCCTTGACTCCTCTTTCAAACCAACTCTTCTCTCTGCTTAGACTCTTCACCTCGCTGTCTTCAAACGTGCGGTTTGTAGCTTTTAGACGCAAACGCACGGCGCTCTGCAACCCCGAGTTAGCGTGTCGTCTGTGCTGATAAAGTCTTTTGTGAAGCGGCCGTTTGGTCTCACCTGTGTACCGTTCTTTGCAGTTTTCCTCACTGCACTGAATGGAGTAGACTACATTGCTCAGGTAGACTCCTCCCTGAGGGCGGGGCTTAAGCAACACAGAGTAGCTTAAATTTCTAGTTCCCGTCCCATTTCTTCACAATTGAGAATGACTTCCGGATGGGAGCCGAAACGTCTCGATTCTGAAAACAGCGTCCAGACGACCACGACTGAAACCTTTTCTACGATGGACCGCTCCTGGACGAATGAGGGACTACTTCATTCAGTTATTCAAATTTAGAAAACCACATCAGTTCATTTATCATTCGAGCGCCGTGCTGTCTCCACGGAGTATCACACTCGCCACGCCGCCGCTTCTGTTAACAGAAATGCTGTTTTATCGCTTTTAATCTGCCGTCAACGAAACTCAACAGTTCTCGCAAACCGTGTTTCAAATCAGAAGCCTTTCAGCTGTTCAGAAAGCTTTTACGAGGAAACGTTTAATGAGAAACATCTGCAGGGACTGATTTCCGCTGCTGGTAGCAAAAGAAAAAGCAGCAAAGCAGAAGTGGAGGGATTAGTGAATAAAAACAGAACGATTTGAGCCGAGTGTTGAGTATGACACGACTCTGTCATCGCACTGAGTTAGTGCTGAATTAGACTGAATTTATCAGGTAAGACATTATAGTACAGGTGATTCCATCGCCCTCAGTGTTAATGTAAAGCCAGCATCCGGGACGCCCCGATGTTCGTTTCTGTTCCTGAACGCCCCACGTTGGGTATCATGTAGTCTGATCAAAGCATTCACGTCCAATCAATCACCTCCCATCAAACCACATCTCCATGACCCTCATTGGCTCCCGATTCAACCAGTAAAATCAGTCCATCTCATCACGATTCACCAATCAGAAACAAAGATTACAGCGATCGATCACGGCAGAATTACACGTCACCTTCTCATCGCTTCTTTCAGTGTGCAGCGCTATCAGATTCTTTCTACGTGCTAAGCGCATGCGAGCGACATGCTAACAGCTGCCTGCATGCAGGCGTGGTGTACCTGTCCAGGTGTGACGGGGTCAGGGGGGAGGGGCTTGTTGGGTGGAGCTGGTCGGCTCACCAGCAGCTGGAAGGTTAGTGAGGAGGAAGAGAGAAGAGCGGAGCTTCAGTACCAGACAGATGAGAAGATGTTTTACACTTACAGCACGCTGCGAGGATTTCAGCTTTTCTTTTACGTTCTCCAGTTGCTTTTCCTGCTAATTTAAAAATATCCTTAAACTATTATTATTATTATTATTATTATTATTATTATTATTATTATTAGTGTGGCATGCAGACAGAAACAGAACGGAACATTAAAAGGCAAGGAAAATGTAAAAACAGAAAGAGCAACAATCAAATCGTGCTGTAAAGTGCCGGTCAGACCAGCATTAATCCGTGAAATTTCAGACTGAAATCAGTGGATCCACTCGTGGAGCTGAAGTAAATCCTCACAGTGCTGACAGAGAGCCAGAGAAGCTACTGAATTAGCTGTGTGTCAGTGGTTAGCTAGCTGGCAAGCTAGCTGGAATGAGCAGAACCACCCGTGAACTGAAGCTACTCACAGGATCTAAAACGATTAGTCAAAAAGATTCATTGACCGCGATTTCAATAATTAATTAAGAGTTGAAGTCACTGGTTTAAACTTCTCAAATGTTTTTTTTCCCCCCAGTCTTCGGTTGGATCAGGTTCGGACAGAACAAGCAACTTTAAGATGTTACCTTGGACTCATTAATCGTTAATAATCAGCAGATTAATCAATAATGAAAAAGATAGTTTGAACCACTGCACTTAAAAGGTCAAATGCATCCACCGCTGAAAACAGTCTGAAGTGCGAGCAGCTTTGAGGAAACTACTGAGCCTTTTTTAAAATGAAACTACAGATCTGTGTTTTTAAAGATTCACGTCTTCAGCAGGAACCAACGGGCTCACAGCTGAGCGCCGCAGACAGGAAGTCAGACGGCGCTGAGAGACGGAGCGACGCGTTGCTGGTTTGAGTCCGAACGTGAGATCTGTGAACAGTAAGAAAACCACGAGACCGATATTAAGCCTGTTTCACAACGACCATTTTCACTGTACCGGTTTCTGGTGTGACCGGCACCGATTGGTCTTTGGGACGTTACTTTGCTCCTCCAACCAGCAGGCGGAGCTGCAGCCTGCAACAGAACCAGCCTGATCTCTGCACAGACACAAACACAGGACGCACAGTAACACTACACACTACAGGCAGCGGTGACTGTACCTGGTTGGGGGGTCGGGGGCAGAGGCTTGCTGGGGGCCGGTCGCTGTGTTGGAGCAGCAGAAATCAAAGTGAGAAGAGCAGCAGATCAGTGTCAGAGGTTTCTGTTTCTTTTTGTGTCGCGCTGTTTGATCTTCGGGGGAAACTGATCGATATCGAGCAGGTGAGCCGCGGAGTTACGGGGACAGTTCCGATTTTTCAGGTAAGTTATTTACCGGACTACGGACGGACACCGTGGCCAGGACAACGTGAACAGCAGCAACGGTGTAACGCCACGTTTCGTGCTGCGTTTCATCAAATGAATCAAAATGTTCCTGACACAGAGAGCCAAACATCAGTTCTACACTGAATCCTGCCGAGGACGGTTACGTCTTCTGCTCTCAGGTATAACTGTCGCATCTTAAGTGAAAAAATCCGAACGATACCTTTAATTTTAGACACCGACCACATCAATAAATATTTTCACTATAAGCCTGCTGGTCTTCACAGGTCCAGTCCACTCCTAGTATCGGAGAACTGATCTCAGAAATGATCTGCAGAACCTAATCGGGTCTGGCAGGGTCCTGATGTGTAGCCGCAGATCTCAGGTCTGTGGGTCAGTATGTCTAATACCCGAATGGATCCAGGGTGACTCCACGTGGCTGAACCCAGACGTCCACCTCTGGACCGCGATGCGTTCACTGTCAGCGCGTCACGTCTGCGAGGGCGCAGGGCGGCGAGGGGATGAAGCGAGCTTTGAGATACTGATAGCGACAACTTGTGGATATTCTGTGTATCAGACGTCACTACATGTCTTCAAAAATAAATATGGTACCTATTAATATTATTATTATTATTTTACATCTCATATCCATATCGGAGTGCATTATGGGTACATTTCTGAGCGAAGTCTGGTGATGTCATCACAGCAAGCGGACTCTCTGGAAGCAGAAAGTCCGCCTGAGGACTTGGACAGACCGAGGCAGACTCGGACTTCACGGGAACTCGTGGCTCGGATCTCATGGTGCATCATCATCATCATCATCATCATGACGACAGGAGAAAAATGAAAATTCAGGAGAAACGGAGGCGCTCTTTGCCGACACGAGGAACAAGTCGAAAGAACAGAAACACAAAGAGGTAAAACTAAACGGCACATCGGATTTGATGCAAAGACGAGTAAAGAGTTTGTTGAGCGTTTGCTCAGTGTTTTTGACAGGTTCTGACGGTCTCTTTCAGATCAGGTCCAGAGGTTTGGACCCGTGAAGACCTCCACTCACACAGATCATGCACAGCCGGACCAGGACAACAGTGACTGCGCGAGAACGACGACGACGACACAGAAACGCTGATCAGACAGGAGTATAAACTGTTGGTTAGCAGCAGCGACACACGAAGCACATCAGCACAGATGTTAACACCTCCAGGTGTGGTCAGGTGAGGTTACCTGCGGTGGGGGTTTTAGGGCGGGGTCAGGGGGGAGTGGCTTAGTGGGAGGAGCGGGTCTGTCACGAACCTGATAGGAGAGAAAACAGGAAGCAGAGGCAGAGTGACAGCTGATACATGCACTGGAGAAGAGCGTCTACCAGAGGTCAAAGGTCAAACAAGCAGGCGTGTTAATGTGAGGGGGAAAGAACAGCTGTGATATTATGTCACTTCCTTCTACTTTTCCTTTCACAATAAATCCGCGTTGAAAGATGTTTTCTTTTATCATAATAGTTCACAAATTTCAAAATGCTCTTCGGACGGTTTCCATGAAAAGAAGAATCCGTATAAAAAGAGGCGCTGAGGTTCAGGAACCACTGCTGCAGAGAGCCGCAGTGAAACCAGAACTTCAGGTTCCTGTTCCAGGAATCTAACATTGTTGTTTATTTAATATTTCTTTCTTTAGCGGCCTTTAGCAAACACCATTTCCATAAGCCCACGCCGATTTGATATATGGCACCGCACCTCGTTATGCAGAAGAATTCAGAAAACAGGCCTGTGGGAGTCTGGCTGGGGGGGTGGAGTCAGTGGCGGTGAGGTTGCTACGGTTACCTCTTTGTGGGGCACGGTCAGCGGGATGTCAGTCGGTGGGTTCAGGTGGTATCTCAGAGGTCGGACCTGCTCTCCGTTCCTGCCGTCCACCCGCTCCATCACCGGCGTCCTGGCGAGGTGTTCAATTAAAAAGGCTGATGAAGCAGCTAGAAAACTCTGTCATCGTCCCACAGCTAACGTCATAAACAGGCTCCTAATATTACCACATTATTCTTCAGGAAAAGAGAACAGAGGAACAAGTGTAATATATTTAACGAGGCTTAACTTTAGACGTCTACTAAGTATGTAAGTACATTTACTGAAGCACTGTACTTAAGTACAATTTGAGGTATTTGTACTTTACTTGGGTAAATGCTACTTCACGCTTTTACTTTACTATTTATTTGACCACATTAGCTCCTTTGCAGATTGTGATTAATGCAAAATATAATCGGGGGCGGCTGTGGCTCAGTCAGTCCGCTGATCGCAGGGTCACGGCGGTTCGATCCCCACCTCCTCCCGTCCTGAACCCCAAACTGCTCCCGACGGTTGGCCAGCAGCCTGCGGCTCGAGCAGCAAAAACCTCGTAAAGCACTTTGGATAAAAGCGCTGTTTAACCGTAGCCATTTACCATTTATATACAGTCATTAACGTGAGCTCCACCGTCACCTGCCGCAACATTAAAGCGGCGAACACACGAATGCAGCGATAATTATAATCCAGTAATATATATCATTCTGCGTAATGAGTACTTTTACTTTGTATTATTTCTACACTGTGGTGTTGGTACTTTTACTGAGTGCTTCTTCCCCCGCCGTGTGTGTCAGGATCTGGGAGGATCGCCACCGAAACTATTTCCTGCTGTTCACTTTAACGACCAAACAGCTAAACTGGTGGAAGATACAGCACAGGTCTATAAAGGTCATCACAGCCACAACACTAAATAATAACTAACACATCACATCACATAAACACAGCAGTTACAGCTGTTTGCTGCTCAGCAAGCAGTCGATGGGTTAACATGAGGAGTTCAGGGTCTGCATTACAGGCTGGAACAGGTAGTAAACAGGTAGAAGAATTTCATCCTCCGATTAAAAATGACTTGAAGCAGAAACAGTTGTTTGTCTGTCGGCCGATCACACATCAGCACAAAGACGTGTAGGAGAGACTAAACTACAACGACCTGCCCAGCAAACAGACTTAAAGCTGCACCTGTGCATTCTCCGTTTAAGCTTTAAGGACTTCATTACCCAGAGACCTCTCTGGCCCGACCAGCGTTTATCCATCTTATTTCCTCAGTGACTTCCGGACAGTCGGCACGTCCTAGAATACAGATTCGTACCACGGCCAGGTGACTGGCTGACTGTGAGACTACAGGAGCGGTGAAATCTGGATCGGTGCAGCTTTCAGTTCTGAGGTGCAGGTGTGATCAGATCTGAGATGACAGTCGGTGAGGTGAAGATTTAAAATATAATTAGATTTAAATTGCTAACATTTAAAGTCTGTCAGACATTTAAAAACTCCACCTCTCTGACTCTACGGGGACAGACTACAGACCAGGACCCAGCAGGTCCCGGCTGGACCAGCAGTACCTGGAGACGTGGGCGGGGTCGAACTCCAAACCCAACATCTCACAGTGAGTCACACTGCATCGTGGGTAAGAAAAGCAGAATCAGACTCGAGAGAAGCTCTAACGCTTTCTTACCAAATCCTCATTTAGCATTTATTAGCTTCATCTGAACAGTTATTAAATACAATATTAATTAATATTAATATTAAAACTTATAACACACTTAAACACATAATGTCGCTTTCAGCAGATATAAGGACGCCTTTTATCAACTACTGCACACCTTGTAGTAATTTTACAATTAACAAAATGTGGAATAAAGCCTTATTAGCTGGTCATTAGTAATTATTAAGGCCACTGTTGGGGAAAACAGTCACAATGGCTTGTCACGATATTTTGAGAAAAGCTGTAATTTTATAGGAGAAAGTCACGGTATTTCAAGAAAAAGTCGTAATTTCACCAAATAAAGTCAGAATTTTCTGAAAAAACAACAAACAGTTGAAATAACTAAAAACTGAAGTCATTCTTTTACAAAAAAGTTGTAATATTACAAGAATTAAGTCAAAAGTTTACAAAAATGTAATATTTTAAGAATACAATCCTAATTTTATGAGAATAAAAAGTAATTTATAATAAATGAATGCGTAACCAATTATAATGTATTAACATACTAGCATATAATAATTTTAGTGCGTTATAAAGAATTCATTAACTGATTATAGAAATGTAAACACATATGATGATATATATTTACAACTATGTTACACTGTGTTGTCAAACATTCGTTAACCGTGCTAATTATTAACGAATATATTCATAAAGAAGTGTCCTTTTATCTGCCGCAAACTACTAATACAGTGTGTATTATAGCGTAGTGTTATAAACCATTTATTCATGTTTTATAGGCTGCTTATAAAATAAAGACGATGTATTATTTTCATTACTTAAAAAATAACAAAATCCTGAATTTACTGATTGCACACACACACACACACACACATTACCGGTTGTGTTGCCGAGCTTTATGAAACGGGCTGTTGGGTCCCAGACAGAAGAGACTCTGACGGAAACGAGGGAAGCGCAGCGCGAGGAAGAGGAGGACCACGGGCAGGATGAAGAGGAAGATGACGAGCAGAGCCACTCGGACCGGATCAGACTCTGAACAGAGAGAGAGAGGGGGACGGGGTTAACCGGAGAGAGGGCGCACGCCGGTCTTATTCATACAGTATTTCTCAGCGCGTGGTACCTCGAGCAGCTCTGGCCGGCCCGCTGTCCACGCTGCCTCCGTGACCGGAGTACCTGCAGTCAGGCGGAGCCCAGCCCACATCGCAGTGACAGTTCTTATTACTGTTACACACCTGAAACACGAAAGCACAGCAGGTTACTGACACAGCCGCACGGTCTGAAAAGTCCCACTTCAACTGTAGAAACCTCAGCTCCCATAATGCAGCATGTACTTATTGCCTCTGGTTCTGCTCTCGTTCCCGTTGTTTCCCACCCGCTGTCGGGACGAGTTCGTGGTACTGTCAACCAGTAAAAAATAAAAGTGTTCTGAAGAACCACAACACGTCACGTACACAAACCCTTCGATTCAATTCATGTAAACGTGAAAGAATCAATATTAATGGCACTTCATAACAGAGCTCCCAGGATGCAGGGTTACTTGTGGTTCCTAGAGTCTCCAAAAGTAGACCGGGAGCCAGAGCCTTCAGGTATCAAGCTCCTCTCCTGTGGAACCAGGTCCCAGTTTGGGTTCGGGAGGCAGACACCATCTCCACATTTAAGAGCAGGCTTAAGACTTTCCTCTGTGATAAAGCTTATAGTTAGGGCTGGCTCAGGTGAGTCCTGAACCATCCCTTAGTTATGCTGCTATAGGCCTAGACTGCCGGGAGACTTCCCATGATGCACCTCTTTCCTCTCTCCTTCTCTCCCTCTCCGTCTGTGTGCATTTTTATCCCATTACTGCATGTTGCTAACTCGACATCTTCTTTCTCCCGTAGTTCTGTGCTTTCTCGTCTCTCTCCTCTCTCCTTCTGTCGCTTTCAGCAGGTATTTCTGCCTCCAGAGCTGCAGAGTCTGGATCTGTGGTTGTGGGCCGCCTGCTGCCCCCGTGTTCCTGCAGAGTCTGGATCTGTGGTTGTGGGCCACCTGCCGCCCCCGTGTTCCTGCAGAGTCTGGATCTGTGGTCGTGGGCCACCTGCTGCCCCCGTGTTCCTGCAGAGTCTGGATCTGTGGTTGTGGGCCGCCTGCTGCCCCCGTGTTCCTGCAGAGTCTGGATCTGTGGTTGTCGACAGCTGCTGCTACAGTTGTTGTTATTGGCTCTGTTACTGATGCTGACATTATTACTCCTATAGCTGTCATTCCTATTATTACTAATTTATTAATATTAACACTATAATTACATTTCTACTATTTAAAAAAAAATAATTCTACGTGGTCTTTGCATTGTGCCTCCCTCTCTCCCAAAACATCTCTCTCTCTCTCTGATGGCCGCCCACCATTGAGTCTGGTTCTGCTCGAGGTTTCTGCCTCTTAAAAGGAAGTTTTTCCTTGCCACTGTGGCCAAGTGCTCATGGTGGGATTTGGTGGGAAATAACATTATAAAGAGTTCGGTCTAGACCTGCTCTGTAGGAAAAGTGCAATGAGATAACTTCTGTTATGAATTGGCGCTGTATAAAATAAAATTGAACTGAACAGAGCAGACACGCCCTGCTGCCCCGTGTTCCTGCAGAGTCTGGATCTGTGGTTGTGGGCCACCTGCCGCCCCGTGTTCCTGCAGAGTCTGGATCTGTGGTTGTGGGCCACCTGCTGCCCCCGTGTTCCTGCAGAGTCTGGATCTGTGGTTGTGGGCCACCTGCTGCCCCGTGTTCCTGCAGAGTCTGGATCTGTGGTTGTCGACAGCTGCTGCTACAGTTGTTGTTATTGGCTCTGTTACTGATGCTGACATTATTACTCCTATAGCTGTCATTCCTATTATTACTAATTTATTAATATTAACACTATAATTACATTTCTACTATTTAAAAAAATAATTCTACGTGGTCTTTGCATTGTGCCTCCTCTCTCCCAAAACATCTCTCTCTCTCTCTGATGGCCGCCCACCATTGAGTCTGGTTCTGCTCGAGGTTTCTGCCTCTTAAAAGGAAGTTTTCCTTGCCACTGTGGCCAAGTGCTCATGGTGGGATTTGGTGGGAAATAACATTATAAAGAGTTCGGTCTAGACCTGCTCTGTAGGAAAAGTGCAATGAGATAACTTCTGTTATGAATTGGCGCTGTATAAATAAAATTGAACTGAACAGAGCAGACACGCCCTGCTGCCCCGTGTTCCTGCAGAGTCTGGATCTGTGGTTGTGGGCCACCTGCCGCCCCGTGTTCCTGCAGAGTCTGGATCTGTGGTTGTGGGCCACCTGCTGCCCCGTGTTCCTGCAGAGTCTGGATCTGTGGTTGTGGGCCGCCTGCTGCCCCGTGTTCCTGCAGAGTCTGGATCTGTGGTTGTCGACAGCTGCTGCTACAGTTGTTGTTATTGGCTCTGTTACTGATGCTGACATTATTACTCCTATAGCTGTCATTCCTATTATTACTAATTTATTAATATTAACACTATAATTACATTTCTACTATTTAAAAAAAAATAATTCTACGTGGTCTTTGCATTGTGCCTCCCTCTCTCCCAAAACATCTCTCTCTCTCTCTGATGGCCGCCCACCATTGAGTCTGGTTCTGCTCGAGGTTTCTGCCTCTTAAAAGGAAGTTTTTCCTTGCCACTGTGGCCAAGTGCTCATGGTGGGATTTGGTGGGAAATAACATTATAAAGAGTTCGGTCTAGACCTGCTCTGTAGGAAAAGTGCAATGAGATAACTTCTGTTATGAATTGGCGCTGTATAAATAAAATTGAACTGAACAGAGCAGACACGTCCTGCTGCCGTCTGTTTAACGACGTATATCCGAAACGCCATGGTTTGTAAAATACACAAGAGCCTTGAAACCAAAGACTCACAAGCGCCAGGTTAACGACAGGTCAACAAAGGTCATCTGACCTGGGTTCAGCGTCCTGCTTCCTGCTCCTTAGTAAAAAATCCTATTCTCTCTCTTCCCTCCTAGCAGTCTCTAATCAGTCAGATTTAGTTTGTGTTGCTCAAAGTACTGAAAAATAACCTTCACGTGTTACTTTAAATTACTGACCCTTTAACAGAAACTCAGAGACATTTAATGTAGTTTTCTCTTTGGAGAAAAAGTGCAACATGGGACAAAAGTGGTGCCCATTCTGATGCCCAGACAGCAGGTCTGAACACAGGGGACAGGTGTGGTGTACCTGCTCATATTTTGTAAGGCTGGTGATGTCACCACAAGCATCCCACAGACCTGGCTGGATGACAGCGAAGGCAATTCTGAACAAGGACAAATGTTATCTTTGTGTATTCTGCTGAACAATCTGCTCCCTCAAAACTTTATATTTAGCGTTCGACTGACCTATAACTATAAAATGTGTCATGTGACAAAGTTCTCGCAACCCAGAACTTTTCTCATCTTACACTTTCTTGCCAAAGTATAACTGACCCTTATAGCCGTCCTCCACTCACCCCGTGACCGTTACACTTCCTGTGGCATTCGTCCACACCGAACACCGACACGTCCTGACACTTCTGGTTCAAACAGGCCTAAAACACAAAAGCACTTTAAAATAAATCTTTAATTTAACTTTTCCATGAACAAAGAATAGAGAATATTTACAGCATCTAGATGATCAAAGATAATTCGTGTCAAACTGAGATGTTCCATGACACTGCTGTCCAACTTTAAAGCGCTGTTGTGTTCAATATTTATTTTTTCTCTTCATACTTGATTTTACAGATAGGGGACATTGTTCAGTTCTTTCTGAAACCTAAGCTCTATTGGTTCCTCCAGGCCTGCGGGGGTGCTGTCTGACCTTGCCGGGGCCGCAGGCGGTGCCCTGGGCCACAGTGGCGGGTCCGACACGTCGTCGCCCAAGTGGAAGAAGGTTCCTCTGCAGACCAGGTCGCTGTGGTTGAAGCGCACCGTGGTGGTGAGGATCTCTGCGTTGGTGCCCAGCAGGGGGCGCTCCCTCCCTCCCTGACACTGGATCCTGCCGCAGTGGACGTCACTGCAACACAGCGGCATCACAGGATTTAGACACAGCCACTGACGAAACGAACGTAAAAAACACACGCAGCAGGCAGACAGGCACTTTAACGGCCTGTGTACTCACGAGTTTCCACAGGGGACGTAGGAGCCGTTGGTCAGCTGACCACAGTTTCCATATTTGTTTCCCTGTTTGTTGACTGACGAGAAACAGACGGCTGGAGCGCTGGTGGCATCTGAGACAGACAGACAGAGACACAGGTGAACTGGTTTTAGACCAGAACTGGCTTTGGGTCAGTGTGAACTGATTAATCAGAGCTGCTTAACAAATCGGGCTTGGTGTAAACTGGTTTAGGCTCAGTATAAACTTACTGGACCAGTGTAAACTGGTTTAGGATATGTATGTAATAAGTGAACTAGTATAAATTGATCTTGGCTCGGTGTAAACTGTTTTTTGGCACCGTATTAAAAGGGTTTTAGCTCGACATATGGTCCAGTGTAAACAGGTTTTTTGCTCAATATAAACAGCTCAGTATAAACTGGTTTTGGTTCTGTATTAACTGCTGAGTATAAACACGTTTTGACTCAGTATAAACTAGTCTTAGTTCCATATAACCGGGTTTAGGTCCATTGTAAACTTGTTACGGTTCAGTATAAACTAACAGGACCAGTATGAACTAGTTTAAGAGCAGTGTAAACTGGTTTAGCCTACGTATAAACTGCTTTCTGTTCTGTAGAAAATGGTTTAGGCTCAGCATAAACTGGTTTTAGCTGTAGTTGGACCAGTATAAACTGGTGTCTTACTGGGTCCCCACAGCATCTGGCACTGTGTGTGCATGCTGGCGCAGACTCCTCCGTAGCAGTAGGAGGCGCTGTCCTCGCAGGGCTCTCCGTTCTGCAGGAAGACGTTGGGGGGGCAGTGAGGGGAGGAGCCTGTGCAGAACTCTGGGAGGTCACACTCTCCGAGCGGCTCGCGACACACCAAACCTGCCGCCCGCAACTGAGGAAGGAGGGGGGGGGTTGCATTTAAACAGAGTTTGACAGAAACATTAACATCACGTGTCCGAGTGCGTCGGGTCAGGCTGACCTTGCAGTCGTGGCAGCAGATGCCGTCAGACGAGCACTGAGCTCCGGGAACCAGCTGACAGGTGGAGGCGTTACAGCAGGGGTCCTCACACTCCTGACCAATCAGAGCACAGCAACACATCAACAGGACGAACAACACGTAAGACGCCTCTCATACAGAAGAAACATGCGTGACCTGTCTCCACAAGGAATCTGATTGGACAGTTTTATATTATTACAGTATTAACTCAGTGTTGTTATTTCTACTAACGCCTGAAAAAACAGCAGGTAGACAGGTAGACAGGTGAGTACCTCCCGCAGGCCGCAGTCACACTCCTCTCCTCTCTCCACGTACAGGTTTCCACAGCGAGGTCCTCCCAGCAGACGGTCCGGCTGCGGTACGTTGAACAGACACATACCGCCGCCGTGCAGCAGGCTGACGGACAGATCTGCAGCGCTGCAGCTGCTGAACTGCTGACCCGGCATGAACCTGAGGGTCAGAGGTCACAGGTGTTAAGAGAGCTGAATACGGCAGCCCACGGTACTGCAACTAAAACAGCAGCGGTGGAAGAAGTATTCAGACCCTTTACTTAAGTAAAAGTACCAATACCAGAATGTAAAAATACTTTATTACAAGTAAAAGTCCTGCATTCTGCTTAAGTGAAAGTACTGAAGTATCATCAGCAAAATGTAGTTAAAGTATCAACGGAAAAGTTCTGGTTCTGCAGTAAAACGTCTCCTGTGACTGATTCTGATTCTTTCTGACATTATTAGATTATTAATACTGAAGCATCAACGTTAGAGCAGCGTTTTACTGTTGTAGCTGCTCGAGGTGGAGCTAGTTAGCTAGTTTTAATATATACAGTTAGCTAGTTTCAACTGCTTTATATACAGTTAGCTAGTTTTAGCTACTTTATATACAGTTAGCTAGTTTTAACTGCTTTGTATACAGTTAGCTAGTTTTAACTACTTTATATACAGTTAGCTAGTTTTAACTGCTTTGTATACAGTTAGCTAGTTTTATCTGCTTTATATACAGTTAGCTAGTTTTAACTGCTTTATACTGTTAGCTAGTTTTAGCTGCTTTATATACAGTCAGCTAGTTTTAACTGCTTTATATACAGTCAGCTAGTTTCAACTGCTTTATGTACAGTTAGCTAGTTTTAACTGCTTTATATACAGTTAGCTAGTTTTAACTGCTTTATATACAGTCAGCTAGTTTTAACTGCTTTATATACAGTTAGCTAGTTTTAACTGCTTTATACTGTTAGCTAGTTTTAGCTGCTTTATATACAGTCAGCTAGTTTTAACTGCTTTATATACAGTTAGCTAGTTTTAACTACTTTATATACAGACGGTGTCGTCCCTCATTCGTCCAGGAGTGTTTCATCGTAGAAAAGGTTTCAGTCGTAGTCGTCTGGACACTGTTTTCAGAATCAAGACGTTTCGGCTCCCATCCGGAAGTCATTCTCAATTTCTTATACATTATACATTTTTTATTCCCACTTTATATACAGTTAGCTAGTTTTAACTGCTTTATATACATTTAGCTAGTTTTAGTTGCTTTATATTCAGTTAGCTAGTTTTAGCTGCTTTATATTCAGTTAGCTAGTTTAGTCCAGTGGTTCCCAACCTAGGGGTCGGCCCCTCCAAAGGGTCACCAGATAAATCTGAGGGGCCGTGAGATGAGAGACACTAAAACATGTGACAAGGGGCCCCAAGTAGACTTTCTGTAAAAGGGTCACAAGACAGAAAGGTTGGAAACCAGTGGTTTAATCTCGAACAATGCATTTTATAAGCTTACCATATTTGTTTTGTGTATAAAATCTTATCTGGAAAGCAATTAGTTACTACAGCTAGCTGTACAGGAGACGGTGAAATGACCAACAAAGACGAGACTGTTTGCGACTTTGTAAAAAGCAGATGTGTTTCTCCACAACCACTGAACAAATCTGAGGACTCAGCTGCTGCAACCCAAGTGAGGCAGTCGACTTCTCACCACACTCATCCTCGGGGGTGACAGAAGCTCATGAATTTATATAAACACATGGAATTACATGTTAGTTCGAACTTGACTTTCTGATGAAGTGACAGCCGGGGCCGTACCCGGCGACTACGTCAAATATTCTGGTACTGACCCGGTTGAGGGTTCCATGATGCATCCTCCGAGCCGCGGTTCGTTCTGACAGGAGCAGCGGCGCTCGGCGGTGTCGTGACTCATCCCCAAGTTGTGACCGAGTTCATGAGCTACAGTGGAGGCGACGCCCAACACACTGACCAGGTGGTCCTGAGAGAGAGACAGGTTTTTAGACTGGCTCACTTCCTGGTTTCAGTTCATTTCTACGGAAATCACCTCGTAGAGACTTGAAGAATTAAAAAAAAAAGAGTTGTGAAGTGGGATGTATGTTTATCACATTCTGTTTTCCCATTTAAACATTTTCTCAAATGATCTGAATGTTTATGTTCTGACCACCAGTTTGAATTATTTACACTTTGTTTCTGACAAATTCCACCAAACTGAGGTTTTTCCGTCAGTTTGGTGGACGCCTCTAAATACTACAGTACCCATGAACCTCAGCTGCCGTTGCCATGGAGAAGAAGCCAGTCAGATGTGGGAATCAGAGCTGAAGCCATTTTAAAATGCTAAACAAAATGTGGCGTCATAGTTGCTGAATTCCCCCCCAAAATTCAGTTTTGTCAACACTGTAATCTTTACCGGAGCACGTAGCAGGATTTTAAGCTCTGTGACTGGATGTTAATTAGTGAAATGCACCTTGGGAGTTGTAGGAGACCTCTCTCAGGCTCTCACCGGCTTCTTGTACCTTTGACTATTTATCAAAGAACCAGTTGTTCATCTTTAGCTCAGCGGGAGAGTTTAGTGCTGATGCAAACTGTAAAAGTGCTCCAACTGTCAGACACCAATACTGTCTCCGGGAAAAATGAATGGGAACTCAAAATACGTCCTCGCACTTCACAGCTCTATAAACAGAAGAAAGCTCGATTAATGCGACCGGTTCCCCTGCACACCGAATATCGTACATGGAGACAGTGACAGTAACTTCTGCTGGATTTAAACCCACGACATCACACTGCACAGTCTCCGCCTCAGCTGTTTCCTGGCTATAAAACAAAGCAGCGTGCGCTCACCACGTTGACTCCACCCGACCGGTCTCTGGAGCACATGGACGACTGCGACGCCATCCCCACTGTGGTGCCATCAAAGAACCCCCTGCAAAATAACAATGAACCTGTGACATCATAATCGATCACAATCCGAAGCTTTTATTCCGCTAAACGCCGCTGTCCTCCTACATGACGAGCTGGGCGTTGTCGTGGCGAAGGCGCGGCAGCAGCTCTCTGGTCCTCCACTCCAGGAAGTTGTTGAGGGTGTCGGTGGGACTCTTCTCCACCCGGATCTTATCGCGGTCGCTCCAGATCTCCAGACCGGTCAGCGCTACCCGGACGTTCAGAGGACGGTAGAACTGAAACAGACAGAGAAGGGAGACGGCTCGGTTCTTCTTCTACAGCAGATTCACACGGTTCGCGGTTACGGGGAGGTCAGAGGTCGCGGCTCTCACCCAGTCCACCTGGTTGGCCACGTCCAGCATGCGGTAGATGATGGTCTTATTGTTCTTCTGGTAATTCAGAAACTGCGAAAAACACAAACGTTTAAATTCAAATACACAGCGAGTCATTAAGAGGCGATGCCAGTTCTGCAGTTTCTGTCATTTAGGTGATTTTGAATTAAATGAACTGCCGCCATCTTGTGTCAAAAGGACATTACTGCAGAAAAACACTAAGCAAAGCAAAGAAACATTTCCTAGTTCCAGTCTCACGAGTGACTCAGATTTTCTCTGTTTTCCATCACAGTAAACTGAACATCTTTGGATTTGGACAAAACGAGATTTTTTTTGTTGCTGTTTTACGATTAAAGGTGAACTCCAGTGATTTTCCACATCAGTGTGTCTCCAGGTGTTGGGGAGCTCTACTGCAGATGTTTTAAAAGCAGTATAACGCCTTTAGCGTCTCAGAGGGAGCTGATAAATGTCCTCAAGTGATGTCACCTGAGTCAGCGTCGGCTGGGGCTGGAGGCTACGTTAGCCGCTACTAGCATGACGCTCCACGACCAGGTTTTGACAAAGGAGAATAATGTGTGGAACAACGAAGGTTATATCTCTGGTTCTGCTGTTTCCATTTGGATCCTTTTATTTTTTTTTAAACACACCATCACGAGTCTGACAGGTTTTATAGTGTAATGATAAATCAGTGGAAAACTCTTTCAATCAATTAATAAAGAAAAGAATCAGCAGATGAATCAACAATGAAAATAATCAGTTGCAGATAAACACACTGACCTCCTGGTTATCGACCACCAGCACCAGCTCGATGTATTTGGTCTCAGACAGGATGTCTCTCTTCCTCTGCAGGCGGAGCAAAAAAAAAAACTGTCATGGCAACACGTTACCTGACTGCAGCCGCTGCCCCGACCACCACTGCAGGAAGACTAACAACACAACTCATCTTCGACGCGACACGATGCAAAGTGGACCGCCTGCTGGTCCCGTCAGTATCTTCCCCACAGTAAATCCCCACTGTCATCTTTTATTTTAACTTTTTGTTTTTGAGAAATCCGGTTCTGTCTGTCTGTTTGGTGGGCGGCTCTAAATACTACAATACCCATGAGCCTCAGCTGCTGTTGCTATGGAGAAGAAGCCAGTCAGAAAACGGAGCCAGAATCCGAAAGTGAACTGATTTAAAGGCGGGGTCAGCGATTCTACTCCAGTACACGTCTTTTTGTTAATTCAGCGAATCTCTCCCGCGGCCCGCTAGCTGTGCGTTCAGTGCGAGCGCTGAAACCCTCCGGTGTTCGTACTCAGCCCCGGCTCTGCGAACGGGAAACACAAAGAGGCTCGGACCGAGCCGCACAGCACTGTTCAGCCATGATGTGTGACGTCAGGTGACGTTAAACGACCTGCCCGCGGACACTCAGCTGACTCTCTAGTTTAAGATCTGCTGCTGTTGTGATGTTAGCTGTAGCAGCAGGAGAGTTGTGAGCGTCGCTGTCTGGAGCTGCTGTGCTCGCTCTGGGAAACCGTCTCGTCCTCTAGCAGCAGCTGTAGCGACAGTTTGCTAACCCGCAACCTAGCTAAGCTAACCCTGAACCTAGCTAACGTTAGTGACATAGCGTTGTTCGCTCTGTATCGCGGTGTTTGTCGTGTATTGGATTCCTCCAGAATCACATGCCCCACCTTTAAACCGCAGACTGTAAAATCAGTTTTCTCGACAGTGCGATCTTTAACTTTAGCTCGCAGCAGAATGTGAAGCTCTGTGATTGGCGGTGTGTTTGCTGGTGAAATGCACCCTGGGTATTAGTTGTAGCTGATCTCTCTCTTCAGTTTTTGTACCTCTGACTTTTTAACAAAGAAGCAGACATTTTCTAACCCAGCTGCTGACCGTTTGTCCCGATGGGGGAGTTTCTGTCTCACCCTGTGCGTGTGCGTGGAGCTGTGGATGGGGGGGACGGCGGCGTGAGAAACCCCGCAGCCTCCAGCACCGTCGCCCTCCAGAGGGCTGGTGGAGAACAGCAGGTGGACTCCTCCATCTTCATCTCCTCCTCCTCCTCCTCCGCTCCCTCCACTCCCATCTCCTCCACTCTCCCCTCCTCCCCCCTCCTCCTCCTCCCCCCCCTGGTGGTGGCGGTGGTCGTCCTCCTCGGGCTGCAGCTCGAAGCTCAGGGTGGAGTTAATGGCGATGACGCCGCTGCAGGAGGAAACACAGGAAGTGTCACTTGTTATCTGCAGATGATCAATCGGGCTGATTGATCCTGTTCTTGTTTTTTTTTTTAATAACGTGGGGAGGGAAAGGCAGCGAAGCCCCCTGAGCAGATTCAAACCGGTGACAGAGGTACATTTATCTTTCTATCCACAGCGTCCATCGTGTGTTCCCGTCTGGTTTCAGATCCAACCACAGAAGAGAAATCAGCGACCTTCAGTTGTTCATTGTGTCGGCTATTTCTAGATTTTGTCTGAGGGACGTGTTTTCGTGGCGGGGCAACGACCAGCTCCAGCAGCGCTCCGACCGCTCGGTATTTTCCCGAACTTTAAACTCTCTTTGCCCGTCTGCGTGGTGTTTATCAGAATCAGAATCAGAAATACTGTATTGATCCCCGAGGGGAAACTCTTTTGCTGCAGCAGCTCGCTGTCACGTCATATATATATATATAAAAAATACACTATAATACAGGTCAGATACATTAAGTAGCGGGTGTTTTGATGCCCAGTGCGGAGCGCACGGTGCTCAGGTGAGAGGAGATGAACAAACAGGTGGGAGGTTCGTTCAAATGAGGCAGCGCAAAGAGAGTTGATGCTATTTGGGTGGAAAATGTGCTTTAGACGTCTCAGAGCCACGTCCGTCTGCTGCAGCACACTAAAGCCTTGGATCAAGTGCGCAAAAAAATAACAGAATAACGCTTAAAACGTAAATAAACAGCCAGCGGATGTGTTTGAATCGGCATAAAAAAAATACCGTTGAATGGAAACTATTCCTGAACGTGTTGGGTCAAAGTGTCACTGATAAAAGCTTCATTCACACGATCGTCTCATACAGTCTGTTTCTGAAACTTGTGACGCTGGACTTTTTGTTTTTTATGTTCTCAGTTTGCTCTCAATAATCCCAACTGGTGAATAATCTGTTCTGTGCTGATCTGGTGGACAGAGGTTTCTGTGTACCGAGTCTCTGACCTGAAAACCACAAACTGGACCGGGTTCTGTTCACGTGAGCTGATAAATAAGCCCATTAATCCTCCCGCGGCCTACACACATTGTGCGCCGCAGGGGTCAGAGGTCAATCACATTGATCCGGATCAGTTTAACCCGCAGAGGAACGCTGATGTCGTCGCTCGCGTTTTCCGCTGAGATCAGCCCAGAAACACAAAGACGTGAAACACAGAAAGTCCTGGACTCTGTGCGACCCGGATCGGAGGTTTTTAGGTTTAAGAGATTTTGCTTCACTGTTGTCGGAGGAGAAAATGCTTTTCTGTGAAAATGCAGGAAGTGTTAGAGCTGTCAGTGATCGGCCCGTAAATATTCAGCTCTTGTTTATTCACACGAGGGCGGAGCAGCAGAGCTGTCCCGTCCTCCAGCGAACGCTGAAGAAAGTCAGGCTGCTGTCTCCGAGTTCTCATCAGCAGTCTGTTTCTCAGAGTAAATATTCTGAAGCCAACACTGAACAACCGACAACCAGGCGTGTTGTCTCTCAGGTTAAACCCTTTGGCATTCCAAAGCAGGGCTTCTTTAAAAGTTTATCCAGTTAGAGCGTTTTACAGATTCACAACTGAAGGACGGCGCGGCACGTTTACAGAAATTAAAAAAAAACTAATAATTTCTGCTAAAAACCCTTAAAAGGCACAATGTCAGATACATATGCCATATTTTCACACGCTCGTCTTCTGATGAGTCTGTGCAGGAACGAGATCTGTGGTTTGACAGCGTAAACACACTTTCAGGAGTGTGCGCAAACAACTTCCTGTACTTTTTCACAGAACATTTGTTTTATATCTCATTTTAAAAATTATTCAATAATTCACAAAAAGCAAAGACGGAAGAGGAATGTGTGAAAAAGTTTGGGTAGCAAATGTTTTTTTTCTTCTTTCCTCTTCAGTTCATCAACTTGCGACACATAAGATTTATTTTGCGCCCCCTGTAGGGGTCCGGTCCACAGGTTGGGCACCACTGGGTTAAAACATACGCTTAACTATATCTCCAAGTCAAAATGCAATAGGGATCAGTGCAATGTAAGGGTGTGTGCAATAGGACACTGCAGTAGAAGGGCTTGTGCAATACAGATATGTGTCTTAACTGTTGTCTGTGACCCTTCGACTTGTTTTCTGTTGAATGTTTGTAGTTGTACGAACACGATGAAACCTTGTTTTCCTGTCTCTGTCCAACTGAAGTGTACTGTATGTTCTTATCTTTCTGTTAACCTGCCAGGGGTCTGCAGATGGAAATTAGCCTTAGGCTATAATCTGGCATATTTACATTTGTGTAAATGTTCATTAATATGCATTGTTCCCCCCTTTCTTTAAATAAATAAATAAATAAACCTGAAAGACAAATGGACGTATTGTCCCTGAACGTTCGTAACTAGGGCTGGGACCATTTCGAGTTATGACATTGGTACCGGTTCAATGCCCGAGTCTCCGTTCAGATACCAAAACAAAACTTGTTCCATAATTTGAGATTCGAGAAACATCAAAGCTCTTTTTTCCTTTACAGGAAGTAAACCGTGTGATCGGCTGTAGTGACATTTAAAGTAACCAATCGCAGAGAAGAGTTACAGGATTATTAAAAGAAAACAGTTTCTTCTCAAACATTTTTTAAAAGTATTATTATTTTATATTGTCACTTTGTGTCCGGTTACCCCGTAGCAACCGACTTATTGGTACAATGAAATGAGCGCGTCTGGATTCTTTTGCGACCTGACGGTGAAACTTCTCGAACGAGTTTGACTTTGTTTGAACTTAAACAGTCGTGGAAGAACAAAACGTTTGATTTACACAACACTGATTAGTCTGATTAGTACTGAGTGTCTGTGGGGGCGACTGACCGGAGTCCGGAGCAGGTGCTCAGAGCCACTCTGGACTGAGGGAAGCCTCGGACGCTGCCGTGGTAATAACAGTGAGTCTGCACACAAAACACACACACACACACACATAAACACCCGTCACAGCTGGAAAACACAACAGAGACGGTCTGAGGACAGACGGCGGTGCGTTCGCTGACTCACCACGGGGTCGGCCCTCACGGACACCCCGGTGCCGTTGGGCAGGTAGTAGAAGACGTTGGGCGGTTTGGGCAGCAGGTCACTGCGGAGAGACGACACATCAGATCGCACTCTTTACGTTCACGTTGTGTTTAATGTGGCACTGTGAATCAGACTCACTGGTTCTTCTCCAGGTCCAGCAGGAAGAGGCGTCCTCCCACCTGCAGTCCACACTGCAGCCTGTCGGGGTGACCGTCCTAACAGCACACAGGAAGAACAGTCCCTTTATTCACCGAGGTGATTAAACTCTCAGAGGACGAAAGAAAGAAAGATGGAGGACGTAGGACATGGACACAAAAGCATCTTAAGGCTACGATGATCATAAAATCCGTCTTACGAACCTTCTTAAGCTTGTTTCCCAAAAACCCCTGAAGACACGAGGGACAGGAGGAACCGGTGTCTTCCGGTTTTTATTGGTTCTGTCAATACTTTTAAACATCGACACTGACGTTCTTTGTTAAGTGAGGTTGAAAATAAAAGTAAACTGACACGCACATGAATTCAGCAACCGACCTGCTCTCCGTCTTCTTGACACGGATCATAAAGCTGCACACTGAGCTTCACTTTCATACCGAACGGCTGCAAGTACAAAACATTTATCTGTGTCGTCCACAAAACCTCCACCCTGTGATGGATTTTAATATACAGCTGCGTTCGGGTACACGTCTCCCTGAGGAGAAAGGACTGCCGTGTGATTTAGGTGAGACAGAAAGTCCGTTTCATTGTTCATTACATGGTGATTTAAGGGGCAACACTTTTTAACAATGTTCTCCTGGATCAACGAGTTGTGTTTTAAGAAGGAAACAGTTTAGTTTCAGCTTTTATTTATAGAGTTTGGGACAGAAGACAAAGTCCTGTTCATGTTTGGCTAAAGTTACTGCAGCAGTACTGTTTCGGCGTCTTAAGCTCCATTCAGACTGCGTTTCTGTCTGCAGGGGAGGGGGGCTGATTTTAACATCACCTGCTCTGATCAGTGATTTTAATCCCGTCCAAAGCTTGCATGTGGGTCATTCATTCCACTGTTTGCCCGTATTAGTTTCCATTTAGTCAGACTGTCCCGTCAGAGCAGCCGAACCAGCGGTCAGCAGCTCCTGTCTGCAGTGGACCCGTGGACGGACAGACAGCCGTCTCTGGATCACTGCGAGACTGAAGGAAACTCAGAAACAGCAGGATTCTCAGGCAGCTTCTGCAGCCGCTTTCTTCTCTGGCGTCTCAGCTGGTTTCTGGACGTCCTCTGGACGTGCGAGTCGCGCTGAACGATTGTGTGTGTTTCATGTCTGTGAATTCAGATCTGACGGAGTTATGACGCCATGTTTGACTCAAATCCACCTCCCGCAGTATCTTTGCCCCCCCCCCCGAGGAGGCTTTAGTCTCTGTCCTGTCATGACGTTCATGCGTCTGGTCCACATGGGCGCGTGCATGTGCACGACCCTCTATATAAAACAACATTATTCTCGCGGGTCACCTGGCGCCGGACTCTACACCACAGTACGGTTCGATGATCCAGGACCGCTCCGGTCTGAATCCGTCCGTTTCCCCCGTTTTTATTTTATCCATGTCACTTCCCTTTTCTAGTCCTTTAGGGTGGGGGGGGCTAAGTACATCCGTTATCCAATCAGTGTGTTTTCCTGCCTGTTAATGGAGTTGCACTTTGAAGAGGAGACACTTCCTGTCCAACGCCTCCTCGCTTTCTCCTCTCAGCTCCGCAGGAAGTCGAGGTGTGTGTGTGTGTGTGTGTGTGTGTGTGTGTGTGAGTGTTTCAAACAACAGACGAGCGTTTCTCTCAGGTTACACAGAAACATTGCTGGTGATTTGGGAACATGCGACGTCTGAACATCAACGTGTCTCAGATGAACTGTTTTCTGGCCGCAGCTGAGTCACAGGCACTAACCAATCAGTGGACGTCAAACGTCAGCTGATACCTGGACAGCCGTGTACTTCCTCCACCACCGCTGAAGTGGTTCTGAGAGGTTTTTTATGGACGTTTGGACCGTTTCCACGCGAGTCCGGTCTACACGTGCAAACAGGCGAATTCAGAGACGTAAAGAGTTCAAACTCAGCAGAGTCAGACATTTTCAGATCATTTAAATCGATCAGTTTAACTTCATCTCCCTATGAAGGTTTTCCACGCTGTAAGGGACGCAAGGCCGGTGGTGTAAAACCACATCCCTTCATTTTACTGACTATTTTATTCAATTTTATTGTGAAATATATCGAGTCCAAAAACCATCAGAATCAGTCTTTGAAACCACACGATGTGTGACTGTGTGTGTCGGTGTTGAAGCTGCCTGAGGACGCGACCCGCAGGGTCGGTGTCTGACGTTGAAAAAGAGAGATTTTGGGTGGAGCGTTCCTCTGAAATGAGCAGAATTCCCCTCCGAGGCGTGTTTGTTTTCTCCACCCTCTCCGTACTTTGTACTGAGGTGGGGTCAAGTTATTGTGCAGCAGGATGGAGGAAGGGGTGGGGGGGTGTTTGGTGGCTGAGTCATGTTCAGTTCAGCTGGGTGGGTCCGACTGTGGTACAACAGCACAGCTTCTACCTCAAACACACGGCGCGCAGGAAGCCGATTCTCCTGAAGCCGACAGACCGGCGAATATCTGAACGCGTTCAGGGGCAGAGAGCTGGACTTCTGAGGTCAAAACTCTGCAGACGAACTAATAAAACTAATAAAATAAAGACGCTGAACCTCGAGCGTCATTTCACCGGCACAGTGAGACAGAAACACATCGACGCTTCAGTCTGCTCCACCGTCATTAGACCTGTCGGCGAGGAGGAGGAGGAGGAGGAGGAGGAGAAGAGCAGCTCCACCGACTGTTATTTCTGACACTCATCCATCACGTGGAAACCGCCGTCAGCCGTCACCTCGGTCACCGTTATTAAACGTCAGGAGGACGATCGATGGTTCGTCAGTAGAGCTCCTTCTGGATCAAATGAACAGGGAAATAAATGAAAAGCATGATTCAGTTCGTCCCCCGTACGTCGTTTTCCAGACGGCTGCGTAGACGGACAGATAAAAACACAGTCGGCGAGATCTGCTGAAGAAACAGCGTTTTACCACAAAGTCACGTCAGAGGTGCACAACCGAGCGCGATGATGTCACTGCGCCGGCCAGAAACCGGGTTTGAGCCTCATCTGATACCGAGAGCGGCAGGCTGGAGGGCGGCGGCTGTTCTTCCGTGCTGCTTTTTGTTGTAAATGTACTTGACAGACGAACGCGACGGCGGCGTTTGAAGGAGAAAATGGTCAAACTGCAGGAATTCATTTCCTTGGCCACGTTGTGCAGCTTTGATCGGCGCCCATGTAGGCGCTAATCAAAGGGGCGCGTTCAGTCTGAAAGCCGTTTGCACCGTTTTACAACATGTTTCCTCCGAGCGGGCTTTGGTTTGGTGGGCGTGTCAGAGGTGTTACCCAATCAGTGCGCTTGCGTACACGGCGCTACGTTTCGACGGGGCTGAACGTGGCCCAGGTAGAGTTCATCTAGAGGTAACGGCTAATCGATCAGTCGAAGAATATCAGTCGTTCTTTGGCTGACTTCAGCTCTAGTGTGAGGCGACACGTTCTTCTTTTATAAATGTGCAGTTTATAAATACGCATGTACGTTCAGGCGTTTCTGAGCAGCTCCGTTTGGTCTTCAGGGACGACGATCCGGATCCTGGATCCGAACCAATCACTGGCCGCTCAGCGCAGCGCAGCGAGGAGGCGTTCGCAGACCTGAACACTGTGCGGACTAAACAACCGCTGAGTAAGCAAACAATTACTCGGTTAATTGATTAGTTGACTGGCAGAAAAAATTCCCAAACGTTCACTAGTTGGAGCTTCTAACTTGTGAGGACTTTCGGTTTTCTATCTCCGTAAACTGAATCTCTTTGGGTTTTGGACTGTTGGTCGAAACAAAACAAGACGTTTGAAGGCGTTCTCTCACATTTTATGGACCCAAAAAAGGAATCGAACGAATATTCGGGCGGCGGACCTTCTGTCGTTGCAGTGACGTCTTACAGTTCAGTAACTCGGAGTAAACTCGCGTTAAGAGATGAACGTTTCTCTGTAATCGTATCTCTTCCTTCTTTTTCGTGTCGCTGACTTCATCTGGATTCAAGCCGGCAACGCTCCAGTCCGACAGCGACCGTCTGACTCTGACCGACCAATCGGGAGTCAGACGTGTCGCCGGGCCATGATCTGACTAAGCTGAGTGTCGTGCAGCAGTTGCAGCACAAAGCAGGAAAGAGCGTAAAAGAAAGCCGCCTTTTCTTGCGTTTGTTTAGTTCGTGTGAAGCTTCGTGTCGCTCTGATGTCTCCATGTTTTCATCACGCCTCCCTCCACTCTCTCTCTTTTACCCCTCGCTGTGTTTTGCAGCCTCTCTCGCCCACTCTCGCCATCTGTTAGCAGCCTCTCCCCCTCCTCCTCCTCCCCTCTCTACATGTTGTTCCCCCTCTCTCTCTCTCTCTGTGCGGTGAGGTCATGTCTCTCGCCCAGTCTCCAGATGATGTCAGAGCTGCAGAAACTCAGGGCGAGGCTCAGAGCCGCCGGCCACAACAGAAGAGGAGGAAGAAAGAATAGGAGGGCTGCTCCTGCTAACAGCGAGGCCTGCGGTTTCTACAGCAGAGCTCCGACACCGTCGCCATCAGACCAGCGCGGCGTCTGAGAAGCTTGTCTAACCGCTTCCGATTCTGTGTGCGTAAAAAAAAACGACCGTTAGACGAAACGTGAAGTTAGTCGCGGCGTTGAGCAGGACTGCGTGAAAGACGCCAGCAGTAAGCAACAACAGCTGCGGTGCTTTGAGCTAAATGCTAACATGCTGGTGTTTAGCATTTAGCTCAAAGTTTAGTTGGTGGTAGAGCGGGTCGACGGTTCAATCCCCAGCCCACATGTCGAAGTGTCTGTGGGCAAGACACTGAACCCCAAACTGCTCCGTGTGTGTTAGCATGCTAACATTAGCTAGTTAGCAGTAAACACAGAGCGCAGCTGAGGCTGATGGGAACGCCATCAGCTCTGCAGGTGTTTGGTCAGAAACTAAAGCGTCGGACGCGTTGACGTGTCGACCTGATGGTGGCGCTAGATGGAAAGTCAGAGGATCAGCAGTTATTACAGTTCGTCCTGAGGGGAGCGTGAACGATGAAGCTCGTCTCATCGCAGTCCAGCAGCTGATATAACATCATATCGCAGTTCTGCTACACAACACGAACATTTTAGAGACGAATCAATTCTTCTTCTTCTCCTCTCGGCCGTTCCCTTTCAGGGCTCGCCACAGCGAATCATGTGCCTCCATCTAACCCTGTCCTCTGCGTCCTCTCCACTCGCACCAGTTAGCTTCATGAAATCCCGATCAGATTAATCGATAATGAAAATAACTGTTAGTCGCAGCTCTAAATAAATCCATGGGTTTGAAGGTTTATCGGGTTTATAATACTCGTGTTGTCCTCCGTCTTCACCATCAGTTTTCTAAACTGGAGAAAAACGGCGTTCGTGTCACAAAGTCGTCCACCGGGTTGGCGAGCGCAGCGCGTGCCTTTTTCTTACCGTGTTGTCTGACTGAAATCAATAAGGAGACTCCGGCATCGGCTGAGAGGTTTCCTTCATAGTTTATCTCACTGAATTGACAGAAATTAAACACACGCTGAGTTTCTCTCACTGCAACAAACGTCTTGTAACGAGGCGGGAGGCTGCCTGCCGCTCGGCGCCCGGAAGTACATTTAAAAATAGATTAACTGTTAACCTCTTCCACGCCACCCCTCCCCACCATAGATCCATTGTAGTCTTTTTTAGGGGGGGGACGGGGGATCTTTAGGGGGAGATAGCGGGTCGACAGCAGCTCAGGGCGCAGAACATTATGATGGAAGTGTGTGACGGCCATTCCCACGCTCAGTTATGTCTCATAAGGTGTTGCAGCAGTTACAGATGTGGTGTAATATTTAACCATTTCTGATCACTCGAAAATCACAAATCCCTCCGCAGTACCACATCAATGCACCGAGACCTTCAGGGACACCGTAGAAAAATTCATGCTGTGATTTGGCGTCAAAAACACAATTTTTCGGCGATTGGATGGCGAGCTCTTCTGTTCTGGAAACTGCTCAGAAACCCCCTTTATTGTGAACACGCCCGGGGAAGCTGTACGTGCTCCGAGGGCCCCGGGGCTCTGGCTCGTGTTTGTGAAGTTTCAGGAGGCTGTTTTACCCTGAGGTCCCGGTGAGGTCCAGTTTCAAAAAAGAGTCTCACTACGATGAAACGGCTACTATGGGGACTAACATCAGCACACATGAATACAACTGGGCTCACTGGATCCACAAGAGTCTCAGCTTTCCTGTCATACCCAGGTCATGCAGGTCCAAGACTGTTTAGGGGCCCCAGTATGCAGAATCAGAATCAGAATCAGAAATACTTTATTGATCCCCGTAGGGAAACTCTTTGTTACAGCAGCTCGCCTTTACGTCAGTGCATACAGGAGGAAGTACTAGCAAACAATATGATGCACTATAAAAACTATAAACAGGTCAGAAAGTAAATGAAGTATCATGTCGGTATAAGTATAAGATAAACTAAGTGTCGAGTACCAAGTGGGTTTACTGGTTGATGATGAAAGTACAGTCTAAAATACAATGTAACTAAATATGTAATAAATAATAGTAATAAGCGGAGGTGCATGTGCTGTCGAGAGTAATAGAGGTTTATAGTATCAGTAACAATAAATAAGAAACTAACATGGGAAAACTAATATTGCACGGGAGTATTAACACAGAATATTGCACAATTTTATTAATTATGGCGGAGATGTTAATGATCAATGTCCAGTTTAGTGACTTCGGGTCACACAGACTGACACTTAGAGGGAGGAGTTAAAGAGTCTGATGGCCACAGGCAGGAATGACTTCCTGTGGCGCTCTGTGGTGCATTGTGGGGGGATGAGTCTTCCGCTGAAGGCGCTCCTTTGCTTGACCAGCGCGTCATGGAGCGGGTGGGAGACGCTGTCCAAGATGGCGTGTAGTTTACCCAGCATCCTCCTCTCTGACGGGGATGCTGGCCAAACTACATGTATGCAGTATGCAGAAATATAGAAGACAACACATTTATACTGCATGCAAAAACCTGCGTGGGATTAGCGTCTGTACAGGGGAGGCCCGTGGGCCCCCACAGAACCCGCTTTGATCCAGAGATCTTGAGCGGGTTCTAGCATGGCTGGTACCGGCGGATGCCTTAGGTCGTCTAGTTTAAAACCGCGCCCGCTCAACCCTCAAGAGGCCGTTACTGTAACTGAAGAGGAGCGATGAGCTGCTCAGATTCTTTCTGCGCCGGGGACGATATTTAGTCTGGCGGCTTTGGTCCGACTCTCCGCATCACACCTCGCCTCTCCAGCTCCTCGTTTCCTCCCGGCTGGGTGGAGTGGGTGGATGGGCGCGGGGGGGATTTCTACAGGAAATGATCTCAGAGCTTCTGTCAGCTGCACAGGAAGTGTCCGTCCTCTAACACCCCTCCTCCTCCTCCTCCTGTGGTCAGATCTCAGTGTTCCTGCAGGAAGCTCCTGGTGAAAACTTCCTCTCTCTTATTACACTGAAACACGTGACTGTTAATGAACGAAGGAGGCGACACACAGCGGAGGACAAAGACTTCCCGTCCCTCCTTCGGACTGCAAGCTGTTCCTCATTTCCTAATAAAGAGTTTCTGTTGTCGGCCTTTGTGACAAAAACACGCTGCTGAGGTTTTCTGGACGGGACAGTAAAGTCTGAAACATCCAGCAGTCGTGTTCAGTGAACAGAGAAAAGTGTGTTCGAGGTCACTACAATATAAAATATAAGTAAAGACTTCTATAAGCTCACGCGGACCTCAGAGCAGCGTTTCTACAGAGATCTGCAGGTGAAACGATGAGGAGGAGATTAAACTTCAGGCGAGAGACGTGACTTTGTAGCAAAACGCTGTTTCTTCAGCAGATCTCGCCGACTGTGTTTTAGCCCCGTCGAAACGTAGCGCCGCGTACGCAAGCGCGCTGCCTTTTTAATACGGCGGTGTTTACATACACGTCGCTGCTGATTGGGTAACACCTCTGACACGCCCACCAAACCAAAGCCCGCTCGGAGGAAACATGTTGTAAAACGGTGCAAACGGCTTTCAGACTGAACGCGCCCCTTTGATTAGCGCCTACATGGGCGCCGATCAAAGCTGCACACCGTGGCCAAGGAAATGAATTCCTGCAGTTTGACCATCGTCTCCTTCAAACGCCGCCGTCGCGTTCGTCTGTCAAGTACATTTACAACAAAAAGCAGCACGGAAGAACAGCCGCCGCCCTCCAGCCTGCCGCTCTCGGTATCAGATGAGGCTCAAACCCGGTTTCTGGCCGGCGCAGTGACATCATCGCGCTCGGTTGTGCACCTCTGACGTGACTTTGTGGTAAAACGCTGTCTCTTCAGCAGATCTCGCCGACTGTGTTTTTATCTGTCCGTCACGCAGCCGCCTGGAAAACGACGCACGGGGACGAACTGAATCATGCTTTTCATTTATTTCCCTGTTCATTTGATCCAGAAGGAGCTCTACTGACGAACCATCGATCGTCCTCCTGACGTTTAATAACGGTGACCGAGGTGACGGCTGACGGCGGTTTCCACGTGATGGATGAGTGTCAGAAATAACAGTCGGTGGAGCTGCTCTTCTTCTCCTCCTCCTCCTCCTCGCCGACAGGTCTAATGACGGTGGAGCAGACTGAAGCGGCGATGTGTTTGAGCTCGTTTCTCCGTCCACTTCTGTCTCAGCGTCTCGAGGTTCAGCGAGTGAGATTTAACAAACAGAACCGGACGAACACGCGGCTTTATAAATCTGCATATTTCTTTTATTAGTTCATCTGCAGAGGGGTTTTTTGTATGCGAAGCGACGGACAATAAAGTTTACTCCACTAAACGTCCGGTCGCCGGAGATCGGCCGATCCAGGATCCTTCACTGACGGCACAACAACTACAACTCCCACGAGGCTTTGGCACAGACAGGCTGTCAGCAGTCAACACACCCCAAAATACCTCCATCAGGTAACCATGGTAACAGGCTTTGAAATATGTGCGTGCGTGCGTCCCACCCATCCCAAACGCCCAGTGACCAGTTTGACAGAACCCAGACTGGGGCTCAGGACCAGCACACCAGTAATAAACCCCAGCGTGACGACACCGTCGCCGGTCTGAACTCCTGACCCCTGACCTGCCGGAGATATGAGGGTTTTTTTTCGTGTCTCTGACCTGTAGAGCTTCAGACAGGCTCCGCCTCTGTCCGTCCACCACGACGAAGGGGCGGGTTTTCTCCAGCAGGGGCGTCGCCGTCTGTCAAGTACATTTACAACAAAAGCAGCACGGAAGAACAGCCGCCGCCTCCAGCCTGCCGCCTCGGTATCAGATGAGGCTCAAACCCGGTTTCTGGCGGCGCAGTGACATCATCGCGCTCGGTTGTGCACCTCTGACGTGACTTTGTGGTAAAACGCTGTCTCTTCAGCAGATCTCGCCGACTGTGTTTTTATCTGTCCGTCACGCAGCCGCCTGGAAAACGACGACGAGGGACGAACTGAATCATGCTTTTCATTTATTTCCCTGTTCATTTGATCCAGAAGGAGCTCTACTGACGAACCGTCGATCGTCCTCCTGACGTTTAATAACGGTGACCGAGGTGACGGCTGACGGCGGTTTCCACGTGATGGATGAGTGTCAGAAATAACAGTCGGTGGAGCTGCTCTTCTTCTCCTCCTCCTCCTCCTCCTCCTCCTCCTCGCCGACAGGTCTAATGACGGTGGAGCAGACTGAAGCGGCGATGTGTTTGAGCTCGTTTCTCCGTCCACTTCTGTCTCAGCGTCTCGAGGTTCAGCGAGTGAGATTTAACAAACAGAACCGGACGAACACGCGGCTTTATAAATCTGCATATTTCTTTTATTAGTTCATCTGCAGAGGGTTTTTGTATGCGGCGACGGACAAAAAGTTTACTCCACTAAACGTCCGTCGCCGGAGATCGGCCGATCCAGGATCCTTCACTGACGGCACAACAACTACAACTCCCACGAGGCTTTGGCACAGACAGGCTGTCAGCAGTCAACACACCCCAAAATACCTCCATCAGGTAACCATGGTAACAGGCTTTGAAATATGTGCGTGCGTGCGTCCCACCCATCCCAAACGCCCAGTGACCAGTTTGACAGAACCCAGACTGGGGCTCAGGACCAGCACACCAGTAATAAACCCCAGCGTGACGACACCGTCGCCGGTCTGAACTCCTGACCCCTGACCTGCCGGAGATATGAGGGTTTTTTTTCGTGTCTCTGACCTGTAGAGCTTCAGACAGGCTCCGCCTCTGTCCGTCCACCACGACGAAGGGGCGGGTTTTCTCCAGCAGGGGGCGTCGGCGTCTGTCCACACCTGAGCACAAACAACAGACACGCTGGGTAAACTGGGAACGCAGGGACCCAGAGCGATGCGATCCATGAGCCGATATCAGCGGACTGCAGGTGTATTTCGGTATCGGTGCGCCTGTCAGCTGATCAGTGACAGCCATCACAGAGTCTGTCCACCAGAGAGCGCCGACAGGCTGATTTTTACGCTGTAAAATGTTACACGCAAGCATGTATGTTAGTCACAAATTACAAAAACAAATCTAAGGGATAACCAACGTTACTGCCGAGAGACAAGATTTAAGACTTTTAATAACGTCAGAGTACTGAGTGTCGGCCGGGCTGCGCAGCGGTCTCTGCTGCAACACGCAGCAGAGGCCCGTGTTTCATTTTTCTTTATAACTCTGTGAAGCGCAGTATTTCGCTGGAGTGTTTTTGGTCGTCCGTCTCTCGTCCATCTACGTCTCCAGTTTCACCACACGTGTCAGTCAACACTGACAAAACAAACCCGGACGACTGACAGCTTCTCATGAGGACATCAACGAGAACGGCTTTTGTGGCTTTAACTGCGCAAACACAAAAGTAATACCAAAAAGATTAAACGTTACTTTTGTTTATGCTAACGTTACTTTTGTTTATGCTAACGTTACTTTTATTTATGCTAACGTTACTTTTGTTTATGCTAACGTTACTTTTGTTTATGCTAATGTTACTTTTATTTATGCTAACGTTACTTTTTTCATGCTAACGTTACTTTTTTCATGTTAACGTTACTTTTTCATGCTAACGTTACTTTTGTTTATGCTAACGTTACTTTTGTTTATGCTAATGTTACTTTTGTTTATGCTAACGTTACTTTTTTCATGCTAACGTTACTTTTTTCATGTTAACACTACTTTTTTCATTCTAACGTTACTTTTTTCATGCTAACATTACTTTTGTTTATGCTAACGTTACTTTTGTTTATGCTAATGTTACTTTTTTCATGCTAACATTAGTTTTTTCATGCTAACATTACTTTTTTCATGCTAACATTACTTTTGTTTATGCTAACGTTACTTTTTTCTTGCTGATCTCACTTTTTTCATTCTAACGTTATTTTTTTCATGCTAACGTTACTTTTGTTTATGCTAACATTACTTTTGTTTATGCTAACGTTACTTTTTTCATGCTAACGTTACTTTTTTTCATGCTAACGTCTTTTTACTTTCTATCAAAGGTGGTGTGGGGTTAAAAAATGCAAGGATGAATGCTGCATGCAAATCTGTAAATAGCAATTTTATTATTTCTAAACACGGAAAAATGTTTAAGCTATCGTGACGATTGACATCCTTGATTGCTTATAAAACAGGAAACCTGTCTATTTTCCTCTGTTTTAGTTACGGCTGCAACTAACGATTAATCTGTTCTTGATTAATCAATTGGTTGTTGAAAAATGTCGATCAGTGTTTCCTAAAGCCCAAGACGACGTCCTCAAATGTCTTGTTTTGTCCACGACCCAAAAGACATTCAGTTTACGGTCACAGAGGAGTAAAGAAACCAGAAAATATTCACGTTTACGAAGCTGGAATCACAGAATTTTTACTTTAAATTACTCAAAGCGACTAATCGATTATCAAAATAGTTGCTGATTAATTTGATAGTTGATAACTAATTGATCAATTGCTGCAGCTCCAGTTTTAGTGAAGTATAATCTCCATTCACATTCTGTGTTGTGAATTATTATTATTATGATGAAGACCTTCAGTGTCACTGTGAGTCAATGAATCAAATCAATAAAAATAATCCGAACAGTTTCCGGCAGTTAGCTGAGAGGCTAATAGTGTCAGATTAGTTACCCTGGCAACAGGCAAAGCGATCAGGTCAAAGGTCACACAGGCCCTACTGCGCTGTGATTGGCTACTGCTCCTTACTTCAAGTTTAATTTAACGTTTTCTCTTTATGTGTGTGGCACGTTTATGGCACGTTTTGTTATTTATTTATTTTCTATTATTTTTCTGTTTACCGTTTTATTTAATTATGTGTGTTGAAATCGAATTGTTATTGATTATTTCTGCCACTGTATTTTTTTAATTTTGCCTTTATTTAACCGGATAAGTCAACGGAGGACCAGTTGTGGTTTAAAGGGAGTCATACAAGACTTTAAAACACAGATGCAGCAAGAAAACCACATCAGGCCAAATTAAGACAAGCTGCAGTGTTCAGAAACTGTTAACGGAGGGAAACGGAATGAAGCGCAGCATCTTCGCATCGTTAAGTGAATTTAAATAAAGATTTCAGAACTTTATCTCTCACCAGACTACGCTCATTTTTTGATGAATTATAGCTTTAATAATGTACGTTCATACACGGTAATATCCGTGAATTAACGGCACCAATACGTCAGTTAACGTTAGTTAATGGTTACCTGTCACGGTTGCGGTCAGACCGTCGGTGCCGTCCGTCTGTCCGTCCGGGGGCAGAGCCCCTCCGTCCGGCGGTGCGTTCAGGGACCGGGCAGCGGTGAACGCAGCGCGGCCGCTGAGCAGCAGCAGCAACGGCAGCAGCAGCGCGGCGGCTCCGCTCATCCTCTCTGCGTCACCGGCCACCGGCAACAGGTTGCTGCTGTGTGTGTGTGTGTGTGTGTGTGTGTGTGCGTGTGCGCGCGCGTGTGTGTGTGAGGCAACCCTGTCCCGTTCCCGTTACCTCACCGTGTCGGAGCGCCGGGAGAGGCCACAGCGAAACTCCATGGTGCTTCTTTTCCCGGTAACATCCGCAGAAACAAGCGGGTCAGGAGCTGCTGCTGTACCGGACCGCCGGCGGGAAAGTGACCGTTAACGTAGCGGCTGCTCCGGACCGGACCGTAATCTACGCAGCTCTGGCGAAAACAGTCTCTGGCGGCGAAAACTACCGTTAACAGCGGGCGGAATGCGTCGGTTTATCTCGGTCGTGTTCGCCGGGACACCGGACAGTTCGGCTTATCCGCCCTGAGAGGCCTGAGAGCGGCTCATTACCGGAGGACACCGGACCGCCCGCGTTTATACCGACAGCTAACGAATACATCTAGCCGCGTTAAGCTAACCCGCGTTAGCGCGAGACATACCGGAAGTACCGTGGCTCAGGCTTCAAAATAAAAGCCAGCGAAGGCGCGTCACTATCGAACAAATAAATAGTTGTATTTGTAGTTTTTACACCTGACTAACTGACTCCAAGCGACTTATTTAATAATTTAAAGCAGCCATTAATGAAGGAGAATATCTCATTTTGGCATTAAGATCCCCCCCCCCTTTAGTTTCAGTGTTTATTAAGAGGTTCAATATCTGTTTAAGGTGAAGCAAAAGTGAATAAACAAATAAAGCTATAATGAAATACATTTTTATTTACATTCCAAAGTCATTATTAACGACAACTAAACACCTTTAACTGTCAGACTCCAAGCGAAGGCCACCTTCATTTAAATACATTTAATGGGTCTTTTCACGAGTCGAGTACATTTTTATTTCTACAAAACCACAAACTCGCCTCGAGGGGCTTTTACAGGCTGTACAGCACCCCCTCTATCCTCAGCCCCTCACTAGAATTACCCATCAATAACATGTGCAAACCTGCAGAAAGTCAGTCGGTTCGTTATGAATCAATACATTTCAGTTAATGGAGAAATTACTGTGAAGACATATAGAAGATAACTGACTGAACATGCACTTCCTCATGCTGACTCATCTGACTGTAACTGTGAATGAATGTATTGCAGTTCATTCAAACGGAAACGTGACTAACTCTGAGTCTCGTTTTCCTCCATTTTAGTCTGAAAGCTGCCAATTTAACCTCGTGAACCAGCTGTTTAGTAAAACTGTATTAACTGTTAGTGTCGTGCACCTTCACTGCAGTCGCTGTGTTTCCGGCTGCAGCGACAAAAACTCGCTTCACAAAAAGGATTTTATTTTGAAAACAAAATAAACGGATGCAGTTTTTACACACACACACACACGCACGCACACACACATATACATGCACACACACACACGCACACACGCACACACACGCACACACACACATATACATATACATGCACATACACACACACACACGCACAAACACACACGGACACACACGCACACATACACGCGCGCGCACGCACACGCACGGTATTTCTAGGTGGATTTAACCTCTTTCTGTCAGCTCAGGTCTTTTCACACATTTATTGTTTCTTGTACTAAAGTGTTTGTCGTCGGGTGGAGTCAGGTGGAGGCGGGCGGAGTCAGGCGGAGGAAGGCGGAGTCAGATGGAGTCAGGCGGAGGAAGGATACAGAGCTGATGGAGTATTCTCACTGCTCTCAGGCAGAAATGTCTGTATGAGGTTGGAGGTTATTAAATGTTTCTAACGACTGCAGCAGAAAGGCTGCGTGTGAAGCGTCGGTGACAGCACTTCCTGTCTGCGCTGACGTGACAGCACTTCCTGTCTGCGCTGACGTGACAGCACTTCCTGTCT